>VXBA01001494.1:2416405-2492730 GCA_013399895.1 Serilophus lunatus
GAGGGGCACGGGTGTGGTACTGGGAGGGGGGACTGGGATCGAAGAGGAAGGGGCATTGGCGGGGCGCTGGGAGGGGATACTGGGAGAGGTGGGCGACACGGGGAGGGGGGACTGGAGTAGGGTGGGGCAGGTTGCTAGTGAGGCAGTGGGAGAGGATGGCGGGGGCACTGGGAAGACTGGGTGGGTGGGTGCAGAGGTACTGGGAGGGGCACTGGTGGGGAGTGAGGTCACTGGGAGGACTGAGGTGGTGTGAGGGTTCGAACGGGGGAGCGGGACGGGGTTTGGTGCGACTGGGGAGGGGAAGTGGGATGGGAATGATCAGAGCAAGTGACTGGGACCCTGGTGGGACTGGGCAGGGATCGGGGTTGGGGTGCTGGGAGGCACTGGGCAGGCACTGCTGGGGCTGGGAATGCTGGAGAGGAGCTGGGATGGGTGGGGAGTGTTTCTGCAGCTGTAGGATACTGGGAGAGGTCTGGGAATTCTGCAGAGAGGGAAGGGCTGGTGGACAAGGGTTTGGGGATACTGGGATGCCAGGGAGGAGTGTGGGTGGAGCTGTGAGTCCTGCTGGAGGTGTGGGGGGGACTGGCAGCAGAGCTGGGATGAGGGTTCTGAGGAGTTGGGAGGTGACAGGAGGCACAGGATGTTTGAGGATGTAATGGGGAGCACCAAAGGGGTGTTTAGTCCCCAGGATGGGAGTGAATTTCCTGCCCCAGCACAAGCTGTCAGGGCTGCAAGTGTCTGAAGCCTCCACACTTCTCTGCCTCTGCCATCCATGTTCCATCATGTTGTTTGTTTTCCTGGTGCTCCAGTGGCCCTGGCCCTCACTTGGCTGTCATGTGGCTCCTTGAGAGGCTTTTCAGGAGAAATGGGTGGCAGCAATTAACACTGGAGTTAAACCAGGGATCCCTTTAGAGATTTGGGGGTGCAGCAATGGATTGTTTCGATGCCAGAGAGGTTGGGTCAATGCTGAGGCCTTGCCACCTCCCCGTTCACCCCTGTGTTGAATCAGGGGTGGGGATCAGGTCAGGCTCTCACTGGAGCCTGAGTGGGGTCAGACACAGGATCCAGTTTTCTGTGTGGTTTTGGGCTGAGGGTGTTCACCTGTCAGGTTGTGGTGGCTCCTTAGTCCTTTCACTTAATCATCTTTTCAGTTCAGCCTCCATTTAAATGTCAAGCCAATGCTTTCTGGAGCCATTCCTCTCTTTCATCTCTTGTTTTGCTGGGGTTGGATCAGGAGCCTTTTGCTGTCAGCCTTGAACACCTTTTACCTGTTTCCACCTTAGCAAGTGCTGGACACAACCATAGTAAGGAAGGACCAATCTGCTGTAAGATTTTCTTCTAAAAGTACAAGGCTGTTCATGCTGTTGTCATAATTTATCTTGGCTCCCTTCCTTTTGCATTTATATACAAGAAGGTGGCATTTTCTGGAGTTATACAAACAGCAGTGTTTTAAATATCTGGGCTGGTTTGGTTTCCTTTGGTGCAAACCAGGCTGAGATTGTTGGTGATGAGATAATAGTGCTGCTGGCAAGCTGTCTGGGAACAATGTGCAAAGCCAGCTCTGACATACATGAAGCAAAAATGTGTGTGCTCGTGGGGAAAAATAACTTTATCCTGGTTGGTTTGTTTACCTGTCAGCTCTCATTTACATCTGTCAGAGAAGGTTGTTAAGACATGGGCTGTGCTTGGCCTTTTCCAAGTGTTTCTAGGATTCTTTGTGTTTCCAAATACATGATCTGAAGGGAGAAAACTAGCAAAATCCTCTGCTTTTGGGGGGGTTTAGTGATCATCTCTGAGACTGAGTGAGGTTCCTCTGTGTGTGTGAGTCTTTATGCAACTGGGATGATGATTATGGTGTTTTGGGTTTTATTCTCCTCAATTTTCTCCCTAATCTGCTGCTCTGGCCCCTGTTAAAGCTGTATTAGAGTAGCTCAGCTGGGAGATGTGACCCTGGCAGACAAATCCACATATAATGCAAACAAAGAGCATCGAGGCCACGTTCAGTGCCTTTGGCATGGCACTGTGCCAAATACTCTCAGGGGGAAAAACATTTTAAGTCATCTCTGGTCTCAAATCCGAAGGACTTGTGCCACAATAATATTACAGCTGAACACAGACTCTGCTTTTAATTACAAAACAAGCCCCACAGCAGCCTCTGCTTTCAAGAGCTGTGATATTTTTGCTGGAAAAATTGTAGTGTTGTGGCTTTCCCAACCCGGCCTCTGTTTTGGAAGGAGGTTAAACCTCCTCTGCAGGAGGAATGTGCTTCCAGAGCTGTCTCCAGGCGTAGTTTGGTCTCCATCTTGGAGCAGAAGGGGAGAGAAATGCAACCAAACCCAGTAATTCTGCCTGACTGGGATGTGGCAATAACCACAGGGCTGCCAGGAGCTCCAGGGAACTTGGAAAAGCAACAGGTTGTTCCTCATCCAGTTGTTTGGCAGTGGGACAAGATGATCCCAGCATGGAAGAAGGGTGGGAATTGGAGTATTGCCCCTCAGCTGCTGCTGGGAATTTAACTGCTGAGGTGTTGAACTGATCCAGGTGGATGAGGAGAAAGGAATGGCAGTGGTGTTGGGGTTGAATAAGGGATGAGGAAGGAAAGTGTTAAGGAACAGCCAGCTGGTTGCACTGCTGGGCAGAGGAGTTCAAAGCTGTGCTGGTCCTTTTGTTGCTGATCCAGCAAGACCTGCAGGGTTTAGAGGCAAGACAGGCAGCATTTAGGGAACAGATGACTTAGTGCTTTACTGGCAGTATTTAGGGTCATGGAAGGATGTGTAAGAAAAGGGGAATTGAGAGGGAAAAATAGAAAAAGGAGGAAAGAGGTGTAAAAAACCTCTTTTGAGATGGTTTTAGTATTACAGTTCCTAGCACTGACAACAGACAGTTTCATCAAGAGCAGTAGAGCTGTGCACTCCTCTGCTTGTTTTTCAGGCAGTGCTTGAAAATCCTTTGAGTCATGTTTGTCACAGAGCTGGCAATTGTAAGAATACAATGATGGATATCCACATATGTTTGGGCAATCCCTGCATTCTAAGGCATGAATAATTTAGTTCTGTGGAGCAAGAGAAGTGCTGCTGAGATGGTTCTGGTGGCTCTTCTGAACACTTTGCTGTCCCAACAGCATTTTGCAGCCAAAAAAAAGGCAGTGCAGCCCTGAAATAATAACCTGTGTGTGTCTCAGGTGGGATGTCAGATCTTGGCAGAGACAGATTTCAATTTCAAGCTTCAGAAAATTGAAAAGTAATGGCTTTTCTTCACACCTCCCTCAAAAAAAAAATGCTTTGCATCTTCTGGGAACAAAAGAAGGGAAAGAAATGAAGGGCCTGGGGGTGGGTGTTGCAAGTGGGGTTAATTGTGCCTTTCCATCAAGATGCAGCACAGGGAAATATCGTTAGGGGGAGATGACAGTTTCCTTTGTCTGAAACATGGACTTCACGCTACCAGGGAGAGATTAAATGTGCTTTTTCTTGGAAAATGAAACTGTGTACCAGGGAAAGACAGAGCTGCAGGAAATACCAGGATCTGCTGATTATAAGGAGTTAAAAACCACCTTTTCACTTCCAAGCCTGGGAAGCTTTCCCAGCCCTCCTGCCTCAGGCTGTTGTGTTTTCACCAGCATTGTTCATCTGAGCCCTTTAAATCCCTGGGTTTGCCAAGTGATGCCAGCAGCAGGTGCAGGATGAAGATTGGGGAACTTGTGCCTGTGGATGTGAAGCATTTGCTTCTTCCCTTCCTTTCCACAGTCACCAACCAACCGAGTTCCTGCCTCACAAACTGGCTGTTGCCATCCAGCGCCTCTGGGAGCTGACTTGTTCTTTTTTTTATTATTATTCTCATTCTCAGGTGTTTTAAGGAACTGAAACCATGACGGACTCCAAATACTTCACCACCAATAAAAAAGGTTGGTGTTAAGCTGGTGCAGTGGGTTGGAGGTGGTGGGTGGCTATTTTTACACAGCTTTTTTAACTGCATGCAGAAGGACTTGTGCTTTTCTGGTAGCTCTGTCCCTGTTTCTCTTCTTAATCATCCAGGGAGAAACTTCCAAAGTAGGTCACATGGTGACAAAAAAGACAAAACTGGTGTGTTATATGGTTTTGTGATGCACAAAATGACCCAAATTGTTGGGTTTTTTCAAGGATCAAAGAGCAAAACGGGGTTTGGATGCAGATCTGGTCAGAGACCAAGTTTTAGTTATGGGCTAACAAGTTCCAGACTGAGGATGGTTGTTCTGCTGGGCATCACAGGATGAAGTCGAGCGAGAGGCATTTAATATTTTGGGTATAAAAGTGTATCTTTAAATCAAGCAAAGATAATTGGTTTTCTTATTGCCATTTTCTCCAGACCTGCAATGCTCTGTTTGACTTCCCCATGACTTTACTGCAGGGGTGGTGGTCACCTCACCTCAGGACAAACTGCTGCCCTTAAAAATGGGAAGCCTGGAAAGGATCTTTGAGGACATTTTATCCATTCAGCTGTTTCAGATCAAGGCTTGTTCTGCTGAGTCTGTGCCAGACAGATTTTATTTTCTAACCTGTTCTTAAACAAAACACTGTTGCTGAGTGCAATTTATGCCTGATGCTGCTCATCCTTCTCCAGCAGATGTGGAAAATGGTTTGCATTAGCCTCTGCTTTTCAAAATGGCTGAGTGCTTCTGATGAATGCTTGCCAGGGAAAAAACTACACTGTTGATCCATTTATGTTTCATTAAGCTTCAGAATGAGCTCATAAATGAAGCTAATGCAGTTGACATCTTTCTAAGGAGCAACTGTCTGTAAGTTCTGTCCTCAAGGCAGGTTTTTCTGGGATGGCTGCAGGAAGTCAGCCTGCACAGTCTGGGCTCTGGTAAGCTCTGCTGCTGGCTCAGCACTGCTCCAGGGCATGAGCTCTGGGTGAGTAATGCTAGTGTTTCTTCCTCAGGCAGGAGGGATGATGAGTGGTCTCTGCACTGCCTCCTGTGCTTTTTTTGAAGTTCCTGGTAGTCCCTTTGTGTCAGAATCTTCAGTAATTACTTCTGCTCCTCTGACAAAGTGACATTGGTGTGTAGGAATTGAAACTTGGGGCTAAAATGTATTTTTTCTGAAGTTTGTGATGTGGCCTCAGCCGGTGGCTTCTGCTGGGAATACTGCTGGCTGTCCTTCCTGAGGAAAGGTGTCTCTCACTTTGGGAGCATTATCCTTCTCTGTCTGGAACAGGCCTGATAAATAGAGTTTTCAATATGTTATTTTATTTTGTAAACTTGCTTTACCAATTTGGTGACCTAGCCTGAACCGACTTTCCACACAGTAATATCTGGAAGGATTAGTGTTGTGGAAAAGGCTGCTTTGTCAACCTTGGAATCCAGGCAAGCTGTGTTACATGCAGTTTTTGTTAGCAGTGGCTCTGTCTTTCTAGCTTAAAAGGAATTTATTCCCCTGGACTAAATAGATGCTTTCCTGTTCTGGCCACAGCATTTGGGCTCCACTCCAGTTTTCCCAGGAAGCAAGAGATGATGAGCAAAAGTTAAAAAGTCTGGGCAGAATTCCTAGCTTAGTTTTTTTCTTCTTGCAGGCACGAATCTGGCATCTCCAAATATCTTTTCATCCCAGTTATGTAATATTTGCCTCAGAGAAACAGATGCCACAGGGATTTGATTTGGTGTTCTGGAAGTGGGAGAGCTGCAACATGCAGGTTCTTGTTAATGGCTTTTCTCCTCAGCAAGGTGTAGCCCATGCCATTCTCTGGGGTGTTGCAGCTTTGCTTCTCCATTGAACCATGTTTTCTCTAAGGTCTGACAGCTTCCACGTGCTGCTGTTCCCGTTTTGTGGGAAAAACAGGCTGTGAAAATGAAAAGTCACTCTTGAGCTGTCCCTGTGGTAAGACCCTTTTCTTCTCCCACGAGGCTCAATTTGTTTTGTCTTCTGCCAGGAGAGATTTTTGAACTAAAGGCTGAACTGAATAATGAAAAGAAAGAGAAGAGGAAAGAAGCTGTAAAGAAGGTTATTGCAGCCATGACCGTGGGGAAGGATGTCAGGTAAAGCGGCAGCTCTGGCTGTCCTGGGTCTCAGTTGGGTGTGGTGACACACATGTCCATGGAACAGCTCCAATATGGGATCTTGATGGGGCTGGTGGTGTGGCTGGGTGGGCCCTTGCCTGTGCTGTGCCCAAGTCACAGGTTTCTCAAGCTCCCTCCTATACTGGGGGCAGAAGAAACATCTGTTTTCAGTGTGGGTTTAGCTTGATGCCAATAGCCTTTTTTATTTAAAACCCATTCAGAATTTGACCATTTTATATGCCACTTCAAATGTTTTCTCCTTGCTTGCTCTCCTGGGTTTTAGTGTTACAAAGATAATTCTAAGTGTTTTCCTAGCCTTACTTGTCATAGCATAAATTTAAGCTACATTTTAAAAGGAATGATTTTAAGCTGAACCTGTGTCTTCAAGGGCACCAGCATTTACCTTCTGCAACACTGTCCCCAGTACCATTTTTTCTGATTTTGAGATGACCAGAAAAACCTGTTGGAGTGAATCCTTTCTCCCTCTCAGATTCTCCTGTTACTGTGCCCTCCCAGAAAGTCTCAGCAGTTCTGGATTCATGGCAGTGTGGTCTGTTGCCACGGAAATCAGAATAAGGTTGCAAATTTAGCATCGTGACTTCATCGTAGAGTAAAGGAACATGTAAACTGGAAGGGAAAAAAAAACCCAGATCTTTTTTGCCAACAGCACTTAACCTTCACCTTTAGATCCCCACATCTTACCTGGGAGCTGCAGAGATCCTTGTGTAACATCCTGTGTTCTTCTGCAGTGCTGTTTACAGATTGCTGCATGGCATTTGACTGAAACCCAGCTTGTCAGTGTTTAAGCTCCTAAAAGCTCTGGAGTTGGCTGATCTGAAATTTGGCAGGTTTTCTAGTAAATGTCCTGCATGACCAAAACATTTTTAAGCAACATTTTTTTCTCTTGTGGGTTCATTTCCAGGCCTAGCATGGCAGAATTTTCTTGTTGATGAACTCCCCAAATAAAACACATTTAGGAAATTGCATTAGTTTTCTTCTCTTCCAGAAGCCACCTATGTTAAAGCCATAGAAGAGATTAAATGATTATTATAAAAGCCATTGCAAACTGTTTTGAAAAGGAAGGTGACCTTTCATTTGACAGCAGGGTGCTTAAAAGTGGAACTCCAGTTTTTCTGGCTTCCTTGATATTGTTACTATCCCCTTTCCATACTGTGCAATCTTGGTTTCTTAATCTTGAGGATGGGTGTGTTGATCTGCTGGAGGGCAGGATGAGGGGAAACGGCCTCAAGTTGTGCCAGGAGGGTTTATATTGGATTCCATATGGGCAGTGGTGGAACCACCATCCCTGAAAGAGACTTAAAAGCCTTATAGATGTGGCACCTGGGGAGATGTTTTAGTGGTGGGCTTGGCAGTGCTGGCTTAACAGATGAACTTTATGATCTTAAAGGTCCTTTCTAACCTAAACAATTCTGTGTTTCCATTCTTGCTTATTCTTGTGTTGTCTTTCCAGCTCACTCTTTCCTGATGTTGTGAACTGCATGCAGACCGACAACCTGGAGCTGAAGAAGCTGGTCTACCTGTACCTGATGAACTATGCTAAAAGCCAGCCAGACATGGCCATCATGGCTGTCAACAGCTTTGTGAAGGTAACCTGCTCCCTATCTGAATGTTTCAGCTGTGCTCTGTGTGCAAAACCTTGATCTGTGGAGAAAATGAAAGACAGTTCACTGGAAAAAAAGAGCCTGATCGCTGTGTTGCCTTTAGTTTGTTGTCACTTTGCCTTTCCTTATCTAGGAAATGTTTTTTCAGTCCCATGTTATGCAAGATAAAAGCCAGTGCTTAGAAGAAGTTTGAAGCCCCTTGTAGAGTATTATAAAATGTGAGATACTGGGGAATGGGATTGAGTTTCAGGTTTATTGTGTTTCTTGAGGCAGAAAGGTGAGTTCTACTCAGGGAGGGTGTCCCTCTCCTCCTCTCTGGACAGAATATTGCTCTCTGTCTTAAAAGTGTCATTCTGCTAGAATGGTGTAACAAAAACATATTTTCTATCTTGGTGCTTTTCCCTGCATGTCTGGTGTCCCTTTTGGCAGGTTGAGGGACAAGTGTTAGTGAATATTAAGTGTTGACACTGGTCTGCACAAACTCAGCACTTCACACACAGTTGAAGGTGTGGAATGCACTGGTAAGAGGTGTCACTTCTCTTGTAATGCTATAGAAGTGTTTTATCAGCTGTAGGAAATTTAAACAATGAAAGGAAAATGGACCTTATGCTTTTGTAAGTCCTTCTGCAGCTGTCCTTTTATAGGCTGATTTTGGAGGAGCTGATTTTATAGGCTGATTTTTGGATGGGTTGGATATATGGAAAATAGTGCAGCCTTGAAGTATGAAGTGTTATTTTCCCATCTGCTTCTGCTTTTTCCTCTTCAGAAAAGCACCTCTGGAGTGTCCTTTGCTTTGTGCTTCATATGTTACAAACTTAAGGGATGCCTGTGTCTGGCCTTTAAGAAACAGACCTCGATGACTGTTGGCTTGTGTTCTGTTGTTGACTTTTCCCATTCTATCTCTTGCTTCTTAAGCCAGTAAGGCTGGAAATCAGTATATTACTTTGTCTGAGGGTTGCCTGTGATTTGGGTGAGGATAGCTGCCTCTCCAGCTTAGCTGTGGCTGCTGGATGATGTTGAAAGAAGCTTTGCCTGGGAAAACAAAGGGACACCAAGATCACAATTTTACGAGCTACCACAGCCCGAAAACCTCTTGAGATGGTATAAAATGTTTCTGTGAACCTGTGGGTGCCACCTTTTAGCCCCAGTCTGCAATAATTGCCTGGTTTTTAGGTTTTTAAGCATGAGCAGCCTGACTGGCTGCAGAGAGACAGCCAGTGCATGGTGGTGACTGATTTGTTGACTGAATATTCTGTCTCCTTGCAGGACTGCGAGGACCCAAACCCCCTGATCCGTGCTCTGGCCGTCCGTACGATGGGATGCATCAGGGTGGATAAAATCACAGAGTACCTGTGTGAGCCCCTCCGCAAGTGTCTGAAGGATGAGGACCCCTATGTTAGGAAAACTGCAGCTGTCTGTGTGGCAAAGCTGCACGACATCAATGCCCAGATGGTGGAGGACCAAGGGTTTCTGGATTCCCTGCGTGACCTGATTGCAGACTCCAATCCCATGGTAAGGTGTTTCCAGCATTGCTTGGCGTTGGAATGGGCAGATAATCAGAAATGTGAAGGGTTTCCAATTGCACCTGCTGGACTGTGATGGATGTGTTGGTTGGAGAACAGAAAAACAGGAAGTATCTTCTGTTGTTAAAATGTTTGGGCTTTTGCCGTGAGAGCTGCAGCAAAAGTGTAACTTCTTGGTCAGGTGAGTCAGAAGGGCAAGAAATATTTGATGCTGCTCCCTCAGTGACAGCTTGTAGTTATTGGTTTCCTGCAGGCTTTGGCTCCTTTTGGAATAAGAGGCTGGATGAATTAATTCACTAATGCAGATAAATCCACTGGCTTGTAATGAGTGGAGAAAATCAATGCTAATGTTTTTAATAAAGTTAAATGAGTCGTCAGAGCAGAGGTGGAAATCATGACCAAGAATTTCACAGGAGTAAATTACCTACTAAATCAGCATTTAATCATGGTTGATGAAGGGTCCATTTCCAAGCCAGGCATGTTCTGCTATTATTTTATAACTAAAAGGTGCTGGCCAATGGATTGACGTGTCCCACTGCATAATCCTTTCATTCAATATTGTTTCCTCTTACCTACTGGAATCCAGTGAGCATATCCATATCATCCTAACTCCTGGCAGGGAAGAAAACTTCTGCAGCTCAGACTTTAAGGGTGTGACCACTACGTTTTTATCTCTTTTAGAGCACGGATCTATTTTGACTCTGCTTAAAGACACAATTTCATGTTTTTAGGGCAGGTCTATCAGCTCTTTCTATGGTACATTAATCAAATCACATAAAGCAAACTGCTGTTGTAGCTGTCTCTGAGTTAGGTGAACCAAGTGCAAGTGGGAAGGTGCCATCCCATTTAGTAGGAGATGAAGGCTGCTGATTGCTTTTCTTAAGGCTTTCTAGAGCCAGTAAAACTAAAGGTGTCTGACTTTCACAGGCACAAATCTGAGCAGTGATGTCTGTCATGAGATACACCTCTTGCCTCTCTTATCCAGCTCTTTTACAAGCTGTTCTTTTTATCTGTCTCCCTGATGTTTTTTTCTTATGCCAGGTTTCTGTGTGAATATTGAGGACTCCTTGAAGATGCTCTCTCTGTCAAGGCAACTTTGAGGCATGTAGAGAAACACCTGCTGTTTTTATTCAGTGTGGAGGGTGTGCCTTGCAGACTCTGAAAGTACCTGTCTGGGCTGCTGTAGTCCATTTACATGCTGGTCCTGGCATTCAGCACCTCACAAGCAGCAGTGGATTGTGCTGTGGATAGGGATAGACGCCCTCTTCTAGCCTTGGTTCCAACTCTAGTTTTCTTCTGCTGATTACAGGGATGTGAGTTGAAGAGCTCATGCTGAAAAGACGTGGTATTTCAGGAGAAATTAATAAGGGGTTTTTTACCCTTTCTGGTCATTGATCTCAATAGAACTCGTTGGTTTGGTAAATGAGACATTGGCTGATAGAAAAGCACCAATATTTATTTTGAAAGTGCATGAACTTAATACTGACTTAAATGAATGGAAACAAGAGGAAAAATACCAGTGTATGCTCCATTTGCTAAATAAACTTCCAAAAGTAGCACAGAGAGGAGTCCTAATTAAACATCAGTACAACTGATGAGCTCTGTGGTGGTAATGAAGGTGGGCTGGGGCAGCAGAACCTTTGCAGCTGCTGCCGTTGATTGCAGCTCTACAGCAGGATCACAGCACCTGGCTGGTGGTGTACTCACCTGCTCTTCCCAAAACTGAAGATTCACAGCAGGAGAATGCATTTTGGAGGAGTGGTAGGGATGGAAGAGAGGCCTGTGTTATGTGGCTTTGAGAGGATCATGCAGATGATGTTCTGTGTACTGGTCTCCCAGGTTTTACTTTAAAAAGAGCATTATATTTTTGCTTTTTAAGGGTGCATGAGGGAGAGATTTTATCAAAGGTTTGAGGCTCATCAGAGCTGCTGATTTAATACAATATTTAATCTGGTTACAGTTTTGGTAGAAAAAGACATTCCTTCTAGTTAAGTTTATTCCTTTGATCCTCTTTGAAATCCATACCTTTGTGGCACAGTGGTTCCCTCAAAAGTACAGGAGCTATCCAGCCCTAATGAAGGTTCATCTTCCTAGTCAAAGCATCCACCTCATTGCTGCTTTCTCCTTGTGAAACTCCAGTGGGGTTCCTGATGACCAGTTGTGTTTCCCATTTAAGTTGTATTTTTGTGCAAGTTGGTATTTATTAAAGTATTTTTCCTTGATCAGATGGAATGCATCCCTGCCTGGAAGCTCTTTTTAAGTACAATCAGTATTGGCTATCAAAAGAAAGATTGCTGGAATGAATGTTACAGATGGATCTGTCCTCATGGCCTATTCCTCTGTAAATGGTGCATTTCAATCATTGCAACCTGTTATCTAAGCTCATTCATATTTATATTATAAATGTTTCTCCTCTTTTCATGGCTCGTGGAAATGGGCAACATTAGACACTTAATGAAGCAGAATTTTTTAGATGGGAAATCCACACTTGTTCTCTCTTCTGAGAAATGAGGATTTTGAGCAGGAACTAAAAAAGGCTGCAGTTGAAAAACAGTCTTCTAGAAGGGTTTTATTATAGTTTTGTAATTGGTTGCCTCTAGCACATGAGCAAGTGCTAAGCATTTTAGCTGGGTGCTTGGTAGAGTAACATCCTCATTTGTGGCTCACTAATTGCCTTATAATTATGCAGAGATCAGGGTGTATTATTTCTGTTGGCACAGATCACCTTCATCATAACCATGTCTGACTAAGTTGGGAGGTGACCTTGTCAGAAACAGTTTGTTGGTTTGGGGTTTTTTTACATGTTTTTGGACTAATGACAAGATTCTGTGTTTATAAACTACCAGAGACTGGGGATGTTCATGGCACTGAAGTCCTGTTGAGGTGCTGAAGGTGCAAAGCAAAGGTGCTTTCCCCCTTTATCTGGGCTTCTTTTTTTTTTTTGTCAGGATGTGCCCTTAGTTCACATCCAGTGAGCTTTTGAACAGCTGTAGTGTTGCAAACCTTCCTGGTGAGCTGGCTGTAATTGAGATTTAAGGCCTGACACCCCAGTCTGGTAGTTCACTGGCTTATTTCTGAAAAACCTTTCTGGTAGCTTTGCAGTTTCCCCTGGATGAATTAATTCAAACCTCTAATTGCATATATATTGATGTGGATTTATATGGCAAGGTACCAGATGGGCTGGTGGCTTATTTCATGACATCAGAGTTATTGGAAATGTCTTGCTTTGTGCAGGCATTGGGCCAAGAACCCCTACAAGGGCACAGTTCAGTTACATTGCAAAAGTTTGATTGTGGAAGGAGTCTTTTAATCTCGTTTTACAGATGAGTCTAAAGTGCTTGTGGCTGCTCTGTGTTACCTGGGATCCTGCCAAAGAGGATCCTTCCACATAGGGAGCCCTCGTTTCTTCCCAGAGCTGTCTTAAGGCAAACCCTTGTTCTTTTCACTGTGCATTTCCTTGCATGGAGCTCAGCAGAAGCGGGTCTGGAGGGATGTAAAGCTGGGGCCTGCCTGCTTTGGGCTGCTGGACTTGCTGAGTCCTTTGTGCCTTTCTCACTGGTAACTTGGGTGTAGTGCAACTCAAAGCATGTCCTCCCATAATCTTCATGTTCTAACAAAAACACAGTTGCAGAATGACATCCCAGGGGTTTTGTGTGCTGCAGATTACTGCTGTTCACACCCAGCAGCAGCAGTAGATAACAACTGGATGAGAGAGGTAGGTTAGTTACACACCTACTGATGACCAGGATCTCTCTGAAGTCTTCAAAAAACATTGAGGTTTTTTCCCCTGCTATTTTCTTGCTCTGGCATTTGTGAACCTGACCCAACGTCTGTTCCTTATTGGAGCACTGGAAGTGCTGAGCCCAGGTGAGGGAAAGCAGACCACGAGATGGCAGCATCTTAAAGCAGAAGCAATGCTGAATATCCTTAGGCACCTCATTTTATAACTAGTTCCTGCCTGGCTTTCATCCCTGCACTTGGTTTTTTCAGGAATGTAAATATTAGCAGAAAAACGTAAGAAAAAATCCATCTTAAGCCTTACTGGTCTTTTAATATTTGAGTGGAACAACCTTTCTCTCCAAATGTTTTCAATCCTTGACCTTCTAAGGTAATTTTCAACCCATGGAATAGTTTTCTTGTCAGTCTATCTGTTATCCAAATGGCTTAAGTTAGATTGATGTCACCTTCTCCCTATTATTTTCTAGGTGCTGTGGAGTTTTTATTTCTGTAGCATTTCTTCTTCCTCCTCACATTCTGCTTTGTCATTGTGATGTGCTGGATCAAAGCTTTCTCAGGTGTGGCTGCTCTGCTCCTGTGTTTTTGTGGGATGTACAGATGTAGCACTTACAACAGGCCATATTTTACACCATCAAACATCACAGTTTTTTGGGAGAAACAGTGTTGAGGAATCAACAGGGAGTAAACTGAGATCACAAAAGCTGATTAGTAAATTCACCAAGTGTGTGGAGTATAATTAAACGCTGTTGTACCTGGGATGTTTTTGCCTTTAGCATTAACCACACTAAGAAGGGAATCTGTTGAGATCTGACAGTTAGAGGTGGTGAGTTCCTCCTTGATCTAATCCGAATTCCCTGCAGCAGTATTGAGTTTCCACAGCTCACAGATGAGACTAAAATCCTGCTGATAGAAATCCCAGGGCTCTCTTGTCTCTCCTGGTGTGCCTGCAAGTAATTTCGGTTCCTTCTCTGCCAGAACTCCAGAGTGTGTGTGGGCTTCCTGGTGACCCTGTGGAGGAAGGAGGTCTTCCTTTTGTTCTTTTTCCTCCTAGCTGGCAAACTTTATGTCTGTCTGAGATCGTGCCCTGAGGAATAAGCTTGTTTAGAAACAGAAGCAGCTTTTGTCTCCTGAGCCTGTCCTCTGCTGAGTGCTCTGCAGGGATTTTATTCCTCTCTGAGAAATTACCCCCTTGCTGAGAAGCTGGTGATCCTCTGAGTCCCTAAAGGGCTATAGGGGAGGCAGTCAGGAATGTGGGAACTCTCTCATATGACAGGGAGTGGGACACCACCTTCTCCATGGGCACTTGTTCCTCATGGGCACTCTCATAGCCAGGTGTTTTCCCTGTGCAGCTGCTGATTTATGTAGTGTGAGGAGTGAACCACTGCTGCTGGGTGAGGTCATGATTCCTGCTCGTGAAGGTTGAAAGGACTTGAAAATTCCCATCCTGGTATGGAGCTGAGTATTGCTTGGAGCTGCAGGCTCTGCCATCAGCCTGGGGCTGCTCCAGGATACCCTGTCTGTCCCTCTGGATGAAAAATAGCCCTCTTTTCAATGTGGGTGTTGCAGAGGCAGGCTGGATCTTGCAGTCCCCCAACCATGTATGCATAAGTCCTGTGTGTGGTTTGGGTTTTTAATCTGTTTGTGCTGCAAGTGGAGATAATATTTCCTTCTGGGAGGCGCTTGATGGCATTTGTAGGCGGAATTTCTTTTACCCATTGATGGATACATGTCAGAGAATGAGCCTGTTGAAAAGTGGTGGCAACACTTTGTAGCTCCTTAATGGATGTTTCTGCTATTTACGTGTTCACCCAGGAGGGAGAACAACGCTTTTTGCAAAGTAAGCAGACAGCCAGCAGCAGCAAATTGGGAAGGAAATAGGGAGGTGTTCTGGAGGAGCCTGTATGAACAGTGGATCCCTTACAGTGTGTGGTGGGTGCTTGAGAGGCCACGTGGGGCATTGCCAGAGGAGTCCAGAAACTGGCTGTATGTCTGTGTTGCAGCAAGGACTTAAACTGGGGGAGAAGGGAGAGGTGGTGCCTGTAATTGGTGACACGTCTTCTGGTTACCCATTCTGACCCTGCTTGCTCTGCCAGTGAAACCCAGTTTTTGCTTTGGAATGAGCTCCTGCAACAGCTTCTCCAGAGGAAGGCTGGAGTCTGACTTGCTGAGTAGCTATTTTTTTCCTTCAAGTTGTCATCCTAAACAGGTCTGAGGGAATTTCAAGCACATATGTGGGACTTGATTCTTTTCTTGTTTGGTTTTGGTAGGTCTGTGGATGAGGGATGCAGGTCTTGAGCATCTTCTCTCAAAGCTGTGCTTTTCCCTGTGGTTTCCGTACTAGCAGAGATGACGAGTTTGTATGAGAACGCATGGATTTCCATGGCTCCACAGAGTCTGTCTTCCCAGTCCCCCTCATTTATAAAGCTTAATTGACAAATTCATCCATCAGAGACCTGTCTCCTTCCAATTACAGCCACGGGTATGCGCCTAATTTCCAAAGCATTTGTCTTGCCGAACAGATCACTCCAGGATCTCGTGACATCAATCAGGGTGCCGGGAATTTTGTTGTCATGTGTCTCCATGTTTTATTTTCAATCAGAACAGACACTTCTAGCTATTGACAAGCACCATTTGTCAGGAAACGACGTGGATCTGATGTTTTGTAACTCTATACCCTCCTTTTTAGGGCTCTGTAAGGGTTTTGGTGATGCTTAGCTGGTGCTTTTCTTCTCATTAGCGGCTTGAATCATTTGCCACTGGATGGCGCCAGTGGGAACCTCTGCAAGAACAATTGCAAAGGGTCTTACACCTAAAAAAAAAAGCCAAAGAAACCGTTATGGTCTGTGAGAGGTGCCTGATCGAGGCTGAGATTGCACCATGCTGCTTCCTGGAAGAGGAGCAGGGAGTTGCAGACCCTCTGTGTTTATTTTCCTTCACTGTGCCAAGGAGGAACCCTTCATGATGGAGCCATCCCTGAACAGCTTCTTGCCCACCTACCACAAGACTTTCAGCAGTTGGGGGAAGCATGTTTTCCTGTCTTACAGCTGACACATCCTGCTTTTGCAAGGATTTGAGAGCTGGAGTGGTGTTCTAGTCTGCCACAAAGTGCCATTTTTCTGCAGGGAAGTGCAAAATTCAGTGAGGCCAAGCACACTGTGGGAAAGATAACACTTAATGTCCCTTTCATTCCCACCTCCATGAAAATTCATCCCACTTGCAAAAAGCAATCCAGGAGGTCTTCCCCACCCAGGTATTTTTTGGGATGTGGTCAGGAACTGAGGATGTGTTAGTCTTCCAGAGCTTTAATTTACATTCTTGCATATTATATGCATTACCAGTGTGAGAGGTTCAGTCAGAGGCTCCCTGACTTGCCTGATTGAGCCATTTTCTAGAATCACAGAGGGGTTTGGGTTGGGAGGGACTTTTAAGTTCATGCAGTCCAACCCCCCTGCCATGGGCAGGGACACCTTCCACTATCCCTGGTTGCTCCAAGCCCCATCCAGCCTGGCTTTGGACACTTCCAGGGATGAGGCAGCCAGAGCTTCTCTGGGCAACCTGTGCCAGGGCCTCCCCACCCTCACAGGGAAGGATTTCTTCTGTAAATTGAATTGTAAAATTAATTCTAAAAACTAATTTTAATTGTTCCTGGGCCATTTCTAGGGAAGCAAAGTTAAAGGGGTCATGTAGATGAAAGATACAATATGAAGTAGAAATATATCTGGTAATAACTTGTCTATGGTAGTACTCGTTAGGGACCTTTTGGGCACACAGCATGGTCTGTGGCCATGAAAATGAGTGGCCCTGTGAAATACCCATCCATGCCCTGAATCTCCCATCTGGGAGTCTGTGCTTAATGAGATGGATGTACCATGCAAGCTCAGAGTGCTCTTTGAAATGTCAGCCCCTCTCCATTTGCAGAAACATCATGTGGTGCCTGGCTCCCTCGAGGGTGGGAGCCTCCAGCTGCGTGGGGGACGCTGCCTTTCCTCAGCATCTCTTCAGAGCCCCTTAATTTTTCCTCCTCTTCTTCATTTTCTCCTCATTTTAATGGCATGGTGAGCCAGAGGTTCCTGTTTTAAAGCAGCAGAACATTGTATTTCATTAACTCCATTACACACTTGGTTTAATTTCCAATTAGACTGGGATGCTGGGAAAATAATCTGATTGCACCTACCGGTTGGCATTCTGGATGTGCCGAGCTTCCCTCCTGTCCCCCCACCCCCTGCAAAGCTTTTCCGTGTGGGTTGACAGGCAGACACTCGGGTTTTCACCCACCCCCTTTCCTCCTTGTTAATGTATTTTATACCATTTGCTCAGAGCTAAAGGTTTGAGCTGCCAGAAGGAATAACTGGCAAGTCAGTGTTCCTACCTCTACAGCTTTCCGTGAGGTCGGATCTGGTCCCTCTGGCTGCAGAGAGAGTTTGTCTGTAGGTGGATTTAAAAATGTTGGGTTCTTGTTAAAGCTCTAACGTAGTTCCAAGTGTAGGGTTGTTTTCTGTTTGGTTGTTGTTTTTTTTTTTTTTAAATAAGAGCCTGTGAGATTGAGTTACCCTCATCCCAAAGTAGCTTCTCCAAGAGTCTAAATTTATTGGGAGATTGTAGCCAAAAGCAGGTTCATTGCCTTTTGGCTCATCTGTGCTCCAAGGGGATGTTGCTGTGGCTGCATTTGAATAATATTGAAATGTAGCCAGGGTGAACTGATTTACATCAGCAAGCCAGGGATCTGGTGTTATTAATAATTATCAATTTTTCCATCTGCTATGCATTTTTATTTTTTAGGGGATTTTTAAGCAAATCCTCATTGGTTGGTATCTCCTTGATTAAAGGTGATACCTTTAATTGTGAGTCAAGGGAGACATTTTGCTGTGGAGTTAACTTAGAAATTCAAGCTCTTAAGAGCTTTTCCTGTTCATTAGTTGTTTGGACTTGCATATCTGTGGCTGCTGGGTTGACTACAGTTTTTTCATGATTTTTGAGAACTAAGGACTATAAATGTTGGTTTTCTGTCCTTTTAATTTCCTTCCTCTAATCTATGCAGTAAATTTTACAACTCCTGTTTGGTTCCTCATCATAATAAACTTGGTGGATGTTTTGAAAAGCAGAGAATGCTTAGTTATCTAAAGAAACTTACAGGGGTTTTTTTTGTCAGCCTGTGAAACTTCTCCAGTTTCACAGAGGATTTTGTAAAAATTCAGGTTTACTTTTGTATGTCCTCCAGCAAGTCCATCATCATTGCTATTGGTTTTCAAGGGAAAATAACCAACTTGTGTAACTTTTCACTTTGTACCTTGTGCTTGCTGCTCAGTGCAGTTGGACTTGACAATTGTGTGTTCCCATGTTAAGGAAGAAGTGTCAACCAAGCTGAAGACTTAAGATTCAGCTTTGATGTTGTACATTTTTCTTTGGCCAAAACATCTTTTTAAATATTTCCAGTGATACTCCATGACTGCCAAAGCACATAGTAGTTACCAGGTGTTGTGATGCTGGGGTTGGTGTTGAGTGGTTCTTGATGGACTTCTTTTCCTAGCTGAGTGATAACTGCTGGTGGGCAATGCTTCAGTCTTTGTTGACCTGACCTCTGACATGGTGAGAGCTGTTGGCAGAGTAGGAGTTGTTGTGTGCTGGAATGAAACCCTGCAGTACCATCTTGTGTTACTCTGTGTTCTTGTCTCCCAGTGAAGCCAATGGCAGTGCCAGGAAGAGGTGAGCGTGTGTACTTGGACTAGTGTTTGTGTTGGACTGCTTCCTGAAATCTGTTTTCATTTCTGCTGTGCTGTGGCTATGTAAAAAGCCTTGAAGATCCTAATTATTTTTGTTGGCTTACCACAACATATCAATATGTTTGGTGCAAATGGCCAGGAAGTCCTTTCTCTTGAATAAACATTGCTTAAAGTTTGAAGATATCCCCCATCCCTTCCTTTATCCCATTTGCTTCATTAATCTTCTTAATCTTCTTGTCACAGTAGCGCTGTTTTGCTGAGGTAGGAGAGGAGGACCAGCTTTAATTGTGGACTATGGATTGTAAATCCCAGCTCCTCTGGCAGAACTGAGCTGCCAACTGATGTTTCACAGCCCCTTCCAGTCCATATTTTGTGATACTCAAAGAGTCCACAGCCCATGCTCCTAAATGCATTTGCCATCAGATGTTCTTTTTAAAGGAAATGTGAGTGAATTCCATGTTGTGTTTTATCCACAGCTTTGACTGGGATATTGCATGTTGATTCCTGAAAAAACCCCCAAAAGATTCTCAGAGCAAGACCTCATTCACAGTCAGGTCTCTGGGTTGGAGCTGCAGTGCATTAATTACTAATTTATCAATTACTGCAACAAAAGTAGTGCCTGGCAATATTAGTGCATTTGCCAGAGCTCAGCCCTGTCTTTAATACAACTAACAGGTCCCTTTCTGCAATGCTTTGGGTCTGTAAATTTTTTTGTTACTTCAAAATTATTTTCCAAAGTAGTTTCATTTTATAAGTGCTTTTGCAAAAGGATTTTGAACTTTTCAGTTGGTTTTATGGTTTCTCTTCACTCGTGAACTTCCAAAATGCAGTGAAAGTAATACAGTTTTTTACTTCATTTTTATTCTGTGTGTCACAGTAACCATTCAGGAATTAGGCAAATTAAATAATGAGAAGAATAAGCAGCATCTCTTAATAAATTACTCATTAAAGCAGTACAAGAAGACAGCAGTTCTGATTGCTAATGATTTTGGCGACAGAAGGCTCATTCAACTAATGAAATTCATAAAATCTTGGATCAAAATCCTATTTCTGACCTCTAGGTGTGAAATGCAAAACAATCAACATTACTTTGCTTGTGCAATGACTTTGGAATATACTGATTTAATGACAAGCACTGATGGGAACAATGCAGAGAAATTTCTGGTCGCGCTGTTCTTGTTTTCATTGTACTGCATCAGAGGCATCTTTAGTCATCCACACAGTCAGATGATTTTAGATAAGATGTTTCTTTGCCTTAATACCATAGAAAATAATGCTGTAAATCTTCATTTGAGCAGGTATTTACTGTGAGTTGGGCTGGACATGGTGTACACTGTAAAATGTCCTGAAAATGCGTTCTCATAGGGTACTTCATTTTTGTGTGTCAAACTCAGCTTAAATCCCTTTTCTAGTTAGTTAGACACATAAGACTTCAGTCTCATCTGCAAACTTTCTGGTTTTGCGTCTGTACACTGCAACTCTTCTATTTTAGAAATCTTCAAATGGGGTCTGTTAGAATAACTGCTGAATCTGAGTATGGAACTAAGAATTAGAAATTTGTACTGCACTCCCACTTCTCGTTCTTGTCATGCTGGACTCTGGCCCTTCCCAAGGATGAGTTGTGCTGGAGTGTTTGCTCTAACATGACTCCATAAAGCAAATGGATGCTATAGAGACTGTTTAGAATTATGTGGTATTAAAAATGTAGCAGGAGTTGTCCATTTCAGGGAAAATGTATGTTTGTTTTCAAACTGGGTGACCTGGCAATGCTGCTGCAGAGCTGGAGGCTGCCAGGCACCTGACAGCTCATTTCTGGATCTCCTTAAGCCATGTGCCACTGGGCTGCAAAGGGGAAATGAGGCAAGAGGTACACATTCCTGAATAAGTAGGGCAATTGGAGGTTTTGAGACATGGAATATATCAGTTGACAATGTCCTGGAACTAGGAGAGGAGAGGATACCTGCTTGAAGCAAACCAGGGTGGAGATCTGGAGCCTGCAGGAAGACAGGATGTTCTTGTTCCTTGTAGACACTGATGCCATTTCTAGCTCCTTGCAGAGCAAAGTCTCTTGTGATGTTCCTGTTGCTTCCAGTCGAGCTTTGGGCTGTGGAGGCTGGGAGGCTGTACTGGGTCCTGGAGGGTTTGGGTCAGTGATGTGGAGGCTATGCTGAGCACATCATAACACCTGATATCAGCTGATGCATCTCTGTGTTTGATTCCCATGTGTAACCCACACTGACCCCAAGCTGATCCCTGCCAAGCCCCTGATGTCACACTAACAAAGAGATTGTCTTGTCTCTTCTTCCCCCAGGTAGTGGCAAACGCCGTGGCCGCCCTGTCTGAAATCAGTGAATCTCATCCCAACAGCAACCTGCTGGATTTGAACCCTCAGAACATCAACAAGCTGCTGACAGCTTTAAATGAGTGCACAGAGTGGGGGCAGATCTTCATCCTGGACTGTCTGTCCAACTACAACCCCAAGGATGACCGGGAAGCTCAGAGGTAGGGTGGTTATTCGGGATCAGGGCACTTGTGGGAAGTGTTACAGCACTGAAATAACAGGAATTCTGAGGTCTGTAGAAGCACAAATAAGACTTGATAGAAGAGGTTTAAAAGGGAGGCTACTTTTGGTATTTTGGTGCTGGAAACCTGCCCCTTCCCTCTGCAGAACCACCTTTTCTGTTTATCTTTAGTGATTTTTTTTTAAGCTTTTTTTCTGTTTAAGAAGCTGGTTCTTGTGGGAACTGGCACTACTAAGAAGGGATCAGCCCAAAACCAAACCTGTAACAGTGGAAGCACTGTTTGGAGGATTTTCTGGTTTAAAGCAGAACTTTCATATCAGATTTTGCTACTTTGAGAGGGAAGAAACCTTTATAGGTTTGCAGGTTTCCAAAGTACTACAGGCTGGAATACTTTTTTCCAACTGAGAACTAGACTGTGATATGATAGAAGTGAAAGCAAAGGTAAGAAATTATTTTTCTTATCACTCCAAATTCATTGTGCTTTTACCTTTAGCTGCAGTGACTAAACCTAAATACAAGAACCTCAGGGTTTAGGTAGTGGAGTGTTAATTTGTGCACTTCAAGCCGCCTCCTCATCTGTCTCCAGAATCACAAAAAGTCAGATTATGTTCCCAAAAGAGCAAGGAATTGGCAGGAAAGATAATTTGGAACAACAGGGAGATCCTCAGACTTATTTTATGTGGTAGATGGAGGGAGTAGAGCAGGAGGAAGGGTCCCAGGCCCACATGCAAAATCCTCTACAGGATTCAAATTCATCAAATTTGATGAGTTTCTTCATTGATTTTTTTTTTTGAGGCACAATAGGTAATCCACTGTTTCTAAAAATCCTGCTAGTAGTCTTGCTGATTTTTTTTTTTCATACCTCCTTCCCCCTTGTGTTCTGTTTCTGTGCCAGAAACAGCTCATAATGAGTGCTAGAAACCTGCAGAGATCTCCAGGGCGTGAGGCCAGTATTATCCTAGCTCTGTCAGAGGGACCACTAGTCTGAACAACTGTGAACATGTCCCAGTTCCTCATCTGTAATTCCTCTGAAGAGTGGTGTATCAAACTGCATGGGCAGGGGCTGCTTTTGCTGCTTTGTGTGGAGTTTCTGTTGGAGTTTGCCTTATTTCAGATAGCAAAGTGACAGCACTGGGTTCTTTCCAGCAAGGGTGGTGGCATTTCCCTGTGCATGGAGAAACTGAGGCACAGAGAGATGAAGCAGCTTTGACATGCAGGTGACCTTTGGCAGAGGCAGCTGGAGGCAGCCCCAACTCTGACTTGCTCTCCTCTGCCCTTTACTGAGCTTCTCTTCCAGCATGGCTGAAAGGAAATCTTTCAGTGAAAGAAACTTTGGGAGGCACAGATGGGAATAGGATTGTTCTGAGTTAGCAATATGCAGAAGGGAGTGGGAAGAAATTTGACAGATACTGTAAGAAAGACCATATGAACCCAAACTTCCTTTCTGCTTGGGATGGATTGTTTAGGATGCTGTTGATTACAGGATCCATTATGGCAAGTGGTGAAGCTGAGACTTGGGAGGGTATTTAGGTCCTTCTTTCTGTGTCTTCAGAGAATCGGAAGTCTTTTTTTATAGATAGAAAAGGTTGAAATGACAGCAAACCCCCCAGGCAAGCCAGAAGCATATATCACCTCTGAATGGTTATACAGAGGCTAAAGCATTTTTCCAATAGGTATTTTGTTAGAGTTATGTTTGTAAGTGACAGACAAGATCACAGAAATCGAGAATACCACCAGGCAAAGGCAGGAAGCACTAATAACTGAGTATGTGTTGGGATTGTAATGCTGAGAGCTGGAATTTTTCCTGAGCTGACTGTGGCAGGAGAGAAACTTGACGCTGTGAGAGAAGTCCTTCTTTGCTTCCTGCTATGTTCAGGGAAGCAGGACTTGGCCTGTTCTCCTTGAACAAAACCAAATCAAAGTAGTCTGTGAGAAGCTGTCTTTAGCCATGTACAATCTCCTAAATTCAGATCACATTCTGAAACACATGTGAACCCTCTCCTACTCCTCTGTCTCCAGTATCTGTGAGCGGGTGACCCCCCGACTGTCTCACGCCAACTCCGCCGTGGTGCTGTCAGCAGTGAAGGTCTTGATGAAGTTCCTGGAGCTTCTTCCCAAGGACTCTGACTATTACAACATGCTGCTGAAGAAACTCGCCCCTCCTCTGGTGACCCTGCTGTCTGGAGAGCCTGAAGTTCAGTATGTTGCCCTGAGGAACATCAACTTGATTGTGCAGAAGAGGTAAAGGCTCGGGGGTGTTATTCGTGCTTTGTCGAAGGGCATCTGGTTATCTCAGACCTTCAGATATTTTCACATGCACAGAGTTTCTTCTAATCCCAGCTCAGATCCCTTGGGAAACAGATTAAACAGCCTCATGACTCTTGTAGCCTGAATTAATTTTCTTTACAGCATACTTGTGATACTGGCTTCATGCAGTATTTCTTGACCTGCCTCTCTTCACTGCCTTTTTATGAGGACTCAGAACTGCCCTCTATAAATCAGATGGCAAATAAGAATGAGGATGGAACTGTGCAGTTCATAGTGACTTGCAGGAACTCAGTGTGTCTGTGCTATTCTTTTCAGCACAGAACCAGCAGGCTGGTGACACCCAGGTATCCAGTGGGTTGGGTTTTTTTACCACGTGCATGTTTCAATACTGTTGTTCCTTGCTGGAACATCCTCCAGGGATGGCAAGTCTACAACCTCTATGGGCAGCCTGGGCAAAATGACACACTAAATAAATGTTTGGTTAGATTTCTAAAGAAAATTTTCTAAAGAAACTGTCACTTCAGTCTTGAGTGACACAATGTTATGTTCTCTCCAGGCCTGAAATCCTGAAGCAGGAAATCAAGGTGTTCTTTGTGAAATACAATGACCCCATCTATGTCAAACTGGAGAAACTGGACATCATGATCCGCCTGGCTTCTCAAGCAAACATTGCCCAGGTCAGCTGAGAGACTTCTCATGTGTTCTGGGAGGGGAAAACCCTCTCTCCTCATCTATGCCTGAGGATGTGTGCTGCTGCTACTACTAGAGTTATTATACTAGAGTGGTTTTTGGGCATCTCTGTCCCTGGTATTGTGCTCTTTGTAGCTATTTAATGGTAGGTGTTGGAGCTTCCTCCATAATTTAAATGTCAATGGCATGGTATGTCTTGCAGTTCCAGGAGAGCTGATGGTTCCTGTCAAATGAGTCACTGCTGATGCTGAGGTTGGAATGAGAGGCTTGTTTCGAGTGAGAGGGGTGTGCCTGTAACAGAGGCTTTTAGAAAGGCCAAACATTATTGAAGTGTGAATTTCAAGTTAGTAAAATTGTTAAATGTGTGCATAGGCACCCTTTAGAGCTAAAAAACCCCACTTTCGTTTGCTTAACTTGCTTCCAGAGTAGAAATAGCACAAAGCCAAAGCTGAACTGCACTGAGACTGCTGATGTTGTTTTAATCCAAATTCCTCTGTTAGAGGAAGTGTTTTCGTGTGCATCCCTGGCCACAAGGCCTAACACTAATGCAGTATGATTAATGCCTCTAGTTACTGCTATTACTGTCCTATCCTAATTGTCATAGAGCAATTTCATTTAATATGACACTTTTAAGCAGCTCTGTTCAGCTCTGTCCTGATGTTTTTTGGAACAGAGCAAGGTAATTCATGCCCGTTTTGCATTGGGATAATGGAAAACATTTTAAAAATTAGTTTCCATAAGAATATATTCAGAATTTTTTCTTTACACTTGGTAGGCTCCATCCCAGTTTTAATGCATAATGGTCCAATAATGAGCTGTTTGCGCGAAAGGCAGTGGTGTCTGGAGGGCAGAGTCTGGGATCTGTAGACTAATGAATGAATTTCTTCCTGGTTCTGAAAAGACATTCATAGAACAACACGACTACATCAAGGATATGCCCTAGAATTAGACCCAGGGAGAGCAGCTTCTACCCACACCCTGTGCAGCCTGGGGAGACTCTCCATCTCCGTGCCCATTCTGGACCAGGGCATCAGGATAGTTCTACCAAGACACCTGGGCAGTGTTTGGAAAGCATCAGCTGCTACACCTGGGTGCTCCAAGTGCTGTGCAACATAGATCATCCCAGGAAATAATAAAACTTCAAAACACAGATGTCCCGTCTCCTCTTTGCAGATTTATTTGTCTGCAGCTTGGCCCTTCACAGCCTCTTTATCTTGTCATTGCTCTGAGCAATTTGCCTCAATGGGAGATTTTTCAAAGAGCTGTTTGGCTTTGTGCTGTTCACCTCTCCCTCACCATCTATTTGTGACATCACGATTAAATCCCTGATGTCATGTTTGGCATGAGAAACTGAAATAAATTGAGCTTTTGAGGGAATATAAATTACATGTGGTCTTTATAAAAATAATTTTTTCTAAGCTAAGTGATTTGTTTAAGACAAAGTAGGTTTTTAGTTAAAGGTCAGTAAGATGCTACTAGGTCCGGGTTTAAGCCCTTCTTCAGTTTCCACTAGCAAAAGCACCAAGACAAAACAATAAATCTTATTTTTGAGAGGGGAAGTATCTTTACACTGTTATTAATCTCAGTATAGATGTTCCAGGGTGTCCTCAGATATCTTGTGCATCTTCTGTTTGAATTCAGTGGGGATCCAAAGGTTCATCTCAGCACAGAAAAGGAGTGATCTGAAATGGCTGTTGCTGAGAGCTTTGCATACAGTGAATGTATTTTCAGTGTAGGAAGGAATAGCAGGTCTGATTTTTCCCCAGATTTTGCCCAGGGGAATTAGAAAATAATCAAGATAGAGCCACGTTTTGGCTTTGTCCAGCCATAAACCAAGTGTGATCCAAACCACTGGGTTTCAGGGGTGGAGGGTGATCGCAGGGTTTGACTGTGTGTGGTAGCTGTGGAAGAACATCCTGCTCATGTTCTGGTGTTCAAGTAGCATCACCTGTGAGAGTGGGATGTTATCCCTGTGAGCCCAAGGACTCACCTTGGCTTGCTGTGCCTACAGGTCCTGGCAGAGCTCAAGGAATACGCCACCGAGGTGGACGTGGACTTTGTGCGCAAGGCCGTGCGAGCGATCGGGCGCTGTGCCATCAAGGTTGAGGCAAGTATCTGAATCCTGAGCTTTTCTGTGATATTCTCTCTTCAGAAACAATGATGGGCTTTGCTAACTCGTTACACAAGGTTTCTTTGCTTCGCTGTTGGCCATCATGGTGCACCTCTCAGATCTCAGCTTGCAGGCACAGCAAGGCAGATAATTCATCCTTAATGGAGTATTTTACTGCACTGGCTTCAGTGGAACAATGACCACTTATCCTCCTTTAATAGCTGTGGACTGAACTTTTGAAGAAGAAAAAGAAGAGATTGTGCAGAGAAACTCAGTATTACCAAACATTTTGTGTCATTCCTCCCCTCCATTTCAGCTGAACAGAACACACAGGCATAGAATTACAGGGATTTGAGGCATTTAAGTGCAATTTCTACACACACAGGGTGACTGTATTTGCTTACTTAGGTCCATATAACTTTTAGCTTCATTTGGAGTGTGCTCTCTTTAGTCTAGATGCTTATGTAAATAAGTTCCCAGGAACCTCTGCAGTTACTTAAAAGAACAGTCTGGAATGTCCTCTGCCAGGTGAGCATCCATTGAAATGCTCTTAATAAAACATTGGGTTTTTGGTGCTGTCTCTGTTAATTTCCCTGTAAGTGAATCTGAAACACCTGACAGGAGCTCAGAAATCCTGTGAAGACAGGGAAGATTTATGCTGTGGTGTTGGTACTTTTCAGTAAACTGATGACTGAGTGCAAAATGTCACATAAATGGTCTAATTTCAGCTGAGCTCATTTAGGTTTTGCTAAAGTGTGTTCCCATGAGCTTTGCCTGACAGCAGATTTAAATAATAACCTAATCATGCCTGGCTTAGCTGGAGTCAGTGCACAGGTTTCTCTTGTTTCAGCTAAACTGCTGTAAATCCGTGTACAGAGGACACCAACTTCTGTCCTCTGGAGAGAATCAACTCCCTGCACAGCCTTTTCTTCCCTCCTTCAGCTCTTAAAGGCTTTTTGCTGCCATGGGCTTTCTTTGAAGCCTCATAGACCAGGTGACTGCTGCTTCTGTTTCATGTCTGCAGTTCAAAATACCAAAGTGCTGCTTCCACAGTGTGTCCAGGCAGGAGGTTGTCTGCATGGACCCACAGCAGTGAAAGTAGAAAATCCCCCTGAGCACAGAAAAGGGCTGTGGAGAAGTTAAAAGGAGTTGGTGACAGCCCTTTTTGTATCTGGGCTGTGCTGGGAGATGGGAGTTTGCTTTAGTTCTGAGCAGGGACTTTCTAACTAGGACTTGGCCATATGTCTGTCCTAGTTTCACATGGAGGGTGGTATATTCCTGCAGAATCAAGGTGTTTTTAGAAGTTTCTACTCTTTCTCCATGCCTGATACCACAACAGTCATATTTAGTATGGAAAGGGCTAATAATAATGTCCAGCAAATTCACAGTGACCCTCTAACTGTACTTGTGCCTTTCCATGAGTAGTATTAACCTTGATTTTTAGCACTGCTCTGTTGA
Source organism: Serilophus lunatus (assembly GCA_013399895.1). Lineage (NCBI taxonomy): Eukaryota > Metazoa > Chordata > Aves > Passeriformes > Eurylaimidae > Serilophus > Serilophus lunatus. Next base: position 2,444,088 of record VXBA01001494.1, read on the forward strand.
AGAAGCTGCTGCTAGGGATGAAGTCTGTTCCCTGCTCTGACAAGAGCCAGATTTAAGGAGGGCAAATATAGAACAACTCATTACAATGTCCTCATCTCTAGGTTAATCCCTGTCCCCAGTGCATCTGTGTTTACTAGAGGCTGTTTACACTGTGAGTTATAACTAATGGAAGAGCACTCTCAGCCATCAGTGTCCAAGTTCCCAAGGCTGAGAAATCTGCTTTTTGACACAGGACACAGCCAGTGGGAGCTGCTGATGAATGAGCATTCACAGGGCACCTCAGCTCTGCCTTTGAGGATCCTACCTGTTGTCTAATTGTCTCTCCTAGGAAAGGAAGACAGTAAATAATTTTGTCTGCTGTGAGATGCACCACAGAGCAGATGTGGTGGTACCTGTGCTCATAGTGCTTGCTTTGGAAGCAGCAAGGCTGATGGATTTTCCCTAGGCTTGAGTAGTCATATTGTTTTAAGGAATGTCAGAACGTCATCCTTTTGCATGATTAGGTCTAGGCTATTGATATCTGGGCGCAGACTTAGGCTGGGTATGTCTACAGCAAACCATGTGGTGTAGCTGCACTTGTATCACTTGTGTATCAGTTTGCTCTTTTCACAGCACTAGATGAAGTCATGCCATGATTTGATTGTAAGGAAACCAAGCACCACTCCTGTGGGAAAATGAAATGAAGTGGATGGAGTAAGAATAGGGATTCTTCTGGAGCAAAGGAGAAGCAGAAGGAGCCATATTACAGGGAGATTTGTCTTGTTTCTAGGAGATTCTGCCAGCAGCCTGGTTCTTAGAAATCACTGAGGCTTATGGCTGAATGTGATGTGTGATGTGCTACTTCAGTAATCTTGTGGGCTTTCATTTGGTTTCTGCAGAAAAACAAAGTAATTTTGACTTTGGTTTGTTGTCCTTCCTCACTCCAACTTGAAAGCTGTTCTTGTTGGGGCACTTTTTCATCAGTTTGCAGAGCTCTGCAGTCCCCAAGGGTGTCCGCCTTCAAAAGGCAGCATGTTTACAAGGGATAGGGCGAGCTGAGATCTATTTTGTTAGAGGGATTGCTCTTGTGGGCACATGCCCACATGACTGCTCACTCTCCAAGGGACTCAGGCTAAAAATCATTGCTGTATGTTTCAAAGTGGATGTTGTGCTCTTCCTTGAAAAATCATACTTCAGAGTGTCAAAAGAAAACTAAACCAAACCTTAATTGACTTTTCCTTGAATTCTGCAGCTCTTAAAGCTTTGCTAGTTGTAGGCTCTGACAGGGCTGCACTGCTTATGGCCAGCAGTGACTGGTGCTGCAGGTTCTGTAGAGTTGCCTTTAGGACAGATTCACCCCACGCGCCCCTTAAGATCACTTGTTCAAGTGTTTGGTGAAAGGTGTTGGGGTGAAGAGAGAAAACTGCAGGCTCTGAAGCATCGATCTGGCAAAGACTTGGAGCAGGGCTCTCACTGTGAGCAAAGTGACACTGTGTGGAGCTGGATCCATGGCCTGTCTCCATGAAGTGGAAGAGTCTTCTAGGTCACAGACTTCAAATCTCTGCTGGAATAGAGGGATCAGAGCAGGACACTATCACTGCCATTTCACTGCCTCTACAGTGGCATAGTACCTGTAAAGCTGTGCTAAGGAGGGAGAGGTATCATAAAAAAATATTACCAATTATACAATTTTATGTGATACCTCTTTGACACCAATTGTATTGGGTATATTTTCTGTTTGGTATGAATTTCAGGGGAGAGACTTATCACATACTGCCAGTTTGCAAAGACAGAGTGAATTGCTTAGGATGTCTCCTCCTTTGGCTGATCCCCAGGCCAACGTGGCCCCTATTTGTGCTGGCAGGCCATGTGTAAGATACCCCAGCTAGAGTCAGGAGGGCAGGACATTGCCAAGAGATTTTAGTCTCTGCTCGATCCAAATTCAGCTTTACAGGTCTTGAGGTTTATCCTTGAGATTTCTGCCCATTCTCAAAAACTGATTCCTGTGACTGAAATGCCATCTTGTTCCTCCTACTCCTCCTGCTTTGACTTCTGTAAGTCAAAGGGACTGTTAACTCACTGAAATCAAAAAATCCACCTACGTTGCTATTGTTTGTGCCCTACAGCGTTTGCCTCAATCCTGAATGCTTTAGGAATGTTCTGCCTCAGCCTGCTTCTCACATTAATCACCAGCTGTGTAATGAGGCTTCACATGTGCTCTGCTAATGGCCAAATCACTGTCCTTATTGGAGCCTCTCTGGTGCTGAAGTTGGTTGCTCCTGTGATGTCCTGCCTCACTGTGCTGTTTGGGAATAGACCTCCCTGAATTATTTGCCTCTTAACTCCAGTTCTGGTTCCTGGAGCGTGACAGTGTCCAGTCCTTGTTATCTTACAGTGCCTGTGATTTTTGAACTAGTTAATGTGAAAGCTGCTTAGGAACAGTTGGATTTCTATTTTTAGCTGCATATTCTTGTGTTGCTAGTGACCTCACCCCAAAACTACTGAACCTTGATGGTATGAGCTGCCTTTGCTGCTGCATTTGCAGCGGGAATGACAGCACAGTTGACAGCAGGATTTTCTCCTGCCTTTTAGCTTTGCTAGAAACCTTCCAGCAGTCCCTACCAAAACTTTCCCAGCTCTGATTGCCTGACTTGAGAAGTCCAAGAAATCTTATTTTTTGGCCTGTTCAGCTGCTAGCCAGCAAGAGGGTGATAAAAAGGGCAGTGTAGGCAATGTTCTCAAGGTCTCCTGTGTGGTGACTCAGCTATCTACTGGCACAGTTGCTTCAGACCTAATTTTGCAGAAGCTGGAGTTCTCTAATATGTCCACAGCAAAATACGAGCATTTATCAACCTGTACCTTTTTCTGGATACAGTTGGTAGCTACTGCCATCTTGTTTTCCCGCTCTGGGCCTTTTCTCATACATTTGCCTCGTTCCTCAGCATGTGCTGTGGGCTCAGCAGTGTTTCTTCACCCTGTTTTAACTGCATTTTTCTGTCCTCTCTAGCAATCTGCAGAGCGCTGTGTGAGCACTTTGCTGGACCTCATCCAGACCAAGGTCAACTATGTGGTGCAGGAGGCCATCGTTGTCATCAGAGACATCTTCCGCAAGTACCCCAACAAGTACGTGGAGGTGGTGTGAGGCTTTTTGTGTGCTCTCATCAGAACAGAGCAGTGTAAAACTGAGCACAACATGGCTTACCAGGGCTCTGAAGCAGTGTCCATTCTGATTCCACTCCTAGTTAGTGAGACTTAGATGTTTGTTCTAGGTGAGGTATCAGCCTGACTCATAAGTTTGAGTTGAAAGCTTTGCCTTGCCCACCACTCCATATTGGTAGGGTGAGTAGAAGCCTCTGGCAGAGAATGCCAGAGGGGAAAATTTGGCCAAGTTTACAGCATCAGGCTCTTCTGGGTTTGGTCATCACCTCCAGAAGTCTTACGAACAAGGCCATGACAGTTCATTGCTCTCATGGTCTGAGATCCCAGTCAGGAACAAAACACTGCTGTCTTTCCCTGTCGAGTGTTCAGTCTGGCTTGGGCAGAACTCAGCTTCTTTTATGCTTTTAATACAGTAAGGTTTTGTTTCCTCAGCTACAGAACAGCAGCAGTGTTTTTCAGCAGAGACTTTGATGATCACCTAAAAAGTAATATGGGACATGTGCGGGCCTCTCTGGCAATTTCTGCTGTCAGTTACAAGACAGATTGTCTGCTAGTGACAGGGAAACCCACGCTGGGGAATAGGGGGAGCTAAATTAGTGCGGGGTATTGTCTGTTTTACAGTAAAGCCTTTGGGGAAGTGTAATACCCAGTTTGGAGTTACCAGTCTGAAGACTCCAGTGAGGCTGCAGGATCTGATTCAGACTCATGGTTTGAACTGTTGGATCAAATGTTCTCATTAACAAACAGAGAGTGAGGCAGCTTTGTCTTGAATTCCACATCTGGGTGGTCCTGCCGATTAACCAAACTGCAAAGACCCTTTGAGATCTTAGTGCTTAGCTTGGAAAAAAAAAAAAAAAGCTGGTAAATATCTTCTGTAGTTAAGTGAGAAGGCTGCATAGAAAAACAAGATATTCAGGGCAGGATTCCCTGGAGAGTGGTATGGGCAGAAATGGAGTAAGACAAATTCAGTTCTCCCTGGTAATCCACCTGTACTCTGACAAATCAGGTACGAAAGCATCATTGCCACTCTGTGTGAGAACCTGGATTCCCTGGATGAACCAGATGCCAGAGCTGCCATGATCTGGATAGTGGGCGAATATGCAGAAAGGATTGACAATGCAGATGAGCTGCTGGAGAGTTTTCTGGAGGGCTTCCATGATGAAAGTACTCAGGTAAAATTGCATTGTGCATCTTACCTGTAGCATTTCATGCAGTGTGTTTATGGGATGGGCATTAAATGTTATTGCAGTGGTCAGATAATACCTGTCAATGAAATCTTCGATATGTGGCTAAAGTAAAACTCTTAGGAGTCAGTAGATTTTTCTCTGTTGTCCATGTCTCCAAAACTTCTCTTCTTGGAATAATAAGACAGAACTAGAGGGGGTTCTAGATTGAATATTCTTGGGGGAATAGCCCTACTAGGGAGCAGAACATAAAGAATGGTGATGAGATGCATCACAGTATGGCATAAACCTCAGTGTACTCCTCAGGGACTTGTCTGTGAAAGTGTTTTGCAACAGGCAAGAGTCTGAGTCTCACTGCACTGGGTTTCACTGGCAAAGAATAGTGTAATGCTGTTATGAAACTCAAGTCTTATGCTTTATATCAGTAAAGGATGTCGAGACTTACAAAATGTTGCTGAAGCATGGATGAAGTCTCTGATCTCTGTTGTGCCCCTTTCTCAGGTGCAACTCACCCTACTGACTGCTATAGTGAAGCTGTTCTTAAAAAAGCCTTCTGAGACACAGGAGCTGGTTCAGCAGGTCCTCAGCCTGGCCACACAGGTAAGCCAAGATATCCAATGAACCAGAGCCCTCCAGACACCCTGCATCCTACAGTGTGCTGTCTCCCATCTGCCAGGCCAGTCAGCTTTGCAGTAGATGGGATTCAAATGTGTTCCACCCTCCCTGAAAGAGACTCCATTTAAGAGCTGTTCTGTGCCTGTTCCCATCTGGAATCTGCTCTCTCCTTTCTTAGCTCTTGCTTCATCTAAATTCCTTCCCCATTCCTCCACTAACTGGAAATTAGGGACAGGATGGAGTTGTCAAGAAACCAGAATGCTTTCCCCTTGAAGGTGGCTTGCAGTTACAACATCTGGAGCTGACAGAGGGAAAGAACCTGGCAAAGACTTGTGAACAGCAACGTTTAGGCAGTGCTATGAAAAAGAAAGAATTGGAGTTTGGGGTTTTTCCTTCGTACTTGGATGCTGTCAACCAGTGTGGCAGCTTTGCTGGAGGCTGTAGCAGTGGGTTAAGATCATGGATTTATTATGCATGAGGTGCTGGGTTGTGAGCTCAGATCACTGCAGGGGAGGCTGGCATTGAGCTGGCAGACACAAGTATTTCTAGAGGACAGAAGTGGAGATGTCCTGGTGGCAGGGGTGGGTAAGACCTCAGCAGATCTTGCTGTGCTCCCTGACTGTAATAACAGGTAAAAAGCCCAAAGAGAGCAGCTCCTCTCCAGACCTGCTGTGTCAAATGATAAAAATAGTCTCCCAGCTGAATGGGCTGCAATTCTGAGCAAAAAAAATGGGAGTCAATCATCAGCTGGCCTTTTTGATCCTCTTTGCTGCAAGAAATCACGACTGTGAACTTTATTAGTACTTAAAACTTCTATTCATCCCTTTGGGTGCTGCATTGGTCAGCAGCAAGAAATCCGTTGCCTGCTTTTCTTGCTTCAAAACCTGCTTTTAGCAGGATCTCAGCTGCTCTTCAGGAGAGGAGTGGGCCAAGGGCTTGCTGTATCATTTGCCTGAGCCAACAGAAGAAAGGTACTAAGTGCTAAAACCCACTGTGCTGAGTCACAAAACACTTAATGGCACCCTAGGAATATAATAGGCGTCTGTTTTTTCTCTGTTTGTCACAAATGTTGATTCAGTCTGGCTTCTTGTATTTTATATGAATAATAAGTCAATGTAGGATAGCTGGCTGTAAACCACTAAAAAGCCTTATGCTTCAAGCCCTGATTTCTAGGTGGAGATACTGTTTTTCACTTGAGTGGGGGAGTAATTACACGTGTATTTCTTTTCCCAGCTTAGGTATTGTTGCACTTTGGGTGTCTCAGGGTATGTCTGCAGAGAAAACTGCAGCTGTGATTGTAGCAGGAGCCAGCTGAATCCAGCCAACATTGGCAAAAACAGCAGTGAAGCAGCTGGAGATGGAAGGTACATGGATGTGTAGCAGGGATCAGGTCCCTGGCAAGCCCATAACCCGTAACAGACCTCCGCATCCAATTGCTGCTGTGGGTCTGGCATGTGTGGGGAGCTGAGCTAGCCAGGGTTCACTGGTATGCAGGCCCTGGAGAGCAGGGAATTGGGAGAGAAATTGGGAAAGGGAGGATCTGAGGCTGTTGTTTCAGTAGGTTTACAAAAGTTTCAAGTCTGTTTACTTGGCTGTGGGAAGAAACAGTCAGTCTTGAATCTGTATGTGCCTGCAAGTAACATGTGGTCTTTCATGGCTGCCTTGCAGAAACCCTCCTGATCTTGAGCTGCCTGCTGAAGGCAGGATGTGGAGAGTCTTGTAGGGATTGTTAGGGGCAAAAGGATTGTAGGGATTGTTAATGGTGTAAGAAGTCCACGACTCTGCTGTCAAACAAAACCAGCACTGCAGAGGCAGTGTCTGAGACAACAGGTAGATTTATCTGGGTCCTTAAAAACAAAATGAGCTTAGTTCAGTCTCATCCCAAATGGAGGTTTTACTGTGTGCCTGAGGATGTCTTAGACAGCAGAGAGGCAGGTTCTAACAGGTCAGCAGCAGCTTGAATGAGATCACAGAGGAGGAAAAGAAATACCAAGAGGAAGGCTGATGAGCTGTGTGATTTATTGCTGTAATTTTACAGGGAAAGAACCCTCAGAAACATTTATCCTGTTACTCTGCTGATGTGGAGATTAAAAATCTCAGCTCTTGTTTCCATGGACAGTTCAAATATGTTGCACTACAACAAAACCACGGCACCTCCCTCTCCCTAGAACAGTAGCTGCAAACCATCCCCACTCACTTTGCTGCTCTGGGCAGAGCTGTTAAAAGAGGAGAGAAATAATTAGCACTTCATGCAGAGGCAAAAGTATTTGCAGGAAAACGAGAGTATTATTGACAGCTGGAGAACTGATGAAGTATCCTAACTGTGTCATTATCATCTTTCCATACCTCATTAGATAACTAAAAGGCAGGATAAATAAGATCTCTTTTGGTACAAAGAATATGGCTAATTAAGATGTAGCTCTACAGCATTTTTTGTCCAGCAATGCCCTTAGGTAAGTCATATATTTCCAGGAATCTTGGATCATTGTGCAGTACTGTATCTCTATTCTTTGTATGTGACAGAGTCATTTTCACTCACATTCTTTTCTCTTGTCTCCACCCCCTTAGAGTTCTCCTAATAATTGTTACATCAAATGGAAGGAGAGTTTGGAAAGCAGTTAATAGCTCTGTGGTGTGGAGCAACTGTGGGATGTAAATCCTGGGCTTTTTGCTCCTCGACCAGCTGAGTAGAAAGCCTGGCATGAATACTTCTGGTTCTCATTTTCAATTTTAGGATGTTCATCACAACGAGCAGTTTGTAATATCATTTTGAAATGGGTGACTGTTGCTGCTGGATGGTTGGGGTTTTTTAATCCAGTAGAATGACTGCTAGAAAAGTGAAGTGATTACAGGCATTAGCTCACTTCAGACCATCAGTGATGCATTGCTTTGTCTCAGGATTCTGACAACCCGGACCTGCGGGATCGCGGCTACATCTACTGGCGCCTTCTTTCCACGGATCCAGTGACTGCCAAGGAAGTGGTTCTCTCGGAAAAGCCACTTATTTCTGAGGAGACTGACCTGATCGAGCCAACCCTGCTGGATGAGTTGATCTGCCACATTGGGTCTCTGGCTTCTGTGTACCACAAACCACCCAACGCCTTTGTGGAGGGGAGCCACGGGATTCACCGCAAGCACTTGCCAATTCACCATGGAAGGTGAGCTGAGGCAGCCGTGGGGATAATGGGCAGGGTTGGTTGTTCCTTGCTGCCAAAGAGTCCAAAAGATGCCAAGATCTTTTAGAACACTCTAGTGGGATTTTATTGATAAGTGTAAGGGCTTGCAGATCATTCAAAGGGCTGTTTCATTGTCAAAGGTAATCCTGGGTATGTAGTTTCTGGGTCAGAGGGCGCAGGAAGTATCAAAGTTCCTGTGTGAGGAGAAGCTGTGATGTTTTTCACATTTGCTATAAGCACTCTTGAGTTTGAGTTAAAAAGCAGAAGCTTTGGATAACTGGTGCAAGGGCCTACTTGAAGGGGAGAAGGACTAGAGTAGGAACAGGTATCTTTCAGAAGATGATTCTATAAGAGGTTTTGCTTCAGCAACATCACAGCTTTACAAGCCTGTCTCCTGAAATACAGTATCAGTTTCCCGAAAGAGGCAAGTAGAGGGATCCTTCACTGTTGGAATATGAAATGGAGGATTGGTAAAACTACCTTTCTCACTTGGTGCCTATACAAAGCAAGGCGAGTGCAAGAGCCATCTAAGCCTTATCACTGAAAACTGTTAGGGCTTAAAAGATGGGTAGAGTGATATGGTTCTGTCTAACCCTTGAGAGGTGAGGGAAAATGCTTTGGCATATTGCCTGGAGGTTTAATGCTTCCCTGTGATCACAGTCCTGGAAGCAAGTTGAATCTGCAGGAGCAGGCAGTGCAGCAGTCCCAGGCTGCAGAGGGGTTGCTGTTGGGCCTATTGCCATGGTCCCTCATTCAGGTGAGCAATGCTGTTTGCAGTAGTGGTATTAATTACACAACTGAGTGTGCTTTGCAGCAGGAGGCAGAGTATCCAGGCTTACCTCTTAATAATATTCCCAAAGTGACATTTGGAGTGCTATTTTTTGCTGTTGTACTGATAAATCAGTGTGCAATGCTGCCTCTTTTCTATTTTCTGACACCACTTCTCTGCTATTCTTAGCAACCAAAGCTATTTCTGTGGTGACTGGCTTTGAGAAGACGAGTTGTTTTCTCCCTGCCTGTGAAATCAAGTCTGGCTGCACTGACCCAGAATCAGTAAGCACAAGTCTACCAGTTGGACAGGAAAAGCAGTGGCCACTTTCTTGCCTCTCCTAGTCAAAGATTTGTCTCCAAAAGAGCTGGAGTAGCTTGGGTCTTTGGTGTAACCAGCCTTCCTGTACGCTGTTGTTTCTGGTCACTACAGTAAACAGCATTTTAGGGGGATTTAGCTCAAGGAATTCAGCTTTTTGAAGGAGTAGGTTTTTACCAGCTTCTTGCATATACCGTATATGTGCTTGACTCTTGTAGTTCATGCTCAACCTGCTGACCTTAAACCTTTTTTGAATATAGGAGAACCATTGCTTCAACATCAAACCTCCTGGCCTCAACCAGCAGTGTAGAGCTGGGGGAAGGTCTGAAGGGTGCTCATACTGATCATACTAATGCTTGAGCCCATTTGATAAATTAAGAAATGGGTGGAGTTAAGTGAATGGCACACTGGGCTTCTCTAGTGGGAGCTCACCTCATAAAGAGGTCCTGCTATTGGTGTTTTCTGCATCAGTGTAAGGCAAGTTAAGGGTGTCCAGTAGAAAACAACCACCTCACCTAAGTGTTTGGATTTATTTTAGTAACTCCAGTAATGACTGTTCTGCTGGCTGACCTGTGTGCTGGAGAATGAGGTTTTCCTTCGTATTGTACTGGGAGATAGAGGTGGAAGCATGGAAATGTGGAAATATCCAAGCAAATGTGACTTAAGAGAGTCGACACTGTTGCCTTGAGTGAATGGGCAGAGGCAGCTTGATGAGTGGTGCTTCCCTGGGTATAAACCTTGAAGGAGTTATGGTTGGCAGAATTCACTACATTGCTTTTTGATTCATTTGATTTTCATTCAAAGCAAGGACAGGTTTCTTTCAACTCTCAGCTGATGGGAAGACCCATTGAACAGCTCACAGATGGTGAAGTGTTCCTGCCTCTTCAATGAGCCCAAGTGTCAGAGTTGCAGATGTATCCTGAACGTGGGGGAGAAATCTGATTACTTGGCAGTGTTTCCTCATGTGGTGGCTCCCACCACCCCTTCTCAGCCGTAATTCAGCTGGGAAATTTGGGAAGATGTTTGCAGGGCTCCTGAGAGAAGAAGAGTCTGGTTAGACTTGGGCAGGAGTCCCCACTCCCACACACGTGGCTGTAGGAGAGTTTTGATTCTGGTCCAGGCTGTGCATCCCTTGTGACACCAACATCTGGGAACTGCGGGAGGCTGAACTCATGGGGCCAAATCTCCAATTCACATGGGCAAACCCAGCTCTTAGCCACTCCCTAAGACTGTGAGGTCACAAGCTTATATCAAGTCTTTTTGCCCTTTGTAACCCATATATTCCTTTTTTTTTTCTTTCATAGAAAATTTAAAAAAAAATAATCTCATTCTTCACAAATAGGGTTTTGTTTTTTAATGCAAACTGACTTAGCTTTGTCCTTTCCTCATTTCTTGTTGGGTTTTGGGGCAACTGCAGTTATACAAGACCTTGAGGGATTTCTCTGGCTTCATCAGGAGAAGGATGAGTAAGTGTTGAAGAGGTGTAGTGTTAAAGGGATTACAGACTGGGAACAAACCAAGTGGCTTGTAATGTGCCTCTGCTGGGAGATGCTGTTCCTCCCTTTCTCAGGGTGGGGGTGGGAGTGGATCACAGTAACCACTTGCTCTTCAAATATGTTTTAGTGAGCAGTTCAGCACACTCAGCAGTATCCCTGCTGAAGGCAGAAGCAGAAAGGAAAGCTAATATTAGTATTATTGGGGTCTAAAGCTTTTAACGCAAAGAAGCTTTCAACGCTTTCTGCTGCTGCCTGGTAACTAATTCACTCTGCAGTCCTTATGCTCCATATTTTCCTCTTGGCACTGAAGTTGGGAGCAGCTTAGACTCTGTTGCAGAATCTTTCCACTCAGTAGCTGAATAAGGATAAGAGAATTCTGGCTTCTCAAAATCAGGAGTAGCAATCCTTACAGAAGAGCCCCAGTGTTAAATACCTTGTCAGGACACTAATTCCCACAGCAATTGTGTGCAGTTACCTGTTGGCTGCAGCTGCAAGAACATGAGCTAGAAATCATTTTATCAGTTACTGCTGGCAACAGGATACAAAATGGATTTTAATTATCTAAAATGGGCATCTCTGGATTTAAAGAATAAATATATTGTAGTGAGGTCTTCAGGAGCTACAATCGTTCTTACTTTTTCCCCCTTCTCCTTGTTATAAAATTCAGTGACAAGTGCATATAAAAGGTAGCCAGACTGCATATGATGAGAATTTTGGAAGCTGCATAATGAGCATTTCTAGGAATTAGCATGCCTGCTAACTCAGAGAAAAGGAAATTATTGATAGAAGGGAGGAATCAATTTTAGATTGAGGTTTTTAATTAGAAAAGAGTTGTGGACCTTGTTGCTGGTCAGCAGAAGGTGATTAATCGAGATCTGTGGGGAGTGGTGGAGTTTGCGCTGATAAGAGTGAGGGCTTAAGGGTTTTATCAGTGTTAGGTCTCTGAGGAAATGTGGATTATTTTTTTCCCCCCACGTTTGCCTGTAGTTCTCAGGCCCAGTGGGCTGAGAGTCATCTCTCCAGGTTTATTCTGAGCTGGGAAATACTTGCTTTCAGTGCTGGACTCCATGTAGTACTCATGGCTCACTGTTTTGGAGGGGTCTGTGATTCTCAGGGTGGGCAGGTTTTATACCTTGGAAGATTCCCTTTGCTGGACTGAAAACCATACACAATGCATGGGAAGTCCTTGTGCTCAAAGCATGTGGGGAACATGCCTGGTACATGGCAGTGGGCAGATCACTGCTGGAATAAGCTTTGGACTGGCTCCTGCTTGTCTTGCCGTTTCTTCCCATGCCAGGAATCCAAAGCTGGGGATGAAAGGTGACTAATGTTTCTCCCTTCTGCTTCTTGTTCCATCTCCTGTAGCACTGATGCAGGTGACAGCCCTGTGGGAACAACAGCCACCACCAACCTGGAGCAGCCACAGGTCATCCCGTCCCAGGGCGACCTCCTGGGTGACCTCCTCAACCTGGACCTGGGGCCCCCTGTCAATGTCCCCCAAGTGTCCTCCATGCAGATGGGGGCTGTGGACCTCCTGGGAGGAGGGCTGGACAGCTTGGTAAGCAGCATCCTCGTCAGCTGATGTGAAATAATTGGAGCTGTGCTTATCTCTGCAAGGCTTTGGTCATTTGTGCTTTTAGTGTTTGGATCTCTGAGCCACCTGTGCTGAGTCCTGAAACTCCAAAAGGATTTAACCAGTGCTATTGTACCAACTTCCAGCAGGCTTTTCCTGCTATAAAATGAATGTTGCTGCATGCTGTAGAGTCCCTGTGGTCAGTGGGTATATTTGTTCTGTGCTTTTCCTGTCTGTAGAAGAAAACAAAAAAGTCGTTATAAGGATCTAAAGTGTTTCGCTGCTTTTTGATTCAGACTCCCTTTCAAGAGGGCATTTATTTCACACAGTTCCCAGCTCTCCTGAATTTCAGTGCAAAGCTCTCAGGCAGTAACCCCGTGTCATCTCATTTGTATGTTCTCCAGAGCATATCATGGTTTAATATGGGTGACATTTTAATTGCAGTGAGGTCAAGAGGGAAGCATTTTTTGTAGTCCTCCCTGTGCCACAACTGCTCATGAGGTACCTGCTCTGGTACTAACGGGGTCAGGCTGCAGTGGGATTAATCACACCTTGCTTCTGCTCTGGGCATGAACTGCAATGAGAAAATCACTTGGCAAGGTGACAGCAGCACAGGAGAGGTCAGTGCTGTGGTCTTAAGTCAGGTATTGAGAGGTGATGCATGCAATAATGAGCCTGAGAGCTGTTCCCATGGTGGGGAGCACAGCACACAGAGCCTCAGGTCCCTGGTGACTTGCCTGCAAGGGTAAGAAGCACTCTCAGGTATATTTGCACTGTGTAACCTGAGTAAGGCTGCCCCAGTGAACATAACTGGATGTTTTTCAGACCTGCAGTGGATTTGTCTTGCTTGAGGTTTGGCTTATAGTGAGCTGTGTTGAGTTATCTCTGCCTGGTTTAGCTGCACTTTAGTTCTGAGTCAAGCTCTGAATAACAAGAGGTAGGAGGTAGCTGGATGAACCCCAGTGGAACAAAGCCTTATTTGTCAAATATATATATATTTTTAAGTTGCTATTATCTCATTAAAGCAGACATTAAATGCATTTCCAGCTCTCCATGAGCTAATGAAACTGGAAACAATCTAACCTCTAATGGTACTGGCATTCAGAGGTCAGATGTGCTTTAGCCTCTGCACTTAACCAGCAGTTTGTTTGGTTAGCAGGGAGCTGCTCTTACACTGGGGACTGTTTCTCTGGAGATTAGGGAAATGGTCAAGCTGGAGTAGCTGGGAAAGCAAGCAGTGAGCTCAGAGCAGTGTGACCTGTGCATGCTTTCCCTGCATTGCAAGACGTGCCACTAAGAACCTGGGATTGGTAATTGTTAAGGCACTGTAGAAGATGGTGCTGTCTATGGTGGCACAGAATGGTTAGACTTAAATTCTTCTGTCTGTGCTGCCTTCCAGGCCACTTACAGTAACCCTTTATTTCTCATTAGTGTCAGACAAATAAATGAACATGGTAGAACTAAAACTTGGTTTGGGGAAAATAGCTGTCTTGCAGTTGGCATTAATGGGCTTAATTTAGTGACCTGCTTTGACAGTAGAGCTGTTAGTTGATATGGTAGTAGGCTTTTATTTAATACTTCTCTCAAGCCTTAAGTACATCTGTGGGGTTATGGAGTGTGATCTGACAAAATGATCATGTCTGGATGGGGAGTAGCTGTGCCTCGGGCTGCACAGGCCAGCACTGCCTCAGTGAGTTACTCATGGGGGGAACACTACAAAAAATACCTGAAAGCTGGTGGGGGTTTTTGATGGTGGATGATTCCTACTGAAGTGCTGTTGCGTCAAAAGCATCAAAGCTCTGGATTTTCCTTCCCGAGTGCAGATGGGTGATGACAATAAGTTGGGCAGGAGTGTTGATCTGCTGGAGGGCAGAGGAAAGCTCTGTAAAGGGATCTGGACAGGCTGGGTGCATGGGCTGAGGCCAATCTTACCCTATTCAACAAGTCCTGCAGTTGGTCACAATTCCGAGCAGCATTCCAGGCATGGGGCAGAGTGTCTGAAAAGCTGCCTTAAACCCCTTCTTGGGCAGCAAAGGATCTGGGGGATGCTGGTTGGCAGTGGCTGAATGTGAGCCTGCACGTGTCCAGGTGGCCAAGAAGGCCAGTGGCACCTGGCTTGTATCAGTCATAGTGTGGCCAGCACCTCAGAGAGATACTCTTTCAGTGAAAGTCCCAAGAGGACTAACCCATAAACACCAACAGCAGTTTTAACTTCCATGGCAAATGTAACTCTGCATTTCCATTTCTTAAACTGTGGGGTTTTATTTTTCTTCCAGGCACTTAAATAGAGACTGCATGGTGTAAAACTAGATGAACACCAAATTAGTATTGTTCATTTGAATTTTCCTCAGCCTTTCTAGATATTTATCCTCATGACCAGTGAGACTCCAGCTGCTTGAGAGGTTAATTTATTTATTGAGTAAATCTTATTTTATCTCCATAGTGAGTTCTGTAATTGGTATTAAATGTAACATGCATGCACAGATGCTGAGCATGTGTTAACAATTAAAAAAAAACCCACAGAGAAAAAGAGCCTCTGGTACAAGAACAAGATATGTTTTGCTTATAAACAGAGCATACTTTCTGTAGGACTTGTTTAGAGCTGTTCTCTACTGAACACAGCCAGTCTGGGTAGTGCTCCTCTTTACCACCATGGGCAGATCTTGTTCTTCTCTGCTCAATTTTCTTTTCTACAAAATGATGACTAAACCCACTTTACAAAATTATTTGAGGTCTCCAGCTCAACAGTATAAAGTAGTCTTACCATCCACTAATGTGGCAGAAACAAAACTTCCTGGGACAGCAGACTGCCAGATGCAGGGTTGTGGAGTCTGATGCTTTGCCCTCTGAAGTGGCTGAACTTCGTGCAGGTTACAGGCACCTCCCAACACCTGTTTGCAGGATGTCAGTCCATGCTGACATGAGCTGGGGGCATTTTGCCTTTAAACCTTTCTGTGTGTTCATTTGCTATGCAAATCCACTGAGCATGAGATCCCTGTGCTGCCTGGCACTTCCTGCAGCTCCCTGTGAGCCCGTGCATTTAACGGGAGCAGGGAACCATGGCTGGGAGCCAGGGAGGCTGACTTGAAACCCAGGGGCAGAGCAGTAAATCTGTGGGAATGGACAGGCTCAGATAGCCCGTTATGTAAAGGTTTTATTTAATACTCGAGCCACTCATCTACAAGTATATTATTGATTCAGAACTGGCAGCTGTTCAGATTGATTCATGTCCTTAATTGAAAATCTGTTTGATAAACACTGGTTATCTGCAGTTTTCTCTAATACCTGGACTGGTTTGGGCTGCTCCAGGTGGACCTGTACCCCTCTATGCAATCAGGTTGAATATAAGGGGGAGGTCTGTTCCACATGGGTCAGGGCTGTGTCCCACCACTGTGCTCACTCTGAGTGGGATGGAGAGTGGGACCTGAGCACCAGCTCACCCTGTTCCCCAGGGTGTCCTGAGCTCCTGGTACCTGTTGGCTTGGCAGCCTGGGAAGAAATCCCTGCTGCAGCAGTCCTGTGTGCTTGCCTCATCCAAAAGGCTGGTGAGCTGGGGCTGCTGGTGTCACTCCCTCCCTGACTGCTTTCAAATGGAGAGTTCAAAGTCTGGCCTCAGGAAACAACAGCCTGGCTTCTTGGGGTTGATTAGGGCCTCACCAATGTTTCATAAAAAAACCCCTTCTTGCTAATTTTTTTCATATACTCATTAGGAAGCCTCACATAGTTGTGGAATTAAAAAAGTGACCTACAGTTCTGCCCTGGGTGCCAGATACCTCTCCTGGCTCTGTAAGTGCAAGTTACTTCACTTATGTTGTCCTGGAACTTCAATGAGAGTGTCTGTGCTAGGCCAGCCCCAGCATCCATTTATTGCAGTGGATGTGATGCTTTCCCAGAGTGCTCCTCCAGCCTCTGATAAGGAGCTGACTCCTTTCATCTGGGCTGTTCTGGTTTGATGAGCTTTAAAGGGCATCTGTTAAGATTTCTGACAAAGGACATATGTCCATTGCTGGAACAGGGTTGATATGGAAAAGGAGCTCTTTTGGTGGGTCACTCATTCGTGTCTGATTTAAGGCTCTTTGTGCTGCTTTTTGACACTTTGGAAGATGAAAATTGTTAGTACTCAGTTTTGTTTGTTCATGGAAATCATTCAGCAAAACCAGTGACCATGGTATTGGCAACAGGACCTGTCCTCCAGCACCTTTGACAGAGCTGTCCTTGGTTTGGAGAGCAGGCTCTTCTGCTTTGCAAGCCTGGCTTGGTGGTGTGGAAACAGGCAAGTTAAATAGGCAGCAAACAAGGCACTGAAAATACCTCTGTGTGAGCCACAGCAGTGTCTGCAGTGAGATCCCCGCAGCCCATCAGGAGATACAGCCCAGGTATGGTCTGCCCTGCAGCTCAGGTGTCTCTAACAGGATTAGCCTGGATCAAATGGCATTTCAGTCAGCCCGAGCCCCTGATTTCTGTTAAGTAAATGCCTTGTGTTTCTTGCTGCCGTGTTACTGAGTGTAGGCTCTCACCCAGCTCCTCGAGCTGTGTGTGGTTCTTGACTCTTGGTTTAGGGTATGAAGGAGAGAGGAGGCAGCAACTGTCCCCTGTTAACCCCTGAATTATGGTTCATGAAGTGCACAGCTGACCTGGAAGCCCTGGCTCTGCTGTGGACACAAGGCAAAGCCATTGCTGGGCAGTGGTTGTTGCAGCTTCTGTCCCTGGCTCCACCCTCCCTGTTATTTTTTGGTGCTCCAGAAGCCTCACGTCATTTTGCAGAAGTGATTGTAACCCCTCTGGATCACACAAACATTTCAGCAGAGTCACTTCATTACAAGCTGCTGTTAAGATGCAAATAAACCCTCCTAATGCAGTAACTCTAGCACTGCTGCACTTCATAAGTCAGCATAACTGCTTTCATGGAGCTGGAATTACAGGGCAAAGGCTCTCCCACTGCAGAGAAGCTGCAATGCTGTCCAAGCCAACTGCTACAAAGTAAAGGCACTGGTACACATTTGGAGAAGGTGCTGGTACTGGTTTTGTTAACTCAGGCTTGAGCTCATCCTCTTCATTAAACCCATGTGGCTGCTTGGGTACTCTTGTAGCAGGATGGATTTGTAGGGAATAAAGATAATTTCTGCTTGAAGAACTTGGTGCTTTTGGGGGCCAAAACTTCCCTGTTCATCCCCTGCTCATCTCCTGAAGCCCCGGATGAGGTTTTGTGCTCTTAAGAGGCAAACCTGGCAACTTTGGGCTCAGGACCAGGACTTTGCAGTGCTGTGAGTTCCCTTTCATCATCAAATTCCAGACCTTGACCACTATTGAGAATTTCAGCCTGAGTGGGGCTGACAGCTGTATTAATGTGGTCCACTCCTCCATGGAGCTGTTGCCTGATCTCTTGTAAGGCAGGTCCAGATTGTCCTTCTGGCAGCAGCATTTGTCCATCCATGTATGGAAATGGTTAACCAGAGCTGCCAGCCCTGGGGAATTGCTGCAGCAGCACTTCACGCCTGACTAATATCTGCCTCTTTCCTTCTGCACTCTGCCTGTCACTCCAGATGGGAGAGGACACTCCGTGGGTAATTGGTTCCTGTTCCCTCTGTCTTCCTCCTTCCTTCTTACTCACACACGTCGCTGTTACTGTCTCTTCCATCATTATGAGTTCGGAGTAAAGTTAGGTCTTGGGCACCTCACAGGAGGATGGGGTAAAACAGTCCTGTGGCTTCTGAATGAGGAAATCGTTGGTACTATGGGAAGGTGACAGGCAAGAAGAATGGAGAAAGGGACTTCTTTGTTGCTGCAATGGGCAGCACACCCCAGACCTGATGTGAGGCTGATTAGTTCTTTATTAACTTGTGTTGCAGTAGATGTGCTGTCACTTCTCTTTTAGCTTGGAGGTAGAGCCAGCTCTGTCTGTAGGGACCTGGAGGAGCTGCCAACTAAATCCTGCACTCGCTCTGCGGCTCTGAGCACATCTGCAGTGCTGGGGCCCAAGCACAGGAGCCAGGAGAGGCACAGGCTGTGGTGTGCAGAGCCCTCCCACCAGTAAAGAGAGGCTTTAGGAGATCAGAGTGCCCTGGCATTGGAAAGAGACCTTTTCCCCCATGAAGCAGAGATGTTGGGTACAATCTGGAAGTGTAAAGGAACTCACGGTAAATCCTCTGAGCCAGTGAGGTGTGTTTTTTCTGCTCCTTGTAGGTGGTGAGCGCTGGAGTCTTGACTTAAGCAATAAATCCAAATTCTACTTTTCCCCCAAAGGCTGACATTTAGGGAAAATGGAAGACTCATGGATAGCTTGAGGAACCCAATATGTCATTCCTTCTCTCCCTGACAGTGAGTGCATTCAGACACCAGTGTACGAGCTGCTTCGAGGTTGGGTTCTACCCTGCAGCTTCTTCTGATGAGTGTAATAGGAAATGGTAGAATAGTTAACATCTGGCTTGATTATGCAGAATTATTCAGTCATTTCCATAATACCCTTTGTAAAATGCTTGCTGCTTGATAAACCAGTCTTTCTCCTGCTTCAGACAACAGTACCAGAAATATTCTGTGCATACAATATCTGGAAATGAACTGGATTCTTTCTCTTCCCCCAGACTTCACTGCCTGTCAGAGTAAAGCATGAAGTTCATCTGCATGCAAGACTATGAATAGGGATGAGGTGTAATAGTTGCATTTATTACTCCTTAGTGAGCCAGTAACAAGATGTAAATGATCTGATATATTAATCTAAATCATGGCTTGGCTTAGCAGTCAATAGAGCCAAACTCTGCTTTGCCAGGCTCTTTCAGTGGGGGAGACTTGACAGTATAATAAGCCTTATTTTATAAGCTCAGTATTAATTGGATTTGCATCCTCTGGCTGGCTTCCTTTGGTCTCTGACCGATCCTTGTTTTGACTTTGGAATCACTCACTTTTATCTATTATCTCTGAAGTAAGCTCAGGAAAACTGGACAGCAAGAGCCTGGGTTGCTGTATGAAGAGGTGGCTGTTGCAGAAGCTGAGGAATCTTCTATAAACTACTGCCATGGCCTCAAGCAGGGATAAACTGAGTCCCACACAGCAAAATAAGCTCTTAAGGCTTCTTAACAAAACCAAACTGTGTGTGATTTGTACTTCTCCAACACCTACTTATGGTGGCTGATGTTGCATGAGGTGGGTCCTGTGGGGACTGGGGAAGGAGAGATGCCAGGGGATAGAAGAGGGATCCAGAGCAGCACAGGGATTTGTCAAATTTTACAGGTTTTATGGAGGCGGGTTATCATCTGGTAAGTCACTGTCTTACAACTTTGCTGCTCTTCTCAAGGCAATTTATCCTTTTTATCTGTGCTCTTATGGAGAGAGGTGTGAAGCTTTATGGTATCTCTTGACCAGCATAAAATACATTTGCTGTGAGACCTCCCAGGGAACAGGCTGGTGGGGATCAGAGCAAAGTTAATTTCCGAGTTTTTTGTGCACAGGGAAAAGGTTGGAGCCTTTCTGGCTTTAAGCACAGGCACTCTTGGCAGCTTCTGCTTTAGCATTTATTCAATATTTTCACACATCAGCGTTTATTTGAACAACGTATCTAAGAGCCTTTGTTGACCCAGTTTGTCACATGCTTTTTTAAAAGCAAACTCCCCAAACCCTAATCAAATGGAAGAGCAAAACCATTTACATGGTGAGCTGTGATGATCTGGTCTGACAGTCCAGTTTTCCTAATGGGACTGGCTCCTGCCTCACCCCTGCACTTGCATCATCCTTTGTGCCTGTTGACAGATCGTGTTCCTTGTCTGAATGTGACCCAGAAAAACTCTTGTACTAAGCAAAAAATTATCATGGCCTTCAGAAGAAGCCTGGAGATGTCTCTGCAGTGAACAACCATTGCAGATCTGTGCTTGCTTCCTCCTGGCTATCTGTTGAGTGCTTTTTAAATATTCACAGGAGTGATGTTGTACTTACAAACAGCACTTGTAGCCAGCTTTGGAGCCTGTCCTGATCGCTGAATTCTCTCGAGGGTTTAGAATGATGTGGATGTTTGAAAAATAGGTTTTGTCACTGAAAAAGTAGTCTGGATGCTTTGTAAAGGTAGTCTGTGATAGAAGAGCTTCTAGGTGGGCTGCAGGAGGGTTTGGCAGAAGGAGAGGATCCTCTCCTTGGAGAGGATTTGGTGTTTATGGAGGATTGTGTGAGTGTACACAATCACTGTTTCAGTCACTTCAGGCTGTAGCTGTGTAGCTTGGCAAAGATTATTACTATTGAAATAACCTGGAGCATCATGAGGTCTCTTTACTGTCTGAGTGCCCATTAGATCATGAAGCTGTTTTTTCCTTGCCTGTGGGAGGTAAGCATTTTCAAAAGGAAGACAAAGCCCACCTATCTGAACTGTTGCAATAGCCAGCACATATCTCATTCTCTTTCCTTCCTGTTACTGAAAAGAGCTGCATGTCAGAGGAACACAGCCAGGACTCTTTGTGTCTGCCCGTAGTTCGTAGCTGTTCCCTAGAAAACTAAAGCTTTCAGGAAGCGAGCTTCCTGTCAAGTTTTATTTTTATGCCATTTCACAGTTACCCCACTGGGTTTTGTGGAGCTGCTGGGACCTGCTGGCAGCCAGCGAGGTGGGTTGGAGGGGAAGCACTGATGCATGAAACGTGAAGGAACAGCGCGGAGGTTCTGATACAGATGGCGGACACAAGAAGGGATGGATTTTTGTTCTTTTTAACCTGCAGAACACTCCTGTCCACAGTAAACGTGGGGGGAGGTAGCTCTCCAAGTAGCTCTGCTCACACCACGGCCAAAAGCCCCTCTGTTCCCTGTGCTTTCCCAGCATTGCATTTCCATCTGTCCTGTGTGTCCGAGCTCGGAGCAGCACGGGCGACTGGGCTGCGCTCCGGCCATCTGACACTTGGCTTAAATGATCTCGGTCTTTCTCTCCTCTCTCTCCTTCTCTCTTTCAGCTTGGCAGTGACCTTGGCGGGGGCATTGGAGGAAGCCCGGCAGTAAGTGCCATTCCATTTTTTTCCCCAATTTAAAAAAAAGCTGCTCAAAGCTCAGGGGTTTTAAGTATAACCTCACCCATTAGGTGCTGGAAAATGCTCTAAGTCCCTGAAGATGTTTGAAAATGGACAAATGCAACTGAAACACACAGGCCCCCACCTATGTTGCTTTGAGTCCAGCTGTCACCTGGGCTTTCCTAAGAGCACCTGTTCGCTCTATCTGCTTAGCTCTTCTTTCTCAGAGCTTTTAGTTGGAGCAACAGCGTTAACACTGGCAGTATTTCATCCTTGTGCAAATGCTTTAGCAGCTGAAAGGCCAAGGATGCTTATCTTTACTCAAAAAGCCTGGTGTGTTGTAACCCTAACGCGGTGTCACCACAGGCTTGCCTGAACTCAATGCTTTTCTCCTCCCAAGCCCCACGTAGGATTTTTTCCTGGACATCAGGATCAGGCACTCTGAGCTTTCCTACTGCGTGTGGTCAGTGCTGCCACTGCCTGCCTCCTCTGTGCCTGTGCCTTGTGGGTGTCCTTGTGCCTACAGCACTTGCCAGGACATGGGAGAGTTTCAGCCTGCTTCCAAAGCACCCTCAGCTTCAAACACATACCAGCTTTTTCCAGGAAAGCATGGGAAATGAGTGCAAGATGACTTGGAGACGCAGTGGGCAGGAGGGAATGTGCTTCCAACCCACAACCAAAAGCAGTATCCCTAGAAAGCTCCAGTCCCTCTTCCTAGGGCTGTGTACCCAGAAATTCAATAAGGAAAGCACACTCAGTTCTGGAGGAAGGGCTTTTCAGAGACCCTTGTTATGGCTGCAGTCATTCTCTCCTTCTTTCCCTATGAATCTGACATTCCTTTCTGGCTTCAGCATGATGACAGAGGAGAGCTGGAGGTACAGTACAGCTGTAGCCCCCAGGCAGTCCATCCACACCAGGGCCTGGGAGATACTTCCCTGTAGTTGTCATACTTACAAAGCCAGATCTCTGCCTTCCAGGGCCAACAAATTCCACCAAGCAGTTCTACCTTAGTAATTCTGCCTTAGTAATTTGTGAGCTGCTGGCAGGAGAATTCTGTTCTCAAGCACAGAATTCTTCCTGCAGTAGAGAACTTGGGGGTCAAACTTGAGTGTGACTGTCTCACGTGGAGCTGGGCACCTAAAAGCTGATATTCCAGGTTTGGTGCCCTCATTTAAGTCTTGAGAGGGAAGGATTGCCCTTCTTGGAGGGAGGTTATTCTGCTTCATGTAATGAACCTGTTGGACCATAGTGCTGAGAATGCAGAGCTCTGGCTTTGGGTGGGAGTACACAATACGGTCATGACTCCCTTTCTATCTCTGGATATGCAAAATCTTGCAGATTCCTGAAGACTGACGTAGTTGGGAGAAGATTTGAAGCCATTTTTTATTTTCCCTGGGTTTATGTAGGGTAGATCCACAAAGCATATTGTCTTATGAGAAGGAGATATGGAGAAGAAAGATTCCTCCACAGTGGGAATAGATAACTAGAGCTATAAAAAATGATATGAATGCTTGGTTAAGGTGACAGCCGAGTGTAGGGATTAGTTGCCAAGAGCTTTGGAATTCAAATGCATAATTTAACACTATTGATAAATCAGTGGGGAAGCTGCAAATGGCTTTAAAATATTTAGGATATTGCCTGAATTCATGCTTTATTTAAGAAGAAGTGTTCATGTGTGATGTTAATCAGTGCCTGTTCTTTCTGACTCCTCCAGGTGGGACAGACGTACATTCCCTCCTCTGTGCCAGCCACCTTTGCCCCTTCACCCACCCCAGCAGTGGTCAGCAGTGGACTCAACGATCTCTTTGAACTCTCCTCTGGTATAGGCATGGCTCCTGGAGGATACGTGGCTCCAAAGTCTGTACGTAAGGAAAAACAGTCATCCTCAGTATATTGCTTACCTTGGGCTGCAAGAAGTCTGAGATTTCTACCTTGTCCCCTTTATTGTGGGTCTCTGGTGCTATGGGAGCACCTACCTTCATCTCAGTCCCATTAGGGATGCCCTGGGTTTTCCCTAGGTAGAGTAACAATATATTGGAGACCACGTTAATTATTAGTTACAGACTTCTGGTAGTTCAGCAGTTCCCTCATTTTGCCTTCAACAATATTTCACTGAAGAATGGGTTATGCAAGATCCGAGACTTTCAGTTTTGTCAGAGCAGCTTTCCTGCAGACCCGCTTCTTAGCAAGTTTCCCCAGGAAACTGAGAGCAGGGTAAGATGTGCAACAACTTTCATAGCAGATCTGTTTATTTGGAGGAACCCAACGTGACAGTGAAGATGAAATCATGTGACTGGGATGAACATGCCGCAGTGCAATGCAGATAAATGCTCTGTTAGCGACAGAGATCGCAGATGTATTGGCTTAGTCAGGAAGGGTTGGGAGATACAGAACATGGTTCTGGAAACAGGCTGTGGAGCAGCCACAGGAAGCTCTGGGTTAGCCTTTCCTGCCTAAAAGGGAATAAACAAAAATTAGCACTCTTATTATATAGTCCCTGGATGGATAAACTTAATTCATCCTATGAAACTGAGGAATATGGAATTGATTATGCAGAGCATACTCAAAGCTTTTGGTCTTTGCAAATGTTGCACCATGTGTAAGACCAAGTACAAAAGAACACAGTAATTTTGAGCTAAACACTACCTCATTTTGCACCACTCAAATTTGGGTCTGGGTTTTTCCCACAAAGGTGATTTGGGAATCCAGAACCTGAACAGCTAAAAGTGCTTTTATTTGGTTCAAACTTCAGTATTGTCCTGCCTCTAATAGCCCAACAAGCCCTTGGAGAAGCCTGTCCATCGGCAGACTTGGTAAGTCTCACGTTAGTGTGATGGACACAAGTTCTTGTGCACACTAATGCTGTAGTATATTTGATTTCTTACGTGAGTGCTGTGAACAAATATGGATTAGGAGCAGCAAGCTTATTCCTCATTGGTGAGCTCGATCCTTTCAACACCCCGTGTCCCCTCTTCCCTGTAGTGTTTCTTTAGCCTTCGTGGGCTTATTGTGCCGATGTAGCTGGATTTCTGAGCTCAAGACTTCTGGCTTTTTGGAGAACTATGCTTGTTCGTTGTCTTCAGGCCAGGCTGCTCACGCTGAGTGACATCTCTTGTGTTAAAGGTTTGGTTGCCTGCAGTGAAGGCTAAAGGATTGGAGATCTCGGGAACTTTCAGCCACAGGCAGGGACACATCTACATGGAGATGAACTTCACCAATAAGGCTTTGCAGCACATGACAGACTTTGCCATTCAGTTCAATAAGAACAGGTAAGAAATCAAAATCGATACACTACATTCAAAACATTGTATGCTCCTGTGAAAGGAAGTTGTGTCTACACTGCTAGATCTAGGGAGGGATTTTGCATAGGTGTATAATTCAGTTGAGGAAATAGTGTGGATGGTACAGGCTGAACTCTCCATCACACCACAGTTGTGTGAAAGGGCTGAAAGTGAAGACTGATAAATCTGAGAGGAAATGGGCACCAGACGGTCCCATTGTTCTCCCTGCTCTGGAGTAGCATCTGCCCCACTTCATCTTTGTGGAGTTTTAAAGCAGCCTCACGAGTTGTTGGGCAGGTTAGTGGTTTTACAGCAGTAAGTGCCCTGAGGAAAGCAAGAGCATAAATAGGCAAGATCTGAGCTGTACAAGCATCAACCCGCAATGCCTCTGCCCCTCAGCCTGTCTGGAAGTACAGGATTCATTAATAAAGCTGTTTGTCAGTGAAGAAGTTGCAAGTTAAGAGCCTGTGGCACATGTTTTCCCCATAATTGGCAGCAGAACAATTTTGTCAGAAGGAGCAGCCACTTGAATACTCAGAGCATACAGATTGTTCTCAGAATCTCATCTCAGCCAAAGGACATGACATGGCAACAAAGCCACAGTGTCCTCCCACAAATACCCTAATCCAGTAAGAGCTTATCCTGTGGATTTCTGTTATCTTGAGCAAGGGCCAGGCTAGCTCTTATCAATACTGTAAAGAGTATCTTGTGACTGAGAGCCCTCCCTATTTTTTAGTATCAGTTCACGGGAAAAGGGTTCTCTCTGCTAAAGATCCACTGAAACCATCTCTTTAATATCACTGTTAGCCTTGCAAATTTAGGATTTCTTAGGACGAATAAGATTTACTTAAAAAAGACATTATGCTAAGTAAGTCTTAGTAAATGTTCTCCCTGGACTGCTATATTTTCTCGAGAGTTTTGCTAAGCTGCTATATGCAAATGTTTTATGCAAATTGGCCTAGGAAAAAAGGCATTTTGTTTGTGATTTTTCCCCATACATCAAGTTATGTCCTAGCCACTCCTACGTGGTATTTCAAGGATGTAAGAAGTTTACATACTGTACAGTAAACCAGCAGCTTTTCCTCTTGCAGTGTATCAGCACAAGCTCCATATGCAATCTACTACTGTTGACACTTCTACAAATGCTCTTCTCCTGTCACTGCTTTCCACTGTGGCTGGTACACTGGAAAGAGCTGCAGAGGGCTGGTTCTTTGGGTTTAAATATTGAGGTTTGTGACTGGGAAGTTTCTGTTGCTTTTTCCCCCCTCTCCTGCTGCTACTAATCATATTCACTGCTGTCTTAGGATAAAATATTAAAAAAAAGATAAAGCTAAAGCTCTAGTGTGCTGTAACATCACAGCCCCTTAGTAACAAACTGGAAAAGGGGAATATATGTTGGCCAATACAGTGCTGCTCTCATCACCTCTCTTTTTCTCTTGCCCAGCTTTGGGGTCATCCCAAGCACAGCATTGGCCATTCACACACCTCTGATGCCAAACCAAAGTATTGATGTCTCCCTGCCTCTCAACACTCTGGGACCAGTCATGAAAATGGAGCCTCTGAACAACCTCCAGGTAAGAATTGTCTCATTTTGGGCAGGGAGAAGATCAGCAGGTGCTCAGCCCAGTTTGTTTGGCCCAACTTAATGTGATAAGTCACAAAATACCATGTGTAACCAGGCCTCATGGATTTGTTCCATAAGTCTGGCCAAAACTTAATCCCTTTCCTTTTTCTAGTCTTTCTCAGAAGGACTGAAATAAAGACTTGCTGAATTTTGTGAATTTTCAAACTGACTCCTTGCATCTGTGTAGATGAAGATCTTTTTTACAGTAACACTGTTCTGTAAACTAAGCATGAGATTTGGTTGGACTTAAGAATCTAGTCTGAGCAGAGAAAAGTGCCTGTGGTGGAGCAGGAGCAAGAGCTGTCAGTGAGAATTGAGGCAATTAAAAGAATTGCAGGAAAGATGGAACTGCTGAGTGATTAATATTTCTCTAGTGCTCTTAAGTTCCAGAGTGCTTTACAAAGGCACTGGCACTTCCTTGCCCTGGATAGCTTAATCCAAGGCAAATGATGTGTTCCAGGAAAGGCAGAGGAGAAATGACGTGAGCAGCTAATGTTTCATTAATGAGCATGTTGGTGCATGGTGGGGACAGCATTCCCTAGAGGAGGCTCTTTATCAGATTGAGCTGTCAGTCTGGTAAAGACAGGACAGATCCAGGGAGATGCTCCCCTCTGCTTCGGACCAGAGACTGCCTTCATCAATCCTGGTGTGCCTCAGGGGGCAGTGGGCTGGAAGTCATCAGGCAGACAGTTCTCCCTGGAAGGAGGCTCTTCCCCACTGCTGGCATGTGCAGCCACTCTGTGGAGGGGAGGTCAGTGGCTCCTGCCTCTGCTCTGGGTAGCTGGGTCCTCTGGGATTGTTTTCCCAGTATCCCAGGGATGCAGTTAGCTCAGCACTGTAGCATGTCTCACTCTCCTCAAGCCTCCAGGAGATGGAACTGGGTTGGATTCCTGTAGCGTGGCAGCCCATAGAGGGGAATATTTTGAAGCAGCACGTTCTCCTTTTAGATTAAGGGAATGCAATGGAAGTTGCTATTTATTCTGCCTGAGCAACTGTTTTTTCCCTTCTTTTGACTTCCATTCTGGGGCTTATGACTTATTGATGAGTCTTTGGGCAAACAGCTTGAAATAGCTTCTCTGGCACTCAAACGAGCAGTCCTACACTGAGCACAGTCATGCAATGGGGGAGCAGCAGACAGTGAATGAATTACATGGCGTGACTTCCACAGAGGGCCCTTCCAGCCTTGGGAAAAACTGGATTCCCTCTGCGTCCACATTGTGAGATGAGGTCCCATCACTGCATTTGGGTCAGCTGTGGTAAAATCTGCCCCCTGCTCTGAAGGACATTTGGAAGTCTCTGGGAGGTGACAGTCCCAATCAGCCTCTGTAACGCCAGGGACTCTCTCAACAAGGCAGTCTCAAGTTCCTCCTTCCTTTGATCAGGAAGGAAGTGAAGTATTTGGGTTATTAAATCTCTGAAGAAATGGGAACACAGTTTGTTTCTTGTAGCATCTTCTGCTAGAACAAAGCAAAGAGAAAACAAGTGAGGAAACCTCCAGCCACCTTCTATTGAGACAGCGGAGCATTCATTAGTGCCAGACTCAGTTGCTAATTTGCTAAAGCTCTCATTGCCATAGAAGTTGGCTGCCCTTTTACAATTGGGGAAGCTGCCATATGGAGTAATAGTATATTTCTCTGCAAAGAGTTGAATCACAATAGCAGATGCCAAGTTAAAAAGAGCACTCCCCTTACTTTCTGACAGCAGTGGGTTTGATGGAGATCTGTCATTGCCCTGACAGCCAAGGCTCTGGTTTTGTTTTGTGGGTTCATGTAGAAAGGATTTGTCTTGAAACATTCAGAATCGTTTTGGTGACCTACTTAGGGAACAATTTATAGCATAATATAGGAGTAGGGAATACAAATGTTCCTGTATTCATTGAAGAACCAAAACACTCATCAAGTTGAATTTGCTTAATGTGTTTTTTTTCTGAGCTGGGGAACATCGGAGCAGATGCAGGGCTGGTCTGAACCTGAGGACCTTATGTTCATTTCCTATTCTAGTGGGGGTTTTTTGTTTTAGCAACAAGAAAAATAAGTCCTGAAGTAACCAAACTGATAGCTTTCAACTTTTTGTCATGTTAATTAGAAACTTCAAATACTAGTTGTACATTCCTTAGGCAACTATTTCAGAAGTAATGAATTCAGGTCTTGTTCAGGTTATTTTTATTACCATTTCTAATCTTTCACCACATACAGCTCATTTAATCTTAACATTTGTAATCATGGAAAGAAACTAAAATATTTGACATGGTAACAAAAAAGCCATTTTTGCAAGATGAGGAAGACTGAAATATTTTCAGAGGCTCACTTAGGTAAAATATCACTGAAATCTTCTGTTTGATAGTCACCTTTCATCTTGTGATCCTGAATTACCAGGCTTCATCCTTGCATCCCAAATTAGTGATGATAATTTTCTTGAACTGTTGACTTGGATCTAACCCCCAACCAAGCAGAGATTTATTCAAAGGTTAAGGTCCCTGAAGGCACCTCTGGAACAGTGGCGAGTCTGCCAGAGGCTGGAGCTGCTCTTGGGATCTACATTCAAAACTCACTACCAGTTTGTCATATTCCCCAGTGTTGTCTGCTGCCAGCCCTGTTTCTTGCAGCTACTGAGCATGCAACTGCAAGAAAGAAACATACCTTTGGTCTTCCAAAATGCCTGTAAAATGATCTGATGAGTATGGAAAGGGAAGGATCCACACGCTGCATTTCTCCCTGGAAAGTGTCACTTTGAAACACAGACCTGCCCCTTGCTGCTGAGCAGTGTGAGGTGCAGAACGCTTTTGTTTCTTGCCATGAGTTTGGTAAAATGTTTTTGTAATGGCAGAGGAAGGTTCAGCTTCTTCATTGAGGAAAGTATTGATCTTAGTAATGCACTAGATCATCCTTATCCTTTCACTCTCAGTTCTGCTGTAGCTTCTCCCCTGTGCTCCTCCTCGCAGTGCAGAGCTGCTGGAGCTCTCATTCATCAGAGCTGTTAATGTATCTCAGGGCACAAACAGAGCGCTCGGCCCTTGGAAACAGATTTCACACATTCAGCTCTCCATGAAAACAAGGCTGAGAATTGAGCTGTGAGTCCAGCCAGCAGATGTTCACCCTTCAGAGCCTGCTTAATAAACGACACATCTGCCCGTGTGTGAGCTGGATCAAAATCACTGACTAACCACCACAGAACAGCCTTGGGGGGCTAGATGGGGAAGGTGATTTCTTGGATTTGTTGCCTAGGTTATTTTTTAACAGTCTCTACTCATGAGAATCTTATTTGAGAAAAAAATCCTCCTGAGAACTCCCTGAATTAAGGACTTGGATCACAGCTTGGCATCTGCGGCCAGTTCCTGGCTCGGCTGAGAAAGCTGTTGGTTTGCCTGGTTTAAGAGCAGGTCTGCCACATGGTACAGCACATTTGTGTGTTTTGAGCTTCAAGTGCAGCAAGGCACATGAGAGTGTAACCCTCCCAGTACCTTTCTGTTCCCTGACCATTGACGTAAACCCAGCCCTTCTGTCTGTGCACGGCTCCATCTCCTGCCTAGAGGCAGAGCATCCTCCTGGCAGTGGCTGCAAACACCCTTAGGATCCCCAGAGCCTTACCTGTCACACAAAATGAAGTGAAGGAGCAACATTCCAGGGGAGCATGTGACAGGCAAAGCAGCAGACTGTCACAGAAGAAACTGTGACCTTGTGCTGGCAGAGGTAAAAAAGACTAGGCAGTGGAGAGTTGTTCTCGCCTTAACAGTTTGGCTGTTACCAGGCTCTAAAGCAAAACCCAAATTGAAGTAAATCCTTAATTTAGTGTAGGTGCTAATGGGATTCCAAGTGGGTATGTTGTGTACTTGCTGCTGATGGAAAGCATCTGTGTTGCTTTCAGACTTGACTTTGAAAGTCAGTTCTTATGCTTAAGTTTGGGATTTAAAGCGCCAGAAACCTACACTATTGAAGAAAATAACTTAACCTTGTTCTTCAGAGGTACCTCTTCCCCAAAATACCATATATTGGCTATTAGAGGGTTGCACTGCCAGAAAGGTCAGCAGAAGGGTGCTCATGCTGCAAGGTGAGCAAATATGTTCCAGGGGTTATTTCAAGAGGTGCTGCTTCCTCTAGTCAGATCACAAACAAGACATAAGTGATTTGAAACCCTGTGCCAATTTTTAATGGGCTCACATGTTTTCATCAGTGGAGGATCACACAAAAGTCTGTTACCTTTTGACTTCTGTCCCTCAGAGCTTTGTAGGCTGCTTGACTAAATTCACGAGGTACTGATATTTTTTTCCGCTCAAAAAGATCACAGATGGAAAGCCATTTTTATTAAAAATGCTTCTGTTTCAACTCTAAAATGTCTGAGGCTGAAGGTCTAGCTGAAGATTTAATAGTCTGTGTCCAGGTTGGCAGGTTAAAGCTACAGAGCCATGAGCAAAGTTGGTCTGGACTGGAGGATTTATTGAATGTACGTAGAGGTTCCTTCCAAGCATGTCAAGCCTGGAGAGACTTCTCAGCTACTGGTATGACTTGAAATGTCCTTGTCTGTCTCAGGATGATATTTGCATCTGAGGAGCACTGGATTGTTTTGGCAAGTCATTTTTATTAGCTGCTCAGGTTCTTGCAGACGCTGCTGTGCATCCGCTTTCTGCCTGTGGTTGCTTTTGTAGCTTGTCAGATGGCATTGGATGCTCCTGATGTGGAGTAAAACATGACCTTGGAAAGCTGTTATTGACTGGTAGGGCCTCTTAGTTTCTCCTTGGTGCAAGTTTCCCCATCCAAGCATCTACAGGTTTCTTTTCATAGCCCAAATCTTGTGGACCACGGCACTAAGAGGGCTGTTTGGGGGAAGTACAGGGTCTTGAACAATGGAAGCTTGTCTTGAAAAGCTCACCAGCCTTGTCATGGCGATGTAGGTTTAAGGAGATCATAGCTTTTGCCTTTCCTGTTTGCAAAAGTTATTTGTAACTGCTGGTTTCTGCATCATTACAGATACTTGCAAGGTGACATGTGATATCATTACTGAACCCAGTGATGCAGTTTGGGAGGAAGGCTGGCATGTGGCTTGATTTTTTTCTTTACTGGGAAGAAATTGCACTTTAGAGCATCTTAATTGGGTAGCTCTCCAGAGTATAGGCAAAGCAGCTTACTCAGTATGTTTCTGCAGAGTTGAGAAGGAGGTCAGCAGATACCTTTTTATAGCATCCTTATAACTGCAGGGACAGGGTTGGCATAATAATTTGGAGTGTGCCTCTCAAACCGTGACTAGAGAGAAGGCACTGTTTTCCAGCCCCTCTTGTAAGAAACTGCTGTTGTATGGCAACAACAATTAGCTACAAAAGCTAAGTAATCTCTGTTGTTCTAAGGCAAGGCAATTAATCATTAAATCAGAATTGGAAAAGATCCTGGGTCATGTAGTATAGTCTCTGCTATGCTTTGTTGTTTTCCTACAGTTCTTCCTACTGAGAGTGTTGTCAAGGCTGATTTTAAATAGTCCAAGTGCTGGAGCTTCTCCCTTCCTCAGAGGAATTTTGTGCTGCTTAATAATTCTCACTATCATTTTTCGCAGACATTTAGCCTAAATTTTCCCTCTTCTAGCTCATCTCCAAGACTTTTATCCAAGCATGGCCTCTGGAATGGCTACACTGCTGTCCCTCCCCCAGCTCTCTCCTCCCAGACTTGGAGGTGCATTTTTGGCTCCTCACCCAATGTGTTCAGTCACATTTTGCAGAGGTGAATCACTTAAGTCCACCCACCAACCTGCTTTTACCCCTCTGGCTTTGGTGCCTCCTGCTCAAACACTGAACCCTCCAACTCATGAGCATGACGCCAGCAATTGAAGCATGTAACAGCTCCCTGTTACAGAGAACCATTTCCAGGTTTTTTTGCAGTGACACCATCATTTACGTGGTTTTAGTGGGCTTTAAACTAATCCCTTCTTAAGCTGGTTTGCACTGTGGGAATTAAATATAAGTTGCTACCTTTAGTGATGGCTGAAAGCAGGAACACCAGACTGTCACATCTACCTTTCTGCAGTTCTTTGCACTTCAGGGACCTTTCTAATTGCTAAAAGAGTTTCTTTGGGCATTTGATCTCCTTCCACTTGTCTTCTGACTTGCATACATGTGCAATCAGCTGATTTGTGTTTGAATTCTAATTTGTTCCCCTTGTCTATCCACAACTGGTTTTTACCAGTGTTTGGGGGTGTCTTTCTAAACTTGCTACTGTGGGACACTAGTATATGTAATTAATGTCAGTGGAGTTTGTCTTGGCATAAATCTTTGTAGCAGCCAATTTATTCCTTTGGCTCAGCATTTGGCACGGCCTGGTTTGCGTTTCAGCTGGGTGACAAGTCGGACAACTCCTTCTGGGTTTTTTTCAAGGGAAGCAGGAGCATAAATGGCTCCTGAAATTCCCCACACAGCCTCAATTCTAGGTCTTTCTCGCAGGCTTTAGATTCCTTCATTGCAAGCAATGGCAGGTGTCTGCTGAACTGTGCTCCCCTGACAGGCTATCGCTGTGCGGGCTGACGTGAGGAGAGCGTGAGAGGCATAGAAATAAACTCGGAGCTGCCTTTTTCTGTTCTACATTATGACAGTGCACTTCTCAGACCTCTAATTTGCTCCTGCTTGTACCATGAGCTCCCAGCCCAGGGAAAACTGAAGGCGAGGTTGCTCTCTGTTAGCAGAGATTAGTGGGTAACGTTGCAAGTGTGTGTGATAAAGGCAAACTAGGGCATCTCCTTGGCTGGTGGAGTTTAATGACACTGAGAATTAAGTCTTTTGTGAAGTGATCTTTTGTTACCTCCCCTGATTGCCCTGTAGCAGGGCTTTCTTCCAGGAAAAAGCAACCAGCAGATATTCCTTATATAGCTTTCACTGAGGTAAAGCCAGGAGGCTTGGGAGATGCTGCAAGGAAGATGCAGGCAATGGACCCACTTGAGTCTTTCTGGAAAGTGTCTGGACTGAGACAGGACTAATCAGAGAAGTGAAAATAAGGCAATGAAGGTGCAAATAAAGAATACACAGGGATTTGGAGCTGGGTAATTACAATAGTGAGGTGGCAGAGAGGGATAATAAGCTGATGTGCAGTATAACAGACATGATAGTAGCTGTGTGTAACGGAGAGATTGGATGTACCTTGGAGGCATGAGGAGAGGGGAAGCTGAACAAGAGCAGGGAAGATCAAGGGTGCTGCTGTGAGCCCATCAGTGCAATTGGCTTTGAAGCAGCAATGGTGAAAGGCTCACAGGAAAAGACTGGGCAGCTTTTAGAGAAAATGGAGTATGTGCAGAGGGTTGGGACTGGTCCTTGCCTGAAACTACGCAGACGCTCAGTAACATCCCTCCAGGGAGGCTGACATTTGGAGCTGGCCTCTGCTCGGAGAAAGCACTCCAGGGTGATGAGACTATGTGAAATTTTGTGATCCCTTTGGATTTCCAGCTGATAGAGACTCTTTAACTTCTGTGTTTCCTCTGTAACAGGTGGCTGTGAAAAACAACATCGATGTCTTTTACTTCAGCTGCCTTATTCCTCTCAATGTGCTTTTTGTAGAGGACGGCAAAATGGGTGAGTGCTTTTAGGTCTGTGATCAGGCTCCTCCAGCCAGACTGTGCTTGCAGTGCCTAGCTGGGTGCAGTTGTCTCATGGCTGAGATTTGTATGTGCTTGGCCATGACCTTCATGCCAGTGCATCTCTCAGCCTGAATTGATCTAGTTTGCTGGGCTGCCCCTGTTCTTCAGCTCCAACAGTTGCCAGAATCCAAGTCCCCTCCTCTGGTCCTCACTGTCAAAGAAGGGTTGGATCTGTTTTCTTTGAAGCTAATTTTTGGGGTATTTGGATTAGGTTTGGTGGGGGGTTTTGAGGGTTTGATTCACTCTAATGGGCCTAGGATTTGCTCCCATACCACTTCCACTGTAATTTGTGTGTTCTTAATCATCTTTAGTAAATTGTTGTTTGAATTGGCTGGGAAGTTGTTTGAAAAGAAAATTTCACTAACATGATGTGTGGATCTTGCTCCTTCTTGTCAAATCCTGCCTGTTCTTGGCTTGCAAACAGCTCATGTGTTAAAGACTGTCTCTGTTTTGGGTGGGCCGAAATCCATCAAAGCTTTGCTGCTTTTACAGCGACACTAGGGTTGTTATAGGAGCAAATCCTGGCTCTGTCCACAGCAGGGCAAAAAGTAACCAAAAGCTCTTTTGTGTGTCTACCTTGAAGCATTCTGTAGTGCATTAATTAGTGCTGCGGTCCTTTGAGGATGCCACAGTGCTAATCGTCTTTCTTGTTTCTAGAACGCCAAGTCTTCCTTGCAACATGGAAGGATATTCCAAATGAAAATGAGCTTCAGTTCCAGATTAAAGACTGTCACCTGAATGCTGGTGAGTAACTTAATTCTACTGTGCTGAGAGCACTTTTGATGTATGGCCACTGAACATCATCACCTTATTAATATCACCTTGTTAAAGTAACCTTATGGTTAATGAATAGATGACAATTGCAGTTTTTAACAGAACAGCCTTGGTTTATGAACAGAGAAGCCTGGGATCCCAGGTCTTTGATTTTACTGATCTGCTTCTTCCATTCATTCTGGACCTTGTATTCTTCTTTTGTCTTTTATACTTTGCTTCCCTGCAAAGCTGTTCTTTCAGTAGAGCTGAATTCAGTGTTGGTGCTGTTTAGCAGCCTTGTCCTGCTGCTATGAGTTTTGGATAAGGTGTTCCAGCCCTGACTTCAACCTGCTGCATCATCCTGGGCCAGTCAGTTCACCTTTTGGCAGCTCTTTTCTTCCTTCTGTTGTGAAACTGTACCTACACTTTAAGGTGGTGTGATGTCTGTGGAGGACAGCCCATATAAGAAGAGCTTTGATCTGCTGTTGTAGCTGAGATATTGATGCATTTTGATCAAATTTGGTCCTGTTCAGTCTGTTCAGCCATCTAGTTGCCTCTGTGAGCATCTTACTTTTACGTATGACCTTACTACTGCTGAAGGGTGACAGAGTGTAAAAGAGTGGAATGGGGCCAGTGTAGCAGCTTTGCTCCTGTTCAAAAGGTTCTGGACAGGAGCCAAGTGAATCTACCAAAAGCTGCTGTGTTTCACAGATGAAAAAAGTGTCCCTATTGATTACCAGCCTTGTAACCTTTTTGTTCTCTCATGCCTGCTATTACACAATGAACACCCTCGTGCTTCAATCGCAGACAGAAACCATGGGTCTCTTTGTACTCGTAATTATTACTATTTTGGAATATAAAAGATGGAGCATGCAAGAGGAGGAAAAAAAAATAGCAGCTGTTGGACCTTATGACTTGATTTCGCTGTGGGGTTTCAAATGAGAACAACCTCTGTGCCTCCCCCAGCCCTCCCTCTGCTTCTAGATGAGTCTGGCATAGCATCTCCCCCTGCACTGCAGAACTGCTGCTGGTGGTGCCTTCTGCCCTGGACATGGCCTGACAGCATCCAGGGCTCTTTATCTCCAATCAGAAACACTGGAAGCTTCTCGTGGTTGGTGGTGGAGTGCTGGCTAGCAGAGGATGTAGGTTGGGAGGAAGAGAGGGAGATGCATGGCTGGGAAGATGAGCCCTGGCGATCCCGCAGCCTGGCCTGTCCTCCTCCTCCCTCCGGAAGAAAATGTTACAAAGCATGTAGTGACAGAATGCTCCCCATTCCGTGAGGGTTTGCCAGTCCAACCCTGCCTGAACTGGTGTTCCTCAGAGGAGGACACGTTCCCAGCTCGCAGGGAGTGCCGGGCAGTTCCTCTGCAGTGGGATCCGCAGCCATCGCCAGGCTCAGGCGGGAAGAGCCTTGGCTGCAGTGCCTCTCCCGAGGGTGATCCGTCACTCAGGATGCTCGGGGGTGTGCAGGATCTGCCAGCCTCTTTGGCTTGTGTACGGCAGAAAGTGGGTCATGTCTCACAAACAGATTTCAAACACTTCCATCCGCTGAAGGTTCTGTTTCTGTATTTCCGCCGCCAACACCTCCTCCCTCGAGCACCTTCACCGGCCTTTTCCCTCCTTGGCCACCTGGGCTTTCAGCACAGAGCTGGCCAGTAGCTTGCAGGAGGGAAAGCTGGGGAAATCTTTTGTACTTGTCTCGGTCCTTTGGATTTTATCTGCCCTGACTCAGTGTGCTCACCTTGATTTCATCTAAGCAGTAACCTCCTCTAGTTCAAACCATCCTCAGAGCATCAAGCCTTGCCTGTGCAAGGAGCAGCCAGACCCCAAAAGCCGTGGAAGACTGGGCTTTCAGCATTCTCAGGGAGGGAGGCTCCTCACAGCATGCCAAGTTGGTGCACACCAGGGCAGAAGCAGAGTAAGCTGGATGAGCTCTGTCAGCAGTTGAATCCATCTTGCCACTAGTTTACTCCAGAGCAAGGATGTGTCTGGTCATGTGCTGCAGTAGGGTGATAATGTTTCCAGATTCACAATCCTGATCATTTAAATCCAGTGAAAATTGTAGAAAAGACACCTCCTCTTTTCAAAGAAGAGCAACTCTGAGTATAAAACCTTTAGGAACTTGCTCCTTGTGGAAGAAATACTGATTGATGTTCCAAAGACTCTCCTAAGAGAGATGCCTAAGCAAAGTAAAGCTCTCGATTTGGGCTGTTGGTAGTTCTGTTGCTCAGTCATGACATACCACAGCTTGCAGCTCATGTCACTGCACAGAATGAGGTTTGCAGTGCATAAAACTCTCTGTAGATTTCAGCAGCAACCACTGAATCCGAGAAGACACTGGGTTTGCGCAACCTTTCAGCACAGCAAAAAGCTTGTGAGCACGCTGGCTCCACAGAAGTGTGAGTCGTTATCCCTCCTCACATCCACTAGGATCAGTAATTCATGCCTAGGATCAGTAATTCATGCCTAGGAT
The DNA here is from genome assembly GCA_013399895.1 of Serilophus lunatus. Classification (NCBI taxonomy): domain Eukaryota; kingdom Metazoa; phylum Chordata; class Aves; order Passeriformes; family Eurylaimidae; genus Serilophus; species Serilophus lunatus. The sequence goes on from VXBA01001494.1 coordinate 2,481,068, forward strand.
CAGTAATTCATGCCTAGCCTGAGCCCACCCACTCGGTGGCGAGTGCTCGGGGACGCACCGTGCCATTCATGCTTCGGTCTCACTGACTCCAGCGCCGTGACACGAATTCAGCTGTGAGCTAAAAATACCTCTGCTCCCAGCTGATGTGCCCTAAGGCAGCTCCACCAGCCACTTGGAGCCTCGTGGCTGCAGCAGGAGTTGGATGGAGCAGAGTATGCTGAGCAGAGGATGTTCAGGAGTGTGGTCCCCACACCCTCAGTACGTGGCTTTCCTTCTCCCAGCTGCAAACAGCCTTCACTTCCCTGAGTGCTTCTACATGTGCTGTTTCTGCACAGTGTGAGAAATGGGGCTGAAGTTCTGTGTGGACACTTGGGAAGCCCTACTGAGCAGTTAACCAGGGAATGCTGCTTTTCTCCAGTGCAGAAACTGAAATCTGAATTTCTTTGTCTCTAAACCAAAGTGAGATAGGCTTGGAACAGGCATTTGTGCAAGGCTGGAATTTTATCTGTCAAAAAAGCAGCTTGTACGTTTCTTGTACATCCAGGGCTGTCTGTACAGCAGTCATCTTGCAGCACCTCCTGTGCAAACTGCAGACTTTTCCTCAGGTTATTGCTTTTCTTCCTTCAAACAAAAAGGAGATAAACACAGTCAGTCAGCAAAGATGTCTGTGTGGCAGTCTGTGCTCCCGGGCCTTTGTAGGTAAAGGATCCATCCCGTGCCCACAAGGCAAGCCAAATAGGATAGATTTGAGCTTTGATGGCTTGCAATGGGGATGGCAGACAAAGCTCCTGTCCCTGGCAGCTCATCCCAAAACAGTGAACAGAACAACCAGAAAATGTTGGAAGCCCACGGTACAGTGAGCTGAAGCTGAAGATAAGGGTCCAGGCTGTGGGATGAGGAGCAGGTATCCTTAAATGGTCAGAGCTGGCTGCTCTGATCCATGTCTCCAGCATCTTTGTTTCCAAAAAAAGCAAATCCTGGACCTTTAAAGGTGTTCCCACCATTCCCAGTGACTCAGTGAGAGATAAGTGCTTAATTCTGGATTTGGGGCTTAGGTTTCCAACAGTGAGAGCTGATTCTGGCCTGAGGGTGTTCCTGAGGGTCAGAGCTGCTTGGCCATGGAGGAGTGAGTCTAGAGCTGTATCATGGGGACAAGATGTTCTTAGGATGCGCTGCACATCTTAAATTCATGCATCTGCCTCTTAGGAAGAGGTTGGGATAGTTCCATGGAGAAAACCTTATTCAGAAATAATGAAAACACAAGGTCATGGTTATAGCCCAGCATTCTCATCTCTTATGAATCCAGCACTAAATTAATTGATGGGGGGGGGGATTTAATGAAAATACAAGAATCTGGTGCATGAGAATAGATTCTTAGGCCATTATAGCTGAAATAATCTGGGTGCTGTTGGTGTAATTTAGACCAAGTGAGGTCTCTCTGACTGAGCATGCACTAAAGCTTAGTTAACTTCTTCACATTGTTTTTTCAACATGCTAAGTTTGACTAAACTTTAAAGCATTTCTACATTAAGATACACAAATCAGATTAGCTAAATGGTTTTTTTTATAATTCTGCTTACCCAAGCCCACAGAGTGAAAGAGGACAAGCTGACTTGCACATGAAGAATGAGTGCCATTAAATGGGAGGCAATTAGTTGCTGTGCTGTTTAGCAGTTTTAGGAATTTCGGTTTTACCTGCTTTTTATTTGTCCACAATTTGGTGTGAAACAGCAGCTTTTGTGTTTGGAGTTGAATGTGGCTTTATTGGTATGCAGTGGTCACTTTGTTTTTTCTCCCCTGAGTAATTTGCTAATACCAGAGCAAAGAGAAATTGGATTTTTTGCTGAAGCAACCTCAGGCATAATCATACACGAGCTTCCCTGATATGTTGGCTTTTTTCTGCATGTGCAAATCTTCTACCTTATACTTTAATAAATTACAGAAATGGTGCGTATTACACATCAAGAAAATGAATGTACTGTCATAACATTGCCCCAAGTGCCTCCCCACTGCATCAGTCTGTTTGGTGTTTGAATGCACTTAATGGCTGGATGGTCAGAACTATTCAGGTGTTGCTAGAAATGGCATGGGGATGTTCTCAGCTATCACAGCATAAAATATAGTCGTTAAATTTTACTTTCTGATATCTAGTGCTTGTTGCAGAATGCCACAAAGCTCAGAAAAGGTGTATTGTCAGTGTTGGCTCTGAGCTGTGCATGTCCTTTCTGAAAACCCAGTGATTGCCATGGTCATCTTGGCTGTTTGAGTTCAGAAGTGAAGTTCTTAAGCTGATGGGTAGAAGATTTAAGTAGGTCCTTTGATTTACCTAGAAGGAAAGTGCTGTTAAAAGCACTGAATTACTTCAGTACAAGGAAGAAGTTTTATCAGCTGTTTTCCCTGTGTGCTTGTGTTTCCATGTGCAATATTTAGTTGTTAGACTAAGGCAAAGAGTTCCGCTTAGAAAACAAACCCCAAAAAAACCAGCCCAAAAGGTGGACTGATATCAGATGTTTCCCTGGTCTTGGTGTTGGGTAAATCTCCCTGTGTCCTTACACTGCACTTCAAGAGGGTTGTGAGAACAAGCCTTGAGCCAAAAGAAGTTCTGTGGAAAGTTGCTGAGCAAGGTCAGGTGTGGACTGTGCATCTTGCTGAAGGACTTGTGTGCTCTGGTTTGCAGAGTCACCACACCCCAGAGTCACTCAGCCTCCTGCCTCACCAGGGCTCCAGTGGGTGCTGGTTGTTCAGAGCTGGGCTCAGCCCTCTGCTCCCAGCAGTGTCTGCCTGGGTTTATTATTTTTTTCAAAGGCTGTGCTGTCACATGGCATTAGTGGTCCTGCCTTCAGCCAGGCACAGCCTGGCACTGTTGCTTAGCAACTCTGATGATCTTCAAAATCCAAATTCCTGATATTCCAGAGCACAGAAGACATGGGAGCTGCTACCTGGGGGAAGAGGGGGTCAGCTCTGGCCAGTCCCCAAATCTGTGCTGAGAAGAGGGGAAAGGAGGATTTGGGCAAGCCAAGCATCAGCTCCAGCCTGCTCATGTTGCTCAGGGTATCTGACTGAGGCAGGGCATGTTTTGGTAGGGTTTTTGACATTCTTCAGAGGGTAGCTCAGGTCAGACAGGGAAGCAGAAAACAGGCTTTCCTGGGAGTTGCCCTGCCTCACTTTCCCTCCCTGTATCCTTGTATGAGCATGTTCCTGCTCAGAAGTCTGCCCCTCAGCAGAGGCTGTGGAGGTTTAACTTGCAAGAGGAGTCATCACACGGAGACTTTAGTGTAAGACCTGCTGCTCTGCAGCCCCATCTCACTGTAATCCCAAAGCACAGTTCCCCTCCTCTGCCATCACTGTGGGATGGGGTAGCAGCCTGGCAGCTGCCAAAATTACAGCTTCTCACAGCTGTGCTTCCAATCCTGTGCCCCTGCTCCCCAGGGAATGCCTTTGCTCCAACAGCATCCCCCAGTGGAGGGCAGACTGCTGTGGCAGGTGTAAGGACTGCTGGAGAAAGTCCTTGCCAGTAGTTCCACCTTCAGGATACATATCCAGAGGGGTAAGGTTTAACCACAACCTGTTAAAATCGGGCAAACAAAATCTCATTTAATCGCAACATCCCTCTCAAACAAGGAGCTGGAGCTTGTGTTTGGACACTGTGTGTAAGCTGCTCTTGCAGGCTGGGGGCATGAGGAGATGGGAATTTGGGTGATGTCTCTCCAGCATGGATCTCTCCCAGCCATGCTCTGGGAGGGGACTGCTCTGCATTGCCTGTTTCTCTAGTCTGGATGAGTTTATTGTGTAGAGGAGGAGTATAGGTGGGAGGAGGAGACAGGGAATGAGGGGGTTTTAAGCAAAAAATCTCATTAGTTACTTATATCTGCCAGTTTCCATAGTAACTGGGGAAGAGAGGAAACCTAAATCTGAGTGTGTCTGGATAGTTGGATGTCTGAACCATTCCTCGACCTGCATGTAGCTGCTCTGAAGCCTAGAGAGCAAAAGAGCTCAGCAAAGGGTCCAGGCTGTCCATGGAGTTGCTCCACAGCTCTGGTTATCAGCACTGCCCTGGGGAAAGACAGTGGATTCAAGTCTCTGCATCAGGGTATGGATTTGTGGGGCCCTTCCTTTCCTCCTTTCTCCATTCCCTGGTGCATGAACAGGCTCTGCTGTCCCCTCTCTAATCTCTCTGTGTGCCAGCACAGACTTGTGCCCATTCTCAAATCCAGACCCCACAAACCTCGGTATTTGTAGGTGCAGGGATGGATTATGGCTGCATGATCTTTGTGCTGCTTCTCTGCTGCTGTCCTGCTCCCTGTGCTCCTTGAGATGGATCATGCATTCCCAGTCTCTGGGCTTTCAGTGCAAGTTTGTTTAAGGCCTTTTCACTCACTTGTTTTGTGTTGAAAATGCCCAACCTGCTGGTGATGGCCCAGCATAGACAAGGTGTTCTACCTGCCCCAGTAGGGAATTAAACTTCTCCTGTTGGCCACCAGAAATGGGAATTTATCAATGATGCTTATCAGGTGTGGTTGTCTTCCTCCCTGAGCATTCCAGCCAAAGTAGGGACGTGCCCCTTTACTGGCATCCAAAGACTGATGCCAATCTTTGCTCTGCTCTGTGCTGAGAAGCCCAGTGACATCCAGAGGCTGCTGGTTTGGGTCCTTGTATTCTGTGTGTTTGCTTCTGTTCTAGTTTCCTGGAAAGGTCCCTTAGAAATGTGTGTCATGGTGACATCCATGGAGGTCCGGAGATGAAATCACAGATTGTCTGTGTGGGCTGAGGTCAGGCTGTGTGTTAAAACTGTATCACAGCCCTATAATGTCTAGAGACACGTCTGTGGGATTTTACTCTTTCAAGCAATTGCTTTTAAAAAAAGGAAAGGATTTTTACTACCTTCAGGACATTGATTTGGCCTGAAGTGCCTGTGTGCCAGGGAGGCAGGAGGGACCTGTCATGGCTGGGATGGGACCTCAGAACCTGAGTGAGCCTTGGGCAATGACTTTTGTTCTTCTTCACCTTCTTGTTCTGATTTTTGGCTGCTTGTGGCTGTTTGGGAGTCATGGATAAAGCAGAGAGAGTCCTCCAACCCTCTGAGCTGCCTTAATAAAGGCAGTAAGTCCTGAGTGACCCAGAGCAGTAAGTGAAAGCAAGATGGGCAAAATACTTAACAAGGGATCGCAGCCTGAAAAGAATGAGGTGGGTCTGTGAAGCAAATTGGAATTTTTTTCTCCTTGTGTTATGTCTGCTCCTATCCCCAGGGAAGAAGTCAGCGTTCCCTTGTGCGCTTGCATCCTGGGAATGCTCCTCTGGGCTTTCCTGTCTCCGCAGATGATGAGTCTGAATTAACAGATGTGGTTTTTTTCTTCCTTCTCTCTGAAGACACTGTCTCCAGCAAGCTGCAGAACAACAATGTCTACACCATTGCCAAGAGGAATGTGGAGGGCCAGGACATGCTCTACCAGTCTCTGAAACTCACCAATGGCATCTGGATCTTGGCTGAGCTTCGCATTCAGCCGGGGAACCCGAACTACACGGTGAGATGTTGGACAGTGGAGGGCATGTGGTGCAGACTGGAGTCCTGCTAACTCATCTCACATGTAGAGCAGCTTCTCCCTGCTCTGCCTAGTGTGCTTGTTTGGGGGAGATCCTGCTAATTTGACTGGGGTTTAGGAATGCCCGCTGAACTGGGAAAAAAAGTGAGAAACAGCAGAATTACGCTGTTGTGCTACCAGAGAGCTGGGATAGTGCCTGCTCAGCAATGAGCAGTTACTTGCCAAGGTTACCCAGAGATAAAGCCAAGAGATATTAGTGAGAAAGCATTGCCAAGGATGCCCTTCCCCCTCTCACAGACAAGGGGATATTTATGCCATGCCGTGTTCCTGCGGCAGGGACTGACTGTCTTAGTGTCAGAGGCACTTTGGCCTCATGCTGGCATCAGCCTGGGGCTGGTGGGAAGGTGCTCCCTGTCCTGCCTTATGCACCCCTGTAGCTCTTCTCTTTGACTTTGCTCCCCATCTGAGGACCCCTGTGTCTGAGCATGCTCAGACATTAGAGGATTTATATTAGAGTTGGAAGTTGTGCTAGGAGCTTCAAGAAAATCCCTGGTCTGGGGACCCGTGGGGTGAAAGCGAGCGTTGGAAGGTGATTTACAGTGTTTGCACAAGGATTGATGCCGCAAGCCTGGTCTCAGCCTGATCTTTGCTTTAGAGAGGGGTGACAGCCAAGTTTGTGTCCATCAGGACTGAGCAGCAGATCGTTAGAAGCCCTTGGGCTTAGTGCTGTGATTAACAGCATGAGGGCGAGCAGGTCCCTTGTCTCAGTTTGAGGCCTTTCATGCCTGCTGGGGCACCTACATTTTTTAAGGAATTTGGGAGCCTCACATTTGTGTACATCCTCTTGCTTGCAGCAAGCTCTGAAAAGGCAGTCTGGAGTCAGTGATGGAGGAAGCAGTACTCAGGAGAAATAGTCTATTATTAGCCACATCTGGTCTGTCCAACCTGTGCTGTAGGTCGACATTTCCTTTGTGGACGTGGAAAGCTCCTGTCTCCCTTTACACCAGCACTAACCTCTCCTCTCCTCTCCACAGCTCTCCCTGAAATGCCGAGCTCCCGAAGTGTCCCAGTACATCTACCAGGCCTACGATGCTATCTTGAAAAACTAACAGGAGACCAGCCTGTGCCTCACCCTGCAGAAGGAGGGGGGAAAAAAGGGGTCCCCAGATCCTCCTTCACCGCTAGTGCGGGGAAAAGCACTCCTAACTGGAAGCAGCTGTATTCATGTGTAGGATTTCAGTCAAAGGCACTGATTAAACAAGGTAGCAATTAGTATCCACGTGCTAACGATGATAGGGAACAAACCCCTTTGGTATTTTTAGCGTCCATGGAGTTTGTAACCACTGCTTCGACTACTCTCGTGTCCCCCTCGCCCCTCACTCATCCGTTCTCGTGGGCTTCTCCATTTTGTGCCAATGTTCAGTGTTTTCTAAATGGCTTTAGGTGTTAGTTTCAATTTTGTAAAATATAGCTCATTGGAAAAAAAAAACCCAAACAAGCAAAAGCCACACATCCGCTCATTAAAACAAGGCAAAAGTGTCGAAAACATAACACTGCACTTTATTTTATATTTTTATACATTTTTTTGAGTTTTTCTATTGTAATTGGCTTAAAGGGAAGGTGATTCTAAGGAAGTATTGGGAGCCCTGCAGGGTGAGCACAGCCTCGGGGAACTAGGAACAGAGCCATCAGCTCGGTCCGAGGAGGTGGATGGAGCCCTAAAGAGGGGTTTTTATTACACTTGTTTGGCGCTGCTTTGATGGTGTGTTTTCACTCCAGCCATCTCTCTGGCTCATTAGCTCCTGATTTGAGGAGTGAGGCTGCTTTTGTGTGGGGAGGAGCTGCAGGCCTAGATTGGTAACAGGACAGGCCCGTTCTTAGAGCAAAAGGCTCTTGCCAGAACTCCAGGTGTGGTCTTTGCATCCTCACCCGTCTTGCAGCCCCTCTTTTTCCCTTTCTTTCTGTCCCTGCTGTGGCTGAACTGCCTTCTCAGCCATCCCCTGAGCTGTGCCCCCTTCCTCTGGTGCTGCACTGGCCCTGGCAGTCCCTGAGGCTTGTGGTTCATCCAGATGTGGCAATGCGCCTTCCCTGCTGGGGCTGTGAGAATCAGCTGTGCCCCTGTGGAGAGGGGCCGCTGCTGGCAGTGTCCCGAGGTGCCAGGGGGGTGGGGAGGCTCTCCCTGTTCCCATACTGTCTCCAAAAACCCAGGCTGTGGTGTTTTGGGAGGTGGTTTGGGCCTGGTGATGTTTGCTCTCTTCCTGTGTGGGGCTTTCAGTTTCCAGCTGAGCCAAGTCGAGCAGATCATGGAGCATTTCTTCTATTTGCAGCTCAGCTCTTTGTGCCCAGAGGCACGTGGTGACAAGGGCCAGCTGGATTCTTCCTCCCACCCTCTGTCCCAAGCAGCCCTATTCCCTGACACCTCCTTTCTGACCTGTCCCTAGGGCCAGGACTGCTTCCCTTTGAGTCCGCGGCTGTGGACTCATCCCATTGCAACCACTAAGTGCTGCAGCAACAGCAGTGAAAGCAAAGCCTCTTGCATGTCCTTGCTCCATCCATAGCTTGTCCTGCTTAATCCGAGCTCCCATCCAGAACAGCTTTGCCCTCCCCAGCATGCTTGGACACCATCTCCTCCTCAGCTAACAAAGCTCTTGTGCATAGCAACCCCCATGTTGTCCTTCTAGATGCCACTTTCAAAGTCAATAAATATTTTACAGTGGGAAATGGTTCATCAGGGCTTTGGCACTGTCTGCAGCCAAGAAACCAGTGCTGGGAAAAGGTCACAATGCTCTAAGAGCACAGCCCAGGAGCTGCAGGACCTGAGCAAAGTGGCGTCCCTGTGTAGGAACCCCTGTGCTCTGGCTAGGGGAAAAGCGGGGCAGACCTGGAGCAATCCAACCCTTGAGTGTCTTCTGGGAGGTCATTTGCTCCAAGCCCTGCGGGTGCACTGCAAAAATCATTAACAGAGCAATTAAGGAAGCACCGGTGGCACCGAGTGCGATGCTGCATCGGGGCAGGGAGGAGATTGTAGCTCCAACGTGGGGAGGGGTTGTTGAGCATCCCTTTCTCTTGCCAGATTTCTTCCCAGTTTCCAGGCTGCTGGTGTCTGTTCCACAGGGCAGAGCCTGAGCTCCTGGGTATCATTCCGCCCTCTCCTGCCGCTCAGCTCTTTCCAGTGTTGGCTGCGTCGTTGTGTTGCTCTTCAGGCTTTACCTGCCGTGTCAATAAACTCATTTCCACGATGCTCTGGCTGTGTGTGGCTCTGTGGGGCTGGTGAAAGGGTCTGATTCCTCTGGTGCTGCCTCTGCCTGTGGGAGCAGCAGTGCTGAAGGCTGGATTTGGTGGGAATGAGCCTGTTTGCTTACCAGGAGCCTTTTGTTTTTCCACTGGCCACTTCTTTTCTGCAGTGGAGACCACCCCATATTAGGGGCTTGCAGGGTGAGGAGGCAGCAAGTATCTTCAGTCTCTGACTGCTGCTCTCTCCTCATCTCAGAGGGCAGCAGAGACAAACGAGGAGGAGAAGATGGATGTGCCCATTTAGCCCTTTTTGGTCTCCAGTTGGGCAGTAACCCTTTTCCCTGTAGTGAAACAATTAAATCCTGGGAGTCGTGATGTGTTTGGATTGCTTTGCACTGGTGCTGTTGTTTTCCAGAGGGCTTTGCCATCACTGGTCCTGTCTCAAGCAGAATGGGTTGAACTGCAAAACTTCTACAGGACCAGAGCTGAGCTTGGGCCACCCCAAATTCTGGCCACTGGAAGTGGCTAGAAATGCAACAGAACAAGCAGCAGGTTTGGGAGGTTGCTTTGATGCTTTCCCTCACCCTTTCTCAGCCTTAGCAGCACTTGGAGATTTGGGAACTTCACCCTCTGTGAAGGGTAGGCACCTTACCAACAACCCGTATTGCTCTGCACTGGGAGGGTTTTATGTCAGCAGCATGTGTGTGTGTGGTAACAACACTGACAGGCTGGTTTGGGGTCACTGATCTTGCTGCTATGTCTCTTCATGCATCCCTGCTGTGCCTAGGATGCGATCATCATTCCCCATGTTGGGTCACCTCCTGTTTTGATGCTGGGGATGAGCCTGGAGCAGCATTTGGCCAAACAGGAACAAAAGCTGCTGTGAGATGCTCAGGGCTCTGCCCTGTCAGCTGTTGTCCCCTTCGTGTCCTGTGGCAAAGTGAAGTGTTTCTCCCTTCCTGTTCTGCCAGGGCCTCCTCTTGAAGAAATTGGTCTTCCCTGCTGCTCTGGGTTTGCAGACAAACGCCCTGTAAACGGGGACACGCCAGGCCTGGGCTGTGCTGTATCTTGTGGACTGGGTTTGCTTCATTGTCAGCCCCTGCTGCTGGGAGCTCAGGGGACACGGGTGATACTCCTTGGGCTGGGAACTGCCACGGGGGTGGATGGTCCCCAGGTGGCTCCTTGTTGCTCTGGCTGGAGCTGGAGCCAGTCCCACTTTGCTGGGTGGGCTTCCCAGAATTTCTGCTGGTCCTGTACACATCTTGCCCCTTTCCAGCCCGTGAGCTAGGAGACAGCACCAGGTTACAGCAGGTTCCTGAGTCCATGATGAGGTGTGGGAAGAGAGAGGGACTCGGTTGAGGGTTTTCGAGGTGGGGGCTCACTGCAGCCCCTGCGAACCATCAGCTCTGCCTGTACCCTGCTCTACCTGCGTGCTAGGATACGAGAGCTCTTGGATGGACGATTTTAGGTTCGCATCAGACTCCTGTCGCTGAGGCTGGGATAAGCTTCCCAGGCAGCGGGGATTCAGCCCCTCTCCCCTCCTCCCTCCCTCGTATATTAAATTTCACACATAAAACTGCAACTGAAGAGCGTCTTAGAAGGAACTGCTAAAAATAGCCCCGAGCCTGGAACCTGAATTGTGCGGGAGAGTTCGTGTGCAGCCCGATCTCTGCCCTCTCCCGGAAACATTCCAGAGCTTAGGGCTGCTTTATGGCGATGCGGTGAAGGGGCACGGCATCTAGGGCTGGTAATAACCTCAGGGCCACCCCTCCCCTAGCTGCGAACGTCAGGCAGCCCTGCAGGGGAAAAACAAACCCCAGATCTCTGAAAGCCTCGGTGTAATGTGGGACACAGCGAAGGGGCTGTGACCCCCATTGCCTGGCACTGATCCCAGCCTTGAGGCGGGGTGGCACATAGGCTGTCCCAGGTTTTGCCAGCTGCCCCTGTCCCCTCCAGCCAGGGGCTGTGTCTGCCCTCCCCTTGTCCTCCAGGAAGGATATGGCATTGTGTTTCCACTTGCACCCTCTCCGCACCCTGGAGAGGAGCCCCCGGAGAGGATATTTTTTTCCAGGCAAAGGTGCTGGTGAGGGTGGGGGAGCTCGCACGAGCCGTGGCCGATGTTCGGGCTCAGCCAAGCCCGTGTGGTCACAACCAGACCCAGAGAGGCGTCCCGGTGCTTGGGGCGGGGTTTGGTGTTTGGGTTTGGGGTCTGCTTCGAGGAGCAGAGAGGTGCAGGGAGTCCAGCAGCAGCGTGTCCTGGAGGCCTAGAGCACACTCCCAGAGGTGTGACCGGCCTCTTCCCCTCTGTCCAGCACGCAGGTAAATGCTCCGTGCACGGTGACACAAAATGCAGACACTGCAACAGAAACGTCCCTCCCTTGGTGGGACCTGGCAGCACCTTGGGCTGAGAGTCGTCCCCGGTGCCAGCGGGCACAGAGGAACCCTCAGGGGCTGGCACAGCGAGGAGGTGAAATGATGTGCACGTGAGCACAGTGCCAGAGGAGGGAAAGAGTCCCTGGGAGGGGTCTTACCCACCTCCCTTAGGGGATCTGGCTTGGGGGGGCTCGTACAGGGTAGACCTGAGCGCGCAGATGCCCCTGGGCACCGGGGAAGGAAAGGGTGACGGCGCTGCACCCAGCACACTGCAGGGGGGACATGGGAGGGTCTTTTCCCATCGGCGCCTCCCCAGAGCCCCGGGAGAAGCCGGTGACCCTCCTGCGTTCCTGCGGCTCGCTTTGGGCATTCCTTGTCTCCTCTCCCGTGTTCTGCTTCCTTGCCTGACTGGTCACTGCCTGCATCCCTCCCCGGGCATCCCCTGCATCCCTGCCTGGGCTGAGCCTCCTTCCCTCCCCAGGCGCTGCCTGCATCACTCCCGGGCATCCCTGCCTG
>VXBA01001494.1:2502294-2548921 GCA_013399895.1 Serilophus lunatus
GGGGGGGGCGGGGGGTCCCCGAGGGGCGATGCTGGCCCCGGGGTGGGCGATGTCCCAGCGGGGTGGGGATGCGAGAGGGGCGCTTGCCTGGCCTGTGGTCCCTCCGGGGGCGCACCTTGGGCCGTAGCTTCAGCTTGTAGATGGAGGGCACACGCTCGGGCTTCTTCAGGCACCGCCGGGGCTTGGCCCTGGCTCCTCGCGGGGTCTGGCCCCCCACTGCCGGCCCCTCTGCCTCCCCTGTGGCTGGGACGGTGCTGGGCTGTGGGGCAGCTCGTGGGGGTGCTTTGGGGACCTGCCTCCCCAGCCCCACAGGTAGCAGGGGCTGCTGCCTGCGGGAGAGCTCCTGCACCACCCTGTCATAGCCGGGGGGCTGCGTGTGCCCCCAGCACCGCCGGGGACCCTTGCTCTCATCGCCAGGGCCACAAGCTCCCCCTGGCTCATCCACTGGCACCCCAGGTCCCTCAGCACCCCCGGCCCTCGGGTTCAGGGCTGGGTGGCACTGTCGTGTCCTCTGGGGACTCTCCCCAGCAGCACAGACCTTGCACCCCTCTGCAAAATGGGCCAGAGGGGAGCAGAGCCTGGAGGTGGCCAGGCTGGCTTTGACAGGGGGTTTAATGCTGCCGTCCTGTTTTGGAAGCTGTCTGGAGGAATTTGGGGATGAGAGCAGTTGCCTATGGTTGAGGGCTCCCTGTGTCCCTTCCTGTGGGCTTTTCTGTCTCCGTGAGTCTCCCTGGGCTCCCCGGTGCAAGGAGGGGGCACAGCCCTTGAAGGGACTGGAGGCACGAGGTGTCACCGTGGTGGGTGCCCCCATTTCCTGCGGCTTGGCAGCCACCATGGATGATTTTCCTCCTTGCTGGGTGCTTCTTGGAGGTGCTGCTGTCATCCGTGGGCTGGGTGCTGTGGACCTGCCCCGTGCCGGTGCCACAGGAATTTTCCCTGGGGTGCTCCCCTGTGGTGCCTTGGGGACCCCGACGCCATTCAAGGTCAGCCGGGAAGGGGTGGGGGCCCGGCCTGTCGCTCCATGGGCAGGGGAGCTGGGTCGAGCAGGTGACCTGGATGGTGGTGGCTGCCTCCCCGAAGGTGCAGCTGGTGGCTCCCTCATCCTGCAAGGAGAGAGAGCAGAGAGGAGCTGGGGAGCTGCTGCATCCACCCATCCGGCCTGGTGCCAGGCTCCGGTGTCCTTCGGGAAAGGAGAGGGGAAAAAACTTCAAGGGTGTGAGAAAAGCTCTGAAACCAGGCAGTTTAGGGCACGAAGCATCTCTGCACAGCTTACCTGACTGAAGGGACCCTCTGGAGCTGTGCTGGCTCCTGGCGAGGGCTGGCACCTGGTGGGTGACCCGAGCTCTGTGGTGAGAGGGTGGCAGGGGACTGGGAGCGAGGAGGGACACGGGACCTCCAGGTCACAGCAGGCAGGGGGCTCTGGGAGCGGTTGACCAGCAGCGTGTGCTGGGGCCCACGGGCAGCTGCCTTCGAGGCCGGGCACAGCCAGACCTCGTGCTGCACTTGCTGCTGCGGGCTCCTGGTTTTCCGGGCTTGTTTGTGAGCTGTGGGAGGAAACGGAGGGGGCTCAGCATCCCCGTCCCCTGCACCCACCCTCGGGAGCAGCCCCTCAGCCATCGCTCAGCATCCAGCCCCTCGGGGATGCTGTCCGAAAGCTGCGCGCCCTGTAAAGGGCTTTTTGGGGTCTGGCTCCATCCGAAAGTCTTCCATGACCTCTAGTGGCCACCAAAGCCAAAGATAGTCCCCAAACGCAGACATTCCACGAGGTATGGCTGTACCAAAGCTTTTCGCTCCTATAAACAGCCCCAGAAACATCAAGATCCACAACAGACACGCCCCAGCCACGGGGTTTGAGGACGCGGGGACTCACAGAGGGAAGTGCAGCGACACGGGTCGTGCTTGTCCAGGTAGTGCTCCAGCGTGTCCCAGCCGCCTCCAACCCGCACCATGACGTGCTTTCGCAGGATCTGCACGGGATGCCGTGTCGTGAGCCCGGAGAGGAGCATGGGATGGGGTCCCCACCACCTTTTAAGTAGCCTGGGGGTGACACACTCAGCCAGGGTTTGAGAGCCGTGGGCTTGCCCTAAGTGAAACCAGGTCTCCCAAACGACAGCATCATTCCTGGCTCAGCTCCTGCTGCCACCCCAACAGGTATATATCACCCCAAGGAGAATGGGGACCCTTGTAGAAAATTCCTTGGCTGAGCTTAGGGATAGATCCAGGCAATGACAAAGCATCCCAGTGTTCCTATTGCTGGGTAAGACCCAGCTCTGGCTTGGCGTGGGACAGAGGTTACATCCATGCAAACATATATATGCAGGGATGAGCTTCCCTGTTGCCTTGCTTTGAAAATAATGGTCAAAATTCCCATACTGGCCCCATTTGAGGGATGGATTATGGGAGAAGCACCATAGCAGCAGAGTAGGATTCCTGGTGTCTATGCCCCAAAGCACAGGGCGAAGCAAACTCACCCGGACAAAGATGAGGGTATCAGAGTCTCCTACACGGTATTTCCCTTCGGATATCTTGATCATGGGGAACTGGACGGGGCAGGTACAGCGGCTCACCAGGTGCTGGACCTGTGGGCAGCAGGGATGGGTCCTCACCAGGCCTCCTGGGGTGATCGTCCCCATCCATCTCCATCCCCATCCACCTCCATCCCCATCCACCTCCAGCTCCATCTCCATCCATCTCCATGCCCAGGCTCATCCCCATCCCTTGCCCCTCTGTACCATCTGGTCGAGGTTGTTGAGGTCCCGTGGTTTCCTGGGGGGCCGGGGCAGGGGGGTGTCCGTGGGAGGCAGATCCATGTCCTGGCGAAGCTCCTCCTCGATCTCCTCCTCCATCTGCACCAGGGTCGGGGCACGCATGCCGAAGCGGGAAGCACGACGAGCCAGCTCCAGCAGGCACAGCACAAAGTTCTTCTCATTCTTCCTCAGAACCAGGTCTTCTGTCTCGAACATGAGGACATCTGGAGCAGGGCAGGGCTGGGCTGAGCCAGAGCCAGTGAGTGGAAATAGGGACAAAGGGGATGGGGGCAGGGACGGAGTCAAAACCTGCCCAAAGGGATGCTATTCACTGGAGCCGTCCTGCTGGGAATATGGTTGGGTTCAACAGGAGTTGAGATAAATTAAAGGGGGAAGACCCATCCCCTTGGGCATCTACAGCTGTTTCAGGGCACCCCAAAGCCACAAAATTCTGTCAGGGTGCCCTGAGGAAGTGTCACTCCATACCATTCCCCTTTCTGGGCATCCACTGGTGGTAGGACAGGGTGACAGACCCTTTGCTTAGAGCCAGGACCTCTCCTGTCGTCCTTATGTCTGGGATCATTCCACTCCTGGAAGGGACGCACTGGGCCATATAACCATTCCTTTTCTACCCTCCAGCACTTATTTGCACCCAAGCAAACACATCAGCCGTGAGTCAGCACCCTGCAAAGCTGCTGCCAAGCCTGGAGGAGCTTGCGCAAGGAATGCCAAGGGATGTATGCATATGGGGTGGCATTAATTTTCAGAGACACATGGGAAAACACATGGGAGGATGTCAGGAGCATCCAGAGGGGACTTGCACACAGAGACATGGGGCAGCTGGAGCCTGGCATTTTACCTTTGATATCCATCTCCTTCCTGCACCACTGGATGAAGTTGGAGATATTGTCCCTGGCCTGGAAGGTGCCTGGCTGTGCTGTGAGGTTGCAGGTGACACCAGCAGTGGGCAGGTGGAGGTGGCGGGCCACATCAGGGCAGGTGCAGGCGAACTCCTCGGCCACTTGGGTGATGTTGTTGGCGTGGGAGCAAAGCACAGCCCCAGTTTCCAGCACCTCCACGAAGCTGCCCACCTCGATGTCAAGGTCATACAGCTCCTTCAGCCACTCTGCCAGGTCCTCCTTCATGGCATACAGGTACTGCTCGCTGGACCGGTAGGGACGGATGCTCTGCACTGCCATGGCCCGGTGTCCCCCACATTTTGCCATAAGACTGGGAGGAGGTTGAGGGAGAGGGATGATGGGGACATGGGGAGCTGCCCTAGCTGTGTCCCCACCCCACATCCCCAGCAGCCACACTCACCTGGTGCCACTTGCTTCCTGCCACCTGCGAGGGTGACACCGTCCTCCTGGTGTCCAGAGCCCTTCTGGGATCCGAGGGCTGAAGGAAATCACCCTCCTGGGCAATGGGTGTTTTGTTTCCTTCCCAAGTGCTGATCCCTTCTCCTTGGTGACAAGGGACTGGCTGCAAACACTCCTTGTTAACCCTTCAGCACCTGCTTCTCCCCAGCCATGCCAGAGGTGGATTTTTCCCCAAGGACCCTGGCTGCAAGGCAGGAGGGAGTTAGGGAGCAGCTCATCAGCTTCCCAAGTTGCTCACTACCACATAAGGGGGATTTTCCCCCTTCCTGACACCCCTACACCTCAGAGCCTTACAAGATTCATCTTCAGGGCAACTTCAAAGTGAGGAGGGTTTATGTGCACACCCACCTTTGGGCTTTGTCTGCCCTGTCCTCCCTTGCAAACTTCTTCCCAAATTGCCCACAACAGTGAGGACTTCGGTAAAATCCAGGCTCCTCCAGGGATGGAATGACTCCAAGAGTTGGGACTTTAAGGAAATAACTACATATGAGTGGGCACCTCTGGGAATGTGGGATACTCCCTCCTTAACCCAGAGCTTGCAGAGCTGCAGCAGCACCCAGGTACTTCTGCAAAAAGCAAATCTACCAGGGAAGTGCTCATGCCTCTGGACAGAAACAAAGTCTCTCATGAGCTTGGAGGACTCTATCGTGGGCTGGGGGGGGGCGCTTCTTGCTGTGTTGAGGGACCCGCCCTCTCCCTGGAGCCGGCTGCTGATGCTCTCTGCAGATCACTGTCCAGCCGGTGTCATTTTGGGGGAGGAAATGCAAGAATCCCAGCTATTCCTGGGGAATTTGTGGCAGGCCGGAGGAGTCTGCGCCTGGCATGCCCAGCCAAGGAGCACAGCAGGAGAAAAGGACCCTTGTGAAGCTGGATTTCTAACCAGGGCATCCAGTGGGACCAATTGCACAGCTCAGGGTGTGAGTTCAGCTCCTCCAGGCCCCCCCATATTAGTGGGATGCAGATGATAGAGCACAGTCTCCCTGTCCCTGACAGAAATGCTCTGCTCAGCCACAGCCCTGGCAGCATCACAGGACCCCAAGGCTCCCAATGGGACACAGCCACAGGAAACATGCAGCAGCAAGCCAGGAAGGAAAAGGAAAGCCAAAAAAGGGGAGAGGATTCAAAGTTGCTCCATCCTCAGCCTCCAGTCCCACAGCAGATGGGACGCATGGTTCTCTCTTAAGAGGACAGGAAAGGGGAAAATGAAGTGCTGCTCCTCAGCAAAGCTGCAGGTATGGAGTACCCCTGGAGTACAGCCAGGCTCAGAAACCCTCCTCTACATGGAGCAGGAGTCATGCTGCTCTCCTGACCCTGCTTGACACCCAGAGCAAACGCCTTGACAGCAAGACCTGGTCCAGCTCCAGCTTTCCCCATCAATCCTCCACCACCCCATCAATCCTTATCACCCCATCAATCACCACATTACTCTGCAGATCTCACAGCTAGTGGCAGCCCAGGAAGCTGGTTTGGGGGTCCCCTGTCCCTTGGGAAGCAAGTATCCACCTTCATGAACCATGACGGGCTGGGGCAAACACAGAGACCTGGAGGGCCCCCATCAGCATGAATTCAGCCTGGGAAAAAAGCCTATTAACACATTCCAAGGTAGGGAAAAATCCTCAGTAATTTGGGATGAAGTAGGAAATACAGTTTCCCTGTTTTCATCACCATCATTGACTTTACAGTGGGATCCATCTCCTCCCTTTGATCCAGCAAGCAAAAGAGCTGAGGCCAAATTCAGCAATACCCACTCCAACCCCAAACACCCACAGGCATCTTAAACACAGCCGTGTCAGGAAACAGGAGATTTGCTTTAAAAAAACCCCAAAACCAAACTGGAACATGAAAACAAGCAGAAATCCAAAGCCACATATCCAGAGGTTCATTTTATTTGCTGTGAGGTTTCCAAGCCCTTGGGACTCCCTGCAAGCGATGTTGCCTTATTATCATTCAATTCCAAAGGAAAATGCTGCAGCCCCGTTTCTTTGGCAACATTGAATGTCCCCTGAGATTTTAAGCAGATGAAGTCCCTGTGTCCATATCTGTGCAAGAAGAGCCCTTTCACAAATATTATGTAGAACAGGAAGAGTGTTAGCTCTCCATCCTGCCAAACCCACATCCCAGCTGGCATCTGGCAACACCGAAAATCCTTGGGAAGTACCAGCCCTGGCACCCTGCCTGGGACAAGCCTGGCTCCTGCCCTCTCTGCAGGGAAGAGCTAAGGTGGGCAGGGTGAGCAGAGGGTGCTGCACCAAATAAAAGCATCCTCAGAGCTGCTGGCATAGGAAAAGCACCCCGACATGGCACCCCAGCACCCTGACATGGCACTGGCACAGCAGGATGAGCCCAGAGCAGTGCTGGAGTCTGAGTTCTGGGAGAAGAATCACCGAGGACACAGCATCCCACCCGTGTACAACCCCACCATGGTGAAAACCCCCAGATCAAAAGACATTTTTAATACAGTTGAGCCTTGTCTTGCTCAGCATTGATGGCGTTCACTGTCACGGAATTCCAGCCCCGGAAAACCAGCGCTTGCCCACCAGCTGTGGAACATGGTGGCCCTTTGCAGACAGACCCGGGGACTGTGCACAGGAGCCAGCAGCGTTTCCAGGTGGGGATCCTGCTTTGGGAAAGGAATGAGGAATATGCAGCCGCTGTGTCCTGTGAGCCTGCATGCACAGACATGTCTGTCCCACTCACCCTCTCCTCTTCCCCTCCTCCCCCAGAAATTTTTCAACCCCGTTTATCCAACTGTGGCACAGGAGCTGATGTGGTCTCTTGCAGAGACAGAGCATAGACACTTTCCCTGCACACGAGGAAGGCTGCCAGGTGAGCACAACCCTTTTTAGACACTAGAGAACACACTCAGCCATCCCAAACCCATCAGAAAGCCAGTGCTCCTGCTGCCTGTGAATGGCACAGTGGCATGGCCACAGCTCAGCTGTACCTCCTCTCTCTCTTCACCCCAAAGAGGTGCTTTCTCCTCGAAAGTCCCACCATGTTGGTGTCTCCAGCCAGTGCCTCACCAGAGCACTGGGATTTGAGCACAGGCCAGCAAAGCATCCCCAACTCTCCATCCCGGGGGCTCTGTGTACACAGCAGGGGCAGAGCTTAACATGGATCCAAATTCTTGTCCAAATGTCTCCTTTCTTTTCTTGTTTTAAGCAGGAAACATTCTCAGTCTCTTATTTAAATGCATCCAAACCTCAAACCAAGCAGTGACAAGGCACTTCTCTTCCTAATCGTGGGAAAAAGACAGATATCAACAAAAATCAACAAAGATATCAAAAAGTAACAACAAACCCCAGTCCTGGTTTGGAAAAAAATGTGTAACAATGTCCTGAATGTTAACAGAAACGGGTGTGATTGCAGTCTCCATGGCTTATGCACTTTTTTTGTGGTCTTTTTAAACAAATACTGTCTCCCAAAACCCTCAGCCCACCTGTCTGTGGCAGACCTGTCCCAGCTGCATCCTTACTGTGCCGGGGCACTGCTCCACCATCCCATGGCTCCAGCCATCCGTGGGCAGCCAGTCCCTGCCAAACCATCCTCAGACAGGAATCCAGAGAGCCAAATAAAGAGGAATCCAGGCAGTGGTGAGGGAGGTGGGGTTCAGACCCTCATTTCATCCCAGCACACTCCACTCAGAAGAGAACCTGCCCGCTGTTTGCATCCCAGCATCCCATCCAGGGGAGCTGAGCGGCCCATTTGCCAGTGGCCACCACTTGCAGCTTGGCCCGGTCAAATTTCCAGTACTGGTCGTCCCGGAAGAAGTAGATGAATCCATGGCGGTGGGAGAGGGCCCCCGCCGTGCCCGGGGGCAGCCCCTCCCAGTCCCGCAGGCTGCGGGGGTAGTAGGGCTCCGCGGCGAGGGGCTCCTCGCCCACCACAAAGTACTTGGGGCCTTTGAACAGGACCAGGCGCCGCAGCTGCTGGAAGTAGAGCGCGGTGTCAGGGTGCCGAGGGAGCCCGCGGGCGCTGCATTTCTGGGGGAAACCTGCCTCCAAGGTGGAGGCTGAGTAGCGCCAGCATCGGCCACCTGCAGAGAGATGGGGAGGGGGTTAGAGCTCACCCCGAAAGGATCCACTGCAGGACCAGCTCCAGGAGATGTGGAAGGACTTGGCCACGGAGCCAGCTTTGCAGCCCACGATGTGTGACTGTGACATCCATCCCGCTGGTGACCTAAAGTGACACCACAGCAGGGATGCCCCAAGGGCCGGGCTGGGTGCAAACTGAGGCATGGTAGCTCAGAGGCTTGAAGGCATAGAAAGGGACTTTCAGGGACAGAGCAAGGCCACCACCACAGTGCACCCTTGCAAACCTCCCCCTGTTCCTGCACAGCGAATGGGACAGACCCGACACGGGTTGGCACAAATGAAACCAGCACTGCAGCAGCAGCAGGAATTGTGATGGGGATCGATGGCTCAGCCATCCCCTGTCCCCACAGCTCCCTGACCCCACAGCCCCCTGACCCCACAGCACCCTGTCCCCATGACACAGGCAGACAAAAGCCCCTTTCTGCTCCCAAGCCACAGCCTGACAGAGCCCTGGGGAGGGATGGCGGGACTGGAGAGGGCTGGGAAGGCAGAGGGGCTTTGGCTCTCACCCAGCAGCAGCAACAAAGCCCCTTTTCTGAAGAAACAGCAACTGGTTTCCATTAAAAGTTGGGGCTGACCCTGGCAGACAGACTGCCTGGTTTGACCTTCCTCTCCCCATCCGGCTGTGGTGTGCTGCCGGGAAGCTTATGGATGGCATTCCAGCTCCTGGGGCAGCTCAGCCCCCAGCATGACACAGGGATCCATGTGCAGCACAAACACAACACACTCAGCTCCTCTGTACCACGTGTCTTTGCGGAGCACTTTCTCCCTGAGACCCCACGGGGTTTTGTGCACCTGGTTATGCTTTGACACACTGGTGAGCACTGCCCAGATTGGCCTGATGGGGAAACTGAGGCACGAGGGGGTTGATGTGGGCTCCCAGATCATACAGTTCATCCATGACAAGCACTGAGCCCAGGATTTTGCACACCCAGGACCCAGTGATGCTCCAGCTCCACACTGGGAAGGGACCAGTGGGAGGGGACACGGGCAGAAGGTGCTCCAGCAAACACCTGGACAACCAGCCCCACAGACAGGAGCAGTGACAGCCTCAAGGGGAGCTCCCCTACCTGGGCCTCACCTACCTTTGAAGAAGTAAAACTTGCCACTGAGCCGGGACCAGGTGCCGGCGTCGATGCCGGCGGGGAGGCCGGGCCAGCGCGTCTCCAGGGGCTGTGGGTCGCTGGCGTTGCCACTCGCCGACACCACCCAGTAGTGGCTGCCCTTGAAGATGTAGAGGTTGTGATCCCCATCTGCAAGGCAGAGGGAGAGTGTCCCAGGTGAGAAATGTCATTCCACCACCCTGGTACTTCTTCCCAGCCCTGTGGGGATGTTTAGGTTTTGGATGTTCCTTTCTGCTTCTCCAGTCATCCCCTCAGCTTTCATAATTCATTGCCTTCACTCCAGCCTGGAGGGGATAAAAGCTGATCAGGGCTCCAGGCTCATCTTTCATGGCTGAGCTCCTGCAGAGATTAATTCTTGCCATGGCCCAAGTTTTATGATGTTTTCCCTGCTCCTGAAACACAAAGCCATCTCTCTGCCCTCAAGGTGCACTTTGCTCCATGGCACCAATGTGCAACAGTGAAGCCAC
Source organism: Serilophus lunatus (assembly GCA_013399895.1). Lineage (NCBI taxonomy): Eukaryota > Metazoa > Chordata > Aves > Passeriformes > Eurylaimidae > Serilophus > Serilophus lunatus. The sequence continues at coordinate 2,512,106 of VXBA01001494.1, forward strand.
TAGACCCAGGAGCATATACAGAGCTGTGGACCAGCCAAAACCCACCTTTCCCATCACTGGATCTATCAAAGAAGAAACAGACATGGCAGCCTGTAACAAGGGTTAGGGGTGCATGTTTTGTGGGAGGGTCACACTGGCCAACACCCACCAGCAGTTATAGCATCAAAGTAGGAGTGGCAGTAATAGGTGCTGAGGCTCCTCTGCTGCTGATCCCTGCCGTAAAGATCCATGTTCCAGTCCTGGAAGTGGGTGAAGACCTTCCCTGGGAGCTGGATGGCTGAGCCCTTGGATGGCTTCCCTGAGGTGGAGTAAAAAGTGGTGAGTTGCAGAGAAGGGGAAGAGAAACAACTTATCCAAAAGCACAGGGCTGGAGAGCTGTCCCAGAGCTCCAAACACTCCTTGTTCCCTTCTATATGGTGGTGACAAAGACCCCTTGGTGCCCCAAATGAACCAGTGTTTCCCTGGTTGCAGACAAGTGGGCAGCAATACCAACCTTCCCTGCCCTGGAGGACCTGGTGCCCATCCCACATGTCCTCCCACATCTTCCTCCCCAGCCACACAGGGATGCCCCATGCTCCTTGCATGCAATCCTCTCTCCTTTTAGGGATCCACTCCCATCCTTGCTGCTCACTCCAGCCCCAGAAGGAGGGATGCCCAGGGGACCCAGGCTCACCGTACAAATTCTGGACGGCCAAGATGTCATCCCAGCTGAGGACAAAATCCTTGCTGAGCTTCTTGTAGTAGGGAGACATCAGGGCGCTCTTGACAGGGGAGTGCTCCAGCCCCAGCGTGTGCCCGATCTCGTGTGCCACCACGATGAAGAGGTTGCGCCCTTTGCCGCTGTGCAGGGACCAGCGCTCGGCGCTGTCAAAGTGGGCTTCTCCACGCCGGGGGAAGAACGCATGAGCCAGGGCACCTCCTGAGGACATGAGAGCCATCAGGGACCACGGGGCAGGGGACACATGTAGCTCTGGTTTGCCTAAATCGGCATCAGTTTTAGCTCTTTTTGGAGGAGCCCAGGTTTGGAGGATGTCATCAAAGAGGGAGGGATCCTTGAAGGACATTGGCATGACCCTATAAGGAATATCTCAGCTGCCTTGCTGGCAGATCTCAGTTGCATAGTCAGGACAGGACCCCAAATCAGGCAGCAAACTGGTGCAAACTGGGCTAGAAGGACTGCTGGGGCAGAGCTCATCACCCCCAGCCCATCGCTGCCCCAGCCCTCCTCCCTGCTGGGGAAGAGCCCACGTTGCAAAAGAGAAGCTTACGAGGGGGAAGCGACCAGCACCTGGTCCATCGAAGGCGTTGTTGAGTCCATCGTTGTGATCGCCATGGAAGAAGGTCAGGCGGATGTCAGCCGGGCCATCCTGTGCTTCCCAAAACACCAGGGAGGACACGTTGCTCCAGAGCTCGAAGGCGGCTTTCACGGCCAGGCGCACCTCGTGCTGCGGCAGGTACGGCGGCCAGTTCACCACCCGGTACGTCAGGTGCCGCTTGTACCACCTCCCACCTGCAACAGGGGCATGCTCAGCATGACAAGGGAGACTTGTTCTTTCACCCAGGGGATGCCTGAGCGGAGGAAAGCTTCCCAGTGCTGGGAATTGCCATGGCTTTCCCAAGGCAAAGTTGAAAGTCAAGGCAGATGTGTCACTGGCAGCTGCAGCACCGTGCACCACCATGAAATCCTGCTGCAGGTGCCAGCACTAGAGCCCACCCAGAGATTGCCAGTGCTGGAGCTGCAGCCAAATCCTAGGAGAGGGGCAAAAACTTCAAGGAGAAGCAGTTTGAATCTTTCCTTGCTTTGTCACGCTCTCTAGAGCCAAATCCAGCATGCATCCCTGATGGAAGGTCTCCTGCATGATGCCAGCTTCATGTGCAGAAGATGCAGCTCAGGGGCTGGATTTCACAGAGAAAAATCAAAGCCACCTCTGAAAGCAAGTGGGGCAAAGTCAAAGGACTCTCAGCAGCATCTTGGGGGCACAATGGTTACCACCAAAGTCTTCCTTAGAAGCTTTCAGGAGAGACAGGGCCCTAATGCCACCAAGACAGATGGTGAAAAGGATGAAAGGGACATGCCTGTGTGACTACCCCTAAGCTCCCAGCTCTCCTCCTACCACACAGGAGTGCAAAGATGTGTGTTCTCACAGCTGCTGCACAACATCACAGCCCCTCCTCCTCCTCCAGCATCCCTCAGCAGCTGTGGGGACTCCAGGGCCCTGGAATTACATGTAGCAAGGGGAATCTGGCCAGGAGCAGAGAAAAAGCCATAGGGCCCTAGGGAGATGTGCGTGCCAGAGCTGGTGCTGAGGAGTGGGAGGGATGATAGACCTCCAGTGTCTGCATCTGCTCCAGATGTGCAGGAAAACAGGGGGAATGGAGCCAGGAGCATGCTGAGGCTCACTGCTCCAGGTCTGAACCAAGCCCTCGGCAAACCTGGCAGGCACCCATCTGGCTCTGCTTCTTTCTCCCCAGTTTCTGAGAAGCCCATGGGAGGGGAGACTCTGGGCCAGCTGGTCACACTCCTGGGGATAGAATCAGTTCCCACTGCTTGACAGTGTAACAACAGCTTCCAGCTCCAAAGGGACACAGATGTGCTTCCACCAGGACATAGTCCATGTAGCAAAGGCTGAAACCTGCCTGGATGGCTGCAGCCCTAAAATAAAGCCCCGGAATCCTATACTTCCCTCCATGAGAGCAGAGAATCTACCACCAGAGGAGAGAGTATGGCACCAGTGGGCAAGGCTGGGTAAGCCAAATGTAACTTGCTCTTGGGAAGAGGAGAGCTTGGCTTTTGCCCACGTGCTGGAGTGTGAGAGTGCCCAAAGCCAGTGGGATTATGGATGCAGTGGCTGCCCAGTGAAGATCCTGCTGAGAGAGGGATGGATAACAAAACACTTTGCTGGCTCAGCTGCAGTGGTTTCCTGCTTCAACTAGGATAAACAGCTTTCCTGGAGCACAAAGTCGCCAGCCTTCCTGGCCAGTGCCACCAGCCCTGTAGGCACCTTCTCCTTCCTCTCCAGCCTGTGGGCAACAAAGGGGTGTTGCTCCCATCACCACTGCCTGTGGCACCAGAGAAATAAACACTGTCACACAGAACTCTTCCCTGCCTGGGCTCAGAGCCACTGGGCGTCACTTGCCACTCACTCACAGATCATGATCCCCAAAAAGGAGCCCCATGAACCACAGGCCACTGGCTGCTTCCGTGTGCCCATCTCCTGCTGTAGGCCTTTCTCTCTGCCTCACTTCCCGCCTGTCCTGGGCATGGGATGGGCCCTGCAAGGACCAGGCTGCATGTCAGGGCTTTGGAAGGAAAGCCAGAGGCTGGGGGAGGATGACAGGGCTCTCCTGGGGCCATCCATCGCCAGCCCTACCAGATGCAGAGACAGCCTGACACAGCACAGAGCCCTTTCTTAATCTCGCCCTCATTTTTCCCATGTCCTAAGCACAGCTGCCCCCAGCCATCCTGCTCTCTAGGAATCCAGTTACTCATCCACAAGCCCAGCATGGAGCTCACAAGGGATAAGAGGCCCAGTCCTGGACACACAGGAGCACAGATGGATGTTTGGAGCAGAGTTAAACCCCTTAACATGTGTGAAACTACTCCCTGGGTGACTAACACACGTTAGAAGTCCCAAAGCTCAGCAAAACCTGGAGATAACTCTGTTTGTCAGCCCCTGCCATCCAGATGATGCTACCCCAGCTCTGTGTGGGGCCATGGTGACCTGATCATTCCCTGGGAGATGTCCTGGCTCCCTCAACCGCAGTAAAAACCACCCCAGAGCGCCGCGTTTCCCCACGAGTAGGAGTTCCATCTCCAATCACTGCCGACATCAAGCCATACAGAGCAACTAAAAATAAAGAGGTTTAAAAATAAGGTGGAGCAGAGCCCAGGCGGGTCCTGGGATGGATGCTGTGGCAGCAGGGCTGCACCTCCCACCCACAGCACCACCCCCAAGAGCCTGAGACGGGAGAGCTGGCCTCCAGCAGCCCAGAGCCCACATGGTCCCCAGGCGTTGGTGCTCACCGTGCTGCGCCATGCGCCGGTGGCGCCGGGTGGCCGATGCCTGGTGTGCCCTGGGACCACGGCGCTCCCCATCGTCGGTGCCACACCGTGGCTGAGCCATCTGGTGCAGTGTGGGGGCATCCAGCACCCCGCTGAGTGGGAGGTGGGTCACCCGCTGGAAATCCCTGGAAAAGGAAGGGAAGCATCAGCACCCACATTTGGATCCCCCCCAACAGGGGATTTTGGTTATGTTTGTGCCGGGGGGGGGTTGACCTGAGGCAGGGTTTTCACTCAGCAAGCTTCACACCCTACCATCAGGACTTCATCCGGGTGATACAACAAGAAGGATTTGCCTCTGCAATCACATCTGACCTGTAAGTCACCCTCTAGCAGGGCAAAGGCAGTCAGGGGAGCCTGAAAAAAGTGCTTTTTTCAGTTTTAAAGCCCAGCTGTTTGTCTTGTCGTTAGATTTGGCACTTGACTTTCCACAGGGTCAGGCCAGGGATGCTCCCAGAGCCGATGTGATCTCCTTAGGAGAAGTCCAAGCAGGGGCTGCTGGCAGCTTGCCCCCCCTGACATCTCCCAGCCAACCCCAACCTCGGCCTCCCTGCAGATATTATTGCAAGGGGAGCACCCGGCCATAAAAGGCAAATAAAGCAGCTCGGCGAGCACCGGGTGCCAGCAGCCAACATCCAGCTGTGGGAGCCGGGCATGGCTCGGCATTTCCAAAAAGGACTGGTTGTGCTTTACCTTCGGACCATGAGAGAGAGCCCCCGGCTGCAAAAAGACCCCTTTGGCTGCAGAAAGACCTTCTGAATGCTGGCACCATCCAGGCAGCTGGAGCTGCTGAAGTTTTCCTGCAGTTTTCAGTAAAAGGCTCCTACCTCAGTGCCTCCCTGAACTCGGCAGGGCTGTGTGTGCCTCCCCCTGGCTCGCCGAAGTAGCCGTATTTTTCCAGGAACAGCTGCAAGAAACGATGGGAGAGGTGCAGCTCAGAGCATGTGTTGGCTTGGGAAGGGAGGAAAAGGAGATGCCATGGCAAAAACAATGCTGCAAACCCAGGGCTGTGTCAAAATGCTCACTTATTTTTTTCCTGAGTTCTCTGCACCTCAAGCAGCCACACCTGTGCTCCTACAGGTTTATGTCTCCTCTCCATCATTTTTGATGGCTCTTGGGATTTTTGGCCATGATAGGATGGACGTCTAGGAGGAGACCTTTGCCAAGAGATCAAAAAACGCTGTTGCCATGTCACGCACAGCCAGAGGTGACCAAAACCACAGCTCTGACCACCTCGGCTCAACACAGGGATTAAAATAAAGGCCAGTGGACATGAGGAGGGTGGGGTGAGATGGGGTCAGGCTGCAGCCTCCCCCCATCCCCATGCAGGATGTGCTGCTGCAAAGTGGAGACATTCTGGGGGCAATTTGCTCTGCCAAACCATTCTTCTTCTTATCGGCTATTGACACGGATGGAGATTATCTCTTTGAACTTGCTCCAACACTTAAATTGTAAGTTAAAGAAAATAAACTGCTTCCCTCGGCTCAGTCTGCTCCTCAGCTCTTGGAGAAGTTAATAGCCAGGTCACAGGAACGCTCCACACCCGCCTGCCCCGAAGGGGATGTCTGCGGGAGACAAACAAGCTGCTCAGCATCCTGTTAGTGCAGCATAGTGATGAGTAATAGTAAGAATGAAAAGTGAAAGTGGCAGCTTCCTTTCACGAATCCCAAAGGAGAGGTGTGCTGAGAACCGGGAACACCATGGGCTGAGATGGACAGCACGGCTGGTGCCTTCTGGGAAAATGTGTGTTTTTAAAGCTGCAGAATCACCAGGAGAAATTTTATTAAATTTTCTAGACACATCTACTGTCAGGTCAGGGTGATGGTAGTCCTGGAAACGCAGAGCTACAGGAGCACAGAGCATGCAAAGCCCCCCGGATCAGAGAGTTTTTAGGGTGCAGGAGAACCCCAGACCTCCATGTCACGGTATCCTGTGCCAAATCTGGGCTCAAGACCCCCTCCAGCACTGCCCAACCCCTCAGAACTCAGTCAGGCTCTGGCAGGGCCGGGTAGAAGTCAGTACCAGCCCATTAAACCTCTCCAGAGGCTGCAATGCAAAGCCTGGCCATGCTGGGAAAATCTCCTCCCTCCTGCCCCAGATGGGGAAATGCTCCTTTCCATACAATGGGAAAAGAAAAACAACAGGAAACCAAGAGCTGAACATTAATATGAAATATGGCCAGCTCCTCCTCTGCACGAAGGAGGGAGAGGGGGACAGATCTGACTGCCTGGGAGCCACTGCCAGGGGAGAAAAGTCTTCAGGGCTGCAGCAGGACAGTGGGAGAGAGTTTGAGAGAGATGGATGGGGAGTTCCCATTTCAGGGCTCGGATGTGGAGCCTGTTACAACCCTGGAAATAATCTCTGCTCAGAGCAAAAGCCAAGGAAACACCTTGCCCTCCACCACAGGCATCCCGGGTGGAAGACAGCCAACAGCAAATACAATTAGTCCTCCCTCCCTGGAAACCGGGATAACAAGAGGACCGGAGCCTGCTCTCTCCTCCAGAGACTCAGTTTCTGGCTCCTTTCCACCATCTAAGAACCAGAGAAGCCTCTCACTGAGCTCCCCCTGACCGTGGTCCCTCTGTTTTCTTTGGTACAAATTCCATCTCTCCCCTCTATTCCTCGGCAGTGGAGGGAAGCGATCCCATCCTGCTGAAGGGTGTGCAGGCGTTTCATGCTGTGGTTACAGAGGATGCCGACCTCAGGCTGCACCCTCAAGATCTTTTTTTTTTTAGTCATTAATTGACAGCAACATATTGAGCCGGCCCAGGTGGGTCCCCAGCCCTGGTCCCAGCAGCCCCAGGCTCCATCTCACTGCCAAAATGGACACAGTGGCTCCCGCTTTTCATCCTCAGTTTCCCCCTGCACAGACACAAGGAGACCTGACCCCAGAGCATGTTTTGGTTTGGTCACAGAAGAAGCAGCGGCTCCTCCTGCCCGTCGGGTCCCTGCGGCCTGTGAGCTGCCTCCAGAAGATGTCACAGCAATTAAAAACGCTCATTTGCTTCTGCTCTCCCAAGACACATCCCTGCAAACCCTCAGGCAGAGTCCTCGCGCCCCTTTTGTTTGTGTGTGTTTAAGTATCCATATAAATATTATATCTATGGACACAGAGAGACACACAAGAAGGGAGATTAGTGAGCACAGGCTTTGGTTGTTGTCCCGCCGAAAAGGCAGTGAAACCTCCGCTAATTCTGTGTTAATGACAGAGGGTGATTAAAACCTGAAGCCTCGTCTGGCGGCTGGGATGCTCCCCTGCTGTGCCTAATCCAGTCCTGAAGGAATCTCCTCTCCCTGAAAATCTACTTACCCCTCCTGAAAATCTACTTTAGCAACAAAATATCCACTTTCCACTGAAGATGTGGTGCTGGGGTCTTTTAAACTCCTTTTATTTTCGCACTCGACCTTCTGGAGTTGAGGGGCAGCAAGCCAGGACTGTATCAGGTCTAACCAAAACCTCTCCTGGTTTCAGTAACTAGTTGGATGGGGCTTGGAGCAACCTGGTCCAGTGGAAGGTGTCCCTGCCCACGGCAGGGGGGTTTGGAACGAGATGATCTTTAAGGTCCCTTCCAACCCAAAGCTCCTGAATACAACCCAAAGTACTTGGGAAAACAGGGAAAAACACTGGGCTGGGCCAAACCTTCCCCTGCGAATACCAGAGCGGCTGACAAACCAGTTTGGTCACGCAGACTGGTTGTGCTTTCATGTCTAAGGAGAGAAAGGAAAGCAGGCGCTTGGTCTTGCCCTCCATCGGGGCGGGAGCCGGGGGAAGGCGATGTCCCCGCTGCCGCAGCCGCGGCCCCTTGCCCGGCGGGCGATATTTGCTGTAACAAGTGGGGATTGTTTTGGGGGAGAAGCAGGAAGAAAGCAGGGCTGTTCATGCTGCAGTGACTCACGGGGCTGTAAATCACACCGGGGGATTGCCGGGTGACTTGGAACCACTTGCCACATCCGCGCTACCGGCGGCGGCTGAGACACGATCTCAGGGGTGCTGCATGTTCACACAGAGCCCAGCGATGCCTCACAGCTGTGATTCCTCCTCTTCCTCTGCCCTTCTCCTTCCATTGCCGTGCTGAGGCTGGACAGCAGGAGTTTTTCACAGGAGGAATTTCTTCCTCTTATTTCAGAGGGAAAATGTGGGGTGCCCTGGGAGCACACAGGGGTCCCAGCTGACCCCCGCACCCCACTGTGTGCTGAGTGGTACCCAAAGACTCTCGCTCTGTCCGGGCTGTGCTCAGCATCCAGCATCCCAACTGGATGCTCCCTAAAGCAGCTCGGCTGGACACTGGAGCATTTCCCAGCACAAACACTGCTCAGAGCCCTAAATGCAAGTCCTTGGGTGCCCGAGGGGAAAAAAAAAATCACAGGCCATGAGCCACTGCAAGATGGGAAGGAGAAGGGCAAGACAGAAAAAGCTGAAAAAAAATTTCCCAAATTAGAATGTTCTGGTCCCTTAGACCAGCTCTCTGTTCCACACCTTGCTTTTTTCAAATTTCTCCCCAATTTTTCTTCCCACCACAACCGACCTGTAGCTTCTCACACAAAGCTCTGCAGATTCTCCTTTGTTCTTGGCAAAACCAGCACTTCATTGTGCTCCTCACCCCTAGCATGCACTGATATCTCATGTACCCTGTATATTTTACACAATTCCCACAGGATGAGGGAATCTTGGGCATGACCACACTCCCAACTGCTGTCTGAGCACAGCCCAGCCAGACACCACCACGTCTGCCAAACAACGTGCTTGCTCACATCAGACCCTCTTCTATCTGGAGACTGAAAATGATAAGATGATTTAAGAAACAAATGTTTCAAATTAAATGTCCAAACTTGCCTTCTTTTTTTTTGTTGTTGTTGGGTTTTGGTTGGTTGGGGGTTTTTTTTGAGCTGCAATTGATATGGATGCAGTGAAAATTTAGGCACAAGCCAGGAAAAGGACACAACTGGACATTTTCTCAGTCTTGTGTATCTAAGTTTACACAACCCATTGTTGTCAACTTTGGCTATTTTAAAGCAACAAAAGAAGCTTTAGAAGAAAAACCTGGTAGTGCTCTGAAAGCCACAACTCACTAGAACTATTGGATGTTATGTGAGAATTTCAGCTTCCTCCTAAAGAAAATTAATTGCTCAGTTTGTTTAGACAAGCTTTCTCACTTTCTATACATTTCCATTGTGTGTATTGTTCCAAAGTCCCCGGCCAGCATCTCACTAGGGAAAACGAGGCAAGGGGACAGGAGAGTCACTTGCCCAGCACTCATTGCCTGGGACCTGCTCTAAGGCTTCAAGGGAAAAGATCTCAGAAGTCATCATTGAGTAATGAAAGGCAGTTTGGAGCTTTTAAACCTTTTGCCCCCAAATGGTTGGTTTTCTTTTAAAGTTATTTTTAAATTGTTGATTTCTGAGCATTAAAAGCTTTGCAGATTTATTTTTTCCAGGTGGCAGGGCTGAGGTTTCTGCACACTGTGGCAAGAACATGTCTAAATCATCTCCCTGAAGAAGTGTCTCCCTGCATAAGCCTGCACATCTAAACAAGCTTCTGAGCATATACGTGCATTTTTCCTCTTAGAGCATGTGAAAAATCCCAATTAATTCACCAGGATTTGCTGGCTGGGGTTTAAAATTAAGCATCTGTGTAAATGTACACTGGATCAATGCCTAAACATGAAAAAATCCCCAACACAAACCTCTGTTCACCAGCCAAATCTCATACCTTGTCCTCCCAAAACAAACAGGAACGAATGGTGGCACAGTGTGACAATGATATGAGGACAAAGAGAAGAAATCCAAACAGAGGCAATGGGGACAGCCCTGGGGAGAGGCAGGGAGGGGAAGGACTGGCTTTTGTCCCCTCCTGATAGGCTGGGAGAGGGGAAGGTTTCCTCCTGGAAGAGTTCTGCTGTTGTTGCAGCTGCATGGATGGATGGGTTTGCGGATGCACATCATCTGCGGGGACACCTGAAGACAGGCTGAGAGGGATGGGGCTGTTCAGCCTGGAGAAGAGAAGGTTCCAGGGAGACTTAGAGCCCCTTCTAGTGCCTAAAGGGGCTCCAGGAGAGCTGGAGAGGGACTTTGGACAAGGGCCTGGAGTGACAGAACAATGAGGGATGGCTTTAAACTGAAGGGGAGCTGACCTAGATTAGATACTGAGAAGAAATTCTTCCCTGAGAGGGTGTGAGACCCTGGCACAGAGAAGCTGTTACTGCCTCATCCCTGGAAGGATGAGGCCTGGTAGGGCGGGGCTCGGAGCAACCTGGGATAGTGGAAGGTGTCTCTGCCCACGGCAGGGGGTTGGAACAAGATGAGGTTCAAAGTTCCTTCCAAACAGAGCCGTTCTGTGATTCTCTGTCACACCTCCACACACACCTCGGCATTCCAACACGACCCTGTGGCACAGGCCCATCTCCAGCTGGCACAGCCACACACCTGGGCCACAGGTACCCAGGGCACACGTGCGGATGCACAGGCGTCAGGCACTCATGGGCACTCACCTACGGTGGGAATGTACCTCGGAGACACACACACGGGGCACGGGCACACCAGGGACACGGGGACACACACAGAGAGCACGAGGGCACGGCCACACCGGGGACACACACACCCAGGGCACAGGCGCACCTATGACATGGGCACAGCGGGGACACGGGCACACCGGGGACACTCACACCCAGTGCAAGGGCACACGGGGCACACTCACACCCAGGACACGGGCGTCCCACAGAGCCCGAGCGCAGCGGGCAGGCGGCAGCTCCCGCCCGCTCCCCGTTCCCTCTCCCGCCCCGGGGCTGCTCCCGGTCCTACCCCCGGTCCTACCTCCGCCTCCCGCCGNAGCCCCAGCCAAGGGCCGGGCTCCGCGGGCGGCACCGAGCAGGGACAGCCCCCACCGCCCTCCCCGTGTCACCCAGCCCCGGGGCAATGACCCCCCGTGAGTGTCTCGTGCCCCAGCCCCAGGGAGCATCCCACTGGGCAGGGAGCTTAGGCAAGCTAACCTGGGGCAGCTGGACTTGAGCTCTGCCCGCTTTGAAGCCGGGGGAAAGAGGAGGAGAAAGCAAGTCCAGCAGCTTCTCCTAAACCGGAGTTCATCCATGGTCCAGCCCGCTCGGATGTGGAGCGGATGAAGGCTTGGAGGCTGGGGGTCCCCCTTGGCAAGGAGTTACCACAAGCACAGCAACACAGGAGTCTGGCAGAGCAAGGCAGCCCCTTCTCCAGGAGTCTGGCAAAACCCACACACATTAGAGCAGAGGTCTCGCAAGCTTAATATAATAAACACCCACTCAGGGTTGTGGTTTGCACTCTTTATGCTTAAATTTTCCTCCCAGGTGTGGGACACAGTCACCTGTGGACAAGGATGGGCTGTTTGCTGCCCAAGGTGACACTGTGCTTGTATCACTGTCACAGCTCTCCTGCAGCTCCTACGCAGCTGCTGATCTTGTGGGTTCAAGTCAACAGCTCTGTTTACTCCCAGCAGTATTTTGTTTAACTGGTTTTGTTTTAATTTGACTGAAGCAAAAGGATGTTTTGATTCTGCTTTGGTTGGGGGGGGGGTTGGAAAATAGGATGTGACTTATATCTGCTTTTGTTTTCATGCCAACTTCAACCTTACACCTTTTTTAAACCTCCCAGGCCTCTTCCTTCTCTTTTTAAACATGCCAAAACCTGAAGTGACAGAAGCATCTGTGGAGTGCAGCTTGAAGAGAGTGGCAGGGATCCTCGGACACACTGCTTTTCAGTTGGACAGGGTTGAGCATGTAGGGGAGGGAAGCAGGATTTGAAGGAGAGAGAAGGGGACCTGTGTAAAATGACAAAAGAGGGAAACCACTGAGCTACAAGGAAACAAATAAGGGAGAAATGAAGGTCACATCTGGGCCATTAAGCACTGACTGAGAGGCTGTCAGAGAGCACGGTGGGCAGCTGGCAGGGCCTGTGGGATGGTGTGAGGGGAATACTTGGCCCTGGGAGGAGGCAAAGCCAAGGTCTGGCCGCTCCTTGCACAGGTCAGCCTCACGCTTCCTTTCAAAACAAGAACAGCTCAGTCTGCAAATGCATCCGTGTTTGCATCGTATCTAGGAAGCAACTGACCCATCTGCTCTTCCACTTAAGAATATGGACGATGAGAAAGTGACTGGCTCGGCTCCAGCAAGAGCAGGAAACTCCCTCCTCTGCTCATTGTAATGTGGGGAAGCGTCTGGGAGGGCACCTGCAGCCCCTGGAGCAGCCAGCCTTCCGACCGGGCATTTCCCGAGGCTGCTCGTTAGTCCTTAGGGGTTTTTGGCATTCAGATGGAAAAGAATTCAGCCCAGCCTTGGAGATGCCAAATCATAGTTCTCTGCAGACTTTTGGCTGGGAGTATAAAGATGTTTATCCAGCTGCTGTAATCAGAGCAGTATCATGAACTGAAAAGCTATCTCATGGAAAGGTGAATAGATTTCCAGCTTTTTTGGTGTCAGGTGAAAGCTCAGAAATGGGCCAGAAGAGCGAGCTTGAATCTTTGTAACCTCCACCCCAAAACAAGTCAGGTCTGTGGCGAAGTGCTGAGAAACTTTTTAAAAAAACATTCTCGTAAGACCTGGATAAATAGACCCGTAACAAACTCCAGTTGATTAATCATTCCCAGTTTCTTGGGTTTCTAAACAAAATCCCATCTCCCTCGATTTTAACTCAAAAGACCTCAATGTAATCACTGAGCTTGATTTCCGAACCCTTGACTATGGAGAGGCTCAGCGTTCCTGATTTAACATTATTTGCGTATCCAACTGCAAACATCACGGAAAACAAAGTGCCACTACCACAGACATGGAGTTTGGAATGGGGGAGGCTGGTTTGTCGATACAGGCACAGCAAGATCAGCTGAGCAATGCAGAGCAAAGAGTTGAAGCACCAGTGAATCACTCCGAGGTGAGATCCAAGAGTTTATAAACCAACATTATGAAACAGCACTTAAGTGACGTGATCTTTCTCAGAGCAGCTCTGAATGTTTACCAAAACTGATAAGCAAATAGCAACACCATTACTCCTCTGTGGCAGCTTCTACCCAAGATGGATGTGATGCATAAGAACCGACAGTTAAAAACCTTTAAAGCTCTGCACCAAGAACAGGTTCAAGTTGTTCTTTCACCCACTCAAGATGCTTCACCCAATGCTTCAGATATTTGCTGCTCCAGGATGGCTCACTGGGTGCTACAACAGGCAATGTCCAAAATACTCATCCGGCTGCTGGAAGGTGGCCAGATCTGGGACCACTTCGGATCAGATCAGATGGGCACAGACACAGCTTTCCCTCCCAAACCCAGCCTGCAAGAATCAAATTTTTACCAAGGCAAGAATGAAAATTTTACCAGGACACAAGCAGCTTATGTCCCCCAGGCTCTGGCTGTCACAAGGGTGAAGTTTTTCTGCTCAGATACTGTTTTTTCAGGTACTTAACCTGTGCACAGTAAGTTCTCACAGGTCAAAGGACTTTCCTGTGTCTTCAGTGTGTTAGAAAGTCCATCTCATCCAGTATCCTGTCTCAAACAGAGCCAGGAACAGACACTTAACCAGGAGAGGGTTAAAGAGAAAATGCGAAGTCTGTACAGACTTCCCTTGGCTTTACCTTTTGTGTGCAGAGTTCCTGGAAGTCAGTGAGGTCAAGAAGCTGCTTCCAGCTGATGAGCCCTCCTACAAACGTATCTATTGCTGGAGCAGTTTGAATCTCACTGGCATTTGGTCAGAGGACAGCCAAAACCATGCATCTCTTTCTAGAATCAGGGTGGCACCTGAATTCTAGCAATTATCATCTTGGTATGAAAAGTGGACTTCTGAGCAGTTTAGGGTCATTCTGACAGCTGTGTTTTATTACAACAGCTTTACAAGCAATTGCTACAGCAGCATTAGCAACATCTACTGAAACAACACCACACAATCTCTTTGTTACCCTGGAAATGCAAATTATTAGCTATAGATTAGGCAAAGCAGCACTGATGGAATCCTGGCCTGAAACCCCCAAAGACTTGAGTTATTGGCTTCAGTCACTACTCCCGTATCTCTCTTTAGAACTGTGGTATTTGAGCAACTTAAAAGTTGCATTTCTTCTCAGGGTGAGGTGGGTTTGGCTGCAGAGAGCCAGCATGGAAACTATTTGGCTGTCTCAGACTCTTTAGCTGTTATTGTGGCATTTCAGCCGTGTAACGATCATGTGCCTCTTCTGCACTGGCATCTCTTTTCTACATAAAGTCCTTGTTCAGTCTGGCAAGTGCTAGATGTGTTTTTTATACATAAACCACCAGCATTCCATACAGGACTGATTTCCAAAACTAGACCCTCATTGCTAAGAAAATGTATTATTGGAAGATAGATCATAAATAGAGATGAAGGCAGCAGAGCAAAGCTGGACTCCTCCCAGCTATGCTGAGAAAAACCCAAACTGCTCCTTTCCTCTGGGATAGCTTGGTTTTCCACCTCCTGAAAGACCCACTGTCCTGTCCCTCCTTAGTTTAGAAGTTTATTATATGAAGTCCTACCAAATTCTCAAAGAGCACTGGGAAGAGCTAAAATTAATTCAACCCTTAATATTTTAATACTTTAAGCTTTTTAACTTTCCTTTTAACCTCAATTGAAGCTTACCCTGGTAGACTTCAGTTGTGGAGAAAAACTGCAACACTAAAGAGCTTGGCAATGACATAGTTAAACCATCATCTGGGTTTGTATCTTTTACAGAACATCACTTCCCAGGCCTCCCTGAACTAATTTAACTCTCTCTACACCAAAGGCAACTAAAACAGCCTAAGTGCATCAAGCCAGTATTATTTCTGTCTGACCTGCTGGTTTTCTGCAAGACCAAACAGCTGCTGGAGAAGTCTTCACTGTCTTAAAAAAACATTTAAGAACTTGGGTTGTTTTGCTCCAGTGCAGAACAAAAGTTGCCAGGTTGGAAAAGCTGTGAAGGTGGTGACACCTCCAGGAGTTTTGTTGCTCACTTGACTTCTCTGCTTAGCAATCCCAACTAAAAAAAAGACTGAAGAGGTAAGTGCTCTTAGGGTGGGGGGAGTAAGCGGGGTTGAAAGCTGAGTTGACGTTAAAAGCAGCTACAACTGTTGCTCTCAATATTTGAAGCACCAGCTGTTTCAAACACCATGCCCTTCTCCAGGCAGAAAAAAGCTGGAGCCCCTCCAGGGCAATGCCACACTGGCCCCAGCACAGCTGGGTTTTGCTCAGCTCAGCCATTCCCAACTCCCTGCTCAGCTCTGAGGGCTCCAGGTGCAGCCCCAGGAGGTGTTCCTGCAGTGCAAAGTGCCAGCTTAGCTCTGCTGGGAAACAAACCTCAGCAGGGACACTGCTGTTCTCAGCTGCTGATCCCTGCTTTCCTTCCACTTCATCCAGCTGCCTCCACTCCTCGATCTGCCAGTGCAGCAGTGGGCAAGAGCACCCTCTAGCCTCTTCATTCCAAACAGTAACTCCAGCTTCAAAACCACCAAACTCCCAACTTTTCCAGCCCAGCACACAACAGATACTGAATTTGTCAACAATTTGCCTTTTTGAAGCCTTACATGCCATACATTAAGTTTTATACTGCAACTAATACACATATACCACAAATTCCACTGTTTCAAGAGGAACAATCTGTCCACAATCCATGACAAATGCCTCACAGAGCAGATGCCTTCCAGGAGAAACCTGAAAAAGGCTCAGCACAGTTACTAACTACATTGACAGCCATGGGTAATGCTGATTTAAATTTGGTTACCATGACCATGAATGCACACCAAGCTGGGAGCTGGCTTATAAATCTTAACAAAGGCCATTTTTGTTCATTTCTGTGAGAGATTGTACAGTTCTATACCCAGTTGCAACCACAGATCTCCAGAACTTTATAGTGTTGCCAATGGAATATTGGACAGCCAGATGCTCCCTCTCAAAGGCCTGTGATGCAGAGACAGCTCTGGACATGAGCTGACTGAGGGAGTGCCAGGTTCCCAGATTTCCCAGCACTTCACATCTGCAGAGGAGGGATAACAAACCTTTCCTGTTTCTTCATACTTTAGCTTTGTAGGTAAATTCTCACAATGAACCTCACCTGCATCTGAACTTGAATCACTGCACACAACAATTGTTCCCATCACCTACAGCAATACATACCAAATCTCTTTTTTTTTTTTAAGCCATCCCACCTTGGTTTTTGAGCTGTTCTGGCCCTTGGCAGCCTGAGGACACATGCTGCCTTCTACCTGCTCCTCTGAGGGTTCAGGACACACAAGCAGGTGTAGCAGGAATTCAGGCAGGACAGGAGTTCTGTCTCAAAAAGGAAACAGGAAAGGGGCAGGGGACAAGTCTGGGATAAGACAGCATGGACAGGCAAGGAGGCTCAGCAACAACATAACTGCAGATTTTGTGAACACAGAGCTCAGGTCAAAGCTGCAGTGCCACTCAAACAAGGACTATTTGCTGCTCAGGACACACCACAGGAACACAGGGAAACACATGCAACTGAAGTAATTGTGAAACAGTCAGATTTCACAAATAAAACAATCAGCATTTATTGTTGTATTACAAAACACTTCAGATTTTGGCAATATTTTACAGTTTATCCTTTTCCTTCTTGGGGCCTGTTGAAAAGGTATGGGGGGGAAGAAAAAGGGAGAATGTTGAAATTAAGATTAAATTTCAATGTCTTGCTTAAAAAAAAATCCTCCCAAACCACCCCAGTCCCTCCCACCAAAATAAAAATCTAGTTTCACTCAATTCCACTATCCAAAGAGGCCATGGGTGAAGCTGCAGGCAATTTCACTATCAAACGCATCAAAGAAGACAAAAAAAACATTCACAGTGGTCTTCAGTATGGTCTGTTGCGTTGATCATTTCTGAAATCATTTCTGGAAGGGAAGGAGAAAGTTATAAGCAAATAACAGATGGAGCAAATAACAAATAGTCCCCTCAGTCAAACATCTCTACCCTGATGTCTGCATGTTGCTCCGTGTTTAGAGAGCAACATCCCAAAGTACTCACAGAACACACTCAACTGACAAACTGGGTTATTTTCCCCGGAAGCTCCTATTTGTAGTTAATATTTTCATAGCACAGTTGTGCTTGCACATATAAACAACATTTTTCCCACAGTCTGTTTGCTCCACAGCCAAGCAATGGCAAAGGCACCTCTCACCTTCCTCCCATTTTGCCCCCGTAGCCACCTCCCCGATCGCCGCCTCGGCCACCGCGCCCTCGGTAGCCTCTTTCTCCTCCATAGCCACCTCTCCCACGGAAATCTGGGGGGGGGAATGCAAACAGACACATCAGTCAGGTTTTTCAGAGAGATTCAGATGACCCAAACACTTGTAGCACCTTCAGGGATGCAGCTGTTTTTACACACACCTCCTGGAGGACGTGAATCTTCTGGTCTGGGCTCACCACACTGGTTGCAGGAATTCCTGCGAGCAAAGTTCATGTTGCCACAGGATCTGGAAGAGACAAGGATTCCCCAGAATGAGCTGCTAAGAAACTCCAAGAGTGTACATGAAATACCCTCACCCAATTAAAATGACACTTACGGGTTAGGACAAACCCAATCACCATTTTTGGGTTCCCCACTTCTACCCTGGAAGCCCCCACCTCGTCCATATCCACCTCGTGAACCTGCAGACAAAATCATAATCAGAATTAAAGAGGGGAAGTGCCTATGACCTGCACATGAGAAACATTTATTGAGGACTGTCACTGGCTTCAGAACCCAAATGACAGACTTTTCAGATGGAAGGAGCATTTAATGTAAAATTATCCCCATTATTCATCGCAAATTCTTTTTCAGCAGTAAAAGGAAACTTGATCTGCTGGAATTGCCGATGGGTAAATACAAAGCCTCTATGTGCATTAATGAAATTTAAAATTGATTTAACAATGTATAGAATGAATTACGTATGGCCAGACTTACTCACAGAACAAAAATTTAACAAAAACAAAAAGCTGTCTGGGTTAGTGCCAGATGCCTCTGACCAAGCACAGGGCCAACATTCTTGCTTCCTGCACCACAAAGATGAATAACTTCTATACCAACTGAAGTTCTTGAAGAATCACTTTTTATCAGCCTACAGAACTGCTTGATTTAAGAACTAAAACTTGTTGACAGCCACCGCCCAAAGCACAATTCCTGGAAAATGGCAATGAATGTCCAGTGGACTATTGACAAAACTGTACATGCAGAGAATCAAGAACTCTCTTTAATTAAAGGAGTCAGACATCCACCAGCTGCTCTAAGTCAGCAGCAGTTGAATAATGCACCCTGCTTAACACCAGCTGGAAACATCAGTGTCTCAAGACTTTGCTGTAACAAGCAATTACTCACTGGGAATTCACACCTATGTATGTGAGACTGGTGCAGCCTCACCACCACTGTTACACTCTCTCTTTAAAAGCAACACTAGGACAAGATCTGGACACTTTCCAGTTCTAAAGGAAAGCATAAATTCTCTGCTGTGCAAAAAAGATTACAGATTTCAGTTTACTTGTTTCAATCCTTATTACTCCCTCTCCTGGCAGAATCCCAAAGGCTCATATATTTGAAGAATCGCTGCTTCAAAGTCAACTTCTCTTTTATAAATCAATGTTAAAAAGCATTTAACTATGCAAAAACAAGGGTTCTACAGATTTTAGTCCCACCTCGACGTCCGCCACCTCCACCTCCTCTCATGAATTCAGGCCTTCTAGTTGCAAAAGAAACTTTGATAACATTTCCATTGAATTCTTTTCCTGTGGAAAGAGAAAAGATCAATGCAATTCCCAACAACACAGCAGCAAGCCCAAGGGAGCAGAAGTGATTTGCACATACAGACTGAACATAAAGCTCTTGAGACACAAGGAGGCTGCAATAAATCTCTTGTTTTAGAAAGCACTGGTCCAAAGGTGAGATGGCAAACGCTGAGGTATTTGCCAGGCTATCCATAAACCCACAGGTATTTCAGTTTAAATGAGATCTCCAAGTTGTAATTTAAACAGACATAAGAACATTTAAGAGATTTCTGGCCACGTTCATGGATAAGTAGTTTGGATGTTTGAACTGTTTGTAATTTTGCCAAGGCAGGCAATAAGGCTTTTGTACCACTCAACGGACAGACCAAAACTTAACTCCCAAGTAAGTGTATTTAAAGAGTTCATGTTTTTCTAAGTGTCACTTCTTCACAAAGTTTATCACCAGAGCAAACAGGCCTGCACATGTGCCTAATATAGTCATGTTTGCTTTACCCTCCTAGACAAAAGTCAATTTGCATTTTATTAGCAAAAAGTAAACATCAAGCAGCATGCCACACCAGATTTTTTACTCAGTTTCACTTCACCCCAGATGCAGAGTATCTCCTTTTGTTCCTACCCAATATCACTAGAATTCTGTGCACACACAAGGTGATAAAAGCAGGCACTTTTCCCTCACCCCCTCAAGTTTACTACTACAAGAGTGTCACTGTATTTCCTGCATCATGTCTGAGGAGTTTTATATCAATGTATTTCTGGGGTAAACCTGTAATTTTAAAACCTCTTGTACTTCACTGTGTATACACAGAGCACTCAGCGCAAGTTGCCATAACCATTCCCAAACTCCACAAATGCTCCCACAACACTAAAAATATCAGTGCTAACACTGTAGGGAATCCCTCCAGCTGCTAACACAGATTACAGCTCTGCTGGTCTGAACAAGAAGTGACATGAACACCATCTCTTGTACTTTGTGCAGGGGTGACTGAGCTACAGCAGCAAACCCTCACAGTTTCATTACACATTTTTGCTCTAAATCACCAGCTGCTCTTTCACCAATGAGAGAGAAATATAGCACACATGAGATACTAAGAAAAAACAAAGAACAAAATCCCTCCAGAAAACAAAACCAAAAGCCACCTAAGTAGCAGCATGGGGTTCCAACAAAGTTATTGATTTGCTTCTTCCACTGCCTGTTAGATTCATAAATCGCCAAAAGAATAGGTGATCTCACCCACCATCAAACCAGTCAATTGCTGCTTTAGCAGAAGGAGGGTCATCAAAAGATACCGTTGCTTCTCCCTTTGGTTTGCCAGTATCCTTGTCTGTGTAAAGATTTATCATAGGTTTGCCAGTCTTTTTGTTGGTCTGAAAAGAAAGGTTGCACACTTGGCACAGGAGAAATACTTGTAAGGTCAGTTCAGAGCATAAACCATGACACTAAGTATCTTTAGAAAGAAGGTTCTCTTCATAAACTGAAAGATACTGACTGGCTTTCTTCATGAGGGAATGATGGTCCCATTTTTAACAAAAAATGAGGTCAAGTGCACAAAATCCTAATTTAGAATTGCAGAAACAGATGCAGCAGCCACAGAACAGAGGCACACGTGCTGCAGTATGAGGGTGGTACAATGGATAGAGTGTCAGGGTTATAAAGACTACAGAAGAGACACAAAGCAATCTAAATGCCACTAGGAAAAAGGTGCTAGTGCTGCCAGCCTACAAATGAGCTGTCAGCTGGGAACCCAGATAAAATATTATCTACAACTGCTGGGGAGTCTGAGTGAACTCTGCCTTGAAGGATACCAGTACATTTCCAACACACCAGCTCCACAAGTTCTCTTCCTTCTGACCAATGACTTCTCATTTCACATACCTTTATAATACCAATTTGCTTGAAATAGTCTGCCACTTGATCTGTTGAAACATCCTCTCCAAGTCCTTGCACAAAGATAGTGTTGTTATCAGAGTTGTCAGACTCTGAATCTATGAAAAAATAAAAGTTATATTTACTACGTGTTTTTGTGGCAGCAACAGCAGCAATGTTTTAAGCTCAGGTCTGTGCTGCCCAGTAAACACACTCTTAAATCCTAAAGACATCTTGTGTGAAATAAAAGATGAGCAGGAAGCATAATTTTGAAGTTAACACCATCAACTTCGAGGAGGCATGTACAGCACCTTCAGATGCAGCAGCACATCACAGACCAAACACATCTGAGAGCTGACCGGGTGCCTGCCACACGCTCAACCTCTCCTTGCAGCTGGACATCCCAACCCACCAGAGCAGTCTGTGTTTTAAGTAACACAAGCTTAGCAGAAGTGTAGTGGCAGTGAAAGCAGCTGCTTAGCTCGAGCCCATTCAAAGTCCATCAGCAAATTCTTACTTGCTGCATGAACATCCAAGAACTCCCATGCACTTGATAAAAAATACATTTCTTTCAAGGAAGAAACGCTTTAGCTACATTTCTTTTGAGCCATGGGAATTGCAGCCACATCCATCTTTCTAAACATACATTTTAAAAGCAATGACCTAAGAGCTACAATCCACTCCCACTCACTACTTGTTTTCTTACCAGCATCTGATCTCGGTCCATAATCCCTTTGACCTATGAAATGGATTTGAAAAAAAAAAAAAAGAAAGAAAAAAGACTATCTTTAGCAAAACATTTTCAGGGGACTTTTTTAGCAACAAGAAAATATATAAAGAATGTATGTAATGCATCTAAGATCTAAGACATTAACCAGAGATTTAGGGAATATTTAGCTTTAAACGTTCAACAGAAGGTGTCTGTAGGACGTTAACGTGTTCTTTTAACTTGCAGCATGTGGCAGTTGCCACACTGATGCTGTGCTGGTGTTTGCTTGCAAATGCTGGTTGTCAGATCACCAAGCAGTTTCCCACTTTTTTTTTTCTACCTCTAGCACCTTTCTAAGAAGCATTTGTAACAAAAATTAAAAAAAGAAAAGAAAAAAATAATCCGGTGAACGTCACTGTCTCCACAAATTCTTTCATGCAATTTGACAAAGTAGAAAACCAGTTTATTGCTACAAGTTTGACTATTAAAACTCATGAACACACCAGCCTCTCCAAAACTCTATAATGCTTCTACTAGATAGTAACAAGATATTGGTGGCTTTTAGATTTATAAAGAATTTCCACTGAAACATTTTTGGATACTCGGCACTTACCACCGTAATTTTTGAAGCCACCACGGTCACCACCACTGCAGAGGAAAAATTGAAGAAATGATTTCTTCCTTAAGTCTCTATGTGCTGAGCCCAAGGCTCAATCTACAGTTAACTGATGACAAGTTGAGAGTTACTGTCTGGCAGCTAAAGCACCATCTCTACCTTCTCCTCACTACCCGTTCACGTTCAAAGATTAAATTACATGAAAGGGAATAATAATCTCTCAGGGTGCTGCACTGGAGAAGAGAAGCCCTAAGGAGTATTTTAAACTAACCCATCCACATGTTGTTGGTTCAATACTTTCTCCCATCCCACAAGCCAAAATAACTGCTATTAAAATCTGGGGTTTAAACAAAACCGTTATTTTCATGAAGGTTAATGGGCTTTAATTGTAGACCTAGTTGCTGCTTTGGAATAATTAGTACTTAAGTGCTTTTCTAGAAGTAAAAAGATCTAAAATTAATTAACCTCTGTTGTTATGCATTTATATACAGGGGATAAATTAGCAGAATCAGCCATTCTCTGAGCAAAGGGCTGTGGGGACCTACTGTACTACAGCACTTGACATTACAGAGAAGGTGTGTGTATGTGAGCTTCAAAAGCAGAGGCCGTGAAGTTTTATTTCATTCATTCTGAAACCTGTGGCACAAAATATAGACCAAGTTAAGGGATTACACACATCAATTTTCAAAAGTTAGAAGGGGATTTAAACAGGTTGTTATGCCTCCAATTATGTGCATGAAAATAAACCCTCGCTCTTTTCAATGTAAAGCTTTGCTACTTGCAGGATTTTTCACAACAGCATTTTTAATTGCATCCATGTTATGAACACAATAGAATCAATATTCAAAGCCTTCAGGAAAAATGCCTTTTTTTTTTTTTTTTTTTTAGCAAGTCAATAAGCAAATGTCAGAAATGTTATCTCCTACTGTAGAACTGCCTACTTGTCCTCCTTCATGTGGAGGGCACAGCTGCCACCCCAAAATTAGGCAGGATGACCTAATCCTGAGAGCTTTCACACTAAGATAAAGGCAGTGTGAGCTCAAACCCTGATGCAGAGGGATGTTCCAGCCTCTGGAGCTGTTGTGCCTCTTCACCAATGCTCTTATGACTAGAAGTCATCCCAGGTTTTAATTCCATCTACCCACACAGCAGAGTCCAAACATGGGACACAAACACCCAGCAAAAGGCAAAGGTGTAAAATCAGGGAATAACTTCTTTGTCACTCTGTCTGTTTGTTTTCTGTTACAGAAAATGGAAAGTTATGAATGGAGGGTGTTGATACTTAGGAGATAAAATCCGCCCAAAGTGAAGAACAAAGAAATAAGGTCCCAGCCGGTTATTATCAGACCTGGATTAAGAGTCATTCTTTGAAGAGTGACTGACATTCTGTGCCAGTTCACACAAGCAGTATTACATGTTTGCCATGACAGACTATTGGGACTTAAAATAATTTTTTGCTGCAGATTTTACTGCTGTTCCACAGAAAAAGTCTCAATGCTAAATTGCAGTGTCATTTACTTATAAATAATTCACTCTGCTCATTAAAGAGGTAACATGAATTAATTTCAAATGCAATATCAATGCTGGTCTTTATTCAAGGTTGGCTGTTTCCAAGGACTGACGATAAAAAACACATGATGATCATAAAATTTACTGTAAATACCTTTCTGCCACCTCCAATTCACTTCAGCTAAAAAGAAATCTTCATTATGACACAACAATTTTTAGCAGGATGCCTGTTCTTCTGGGATTTTAACTCAGAAATAAAAGAGTGAATACATCAACCGTGGAAATGCTATTTTTCCAATCCCAGGTTATGGTCCCAATTCATGAGGACAGAATGTATGTTTTCTGATGTGGAAGTATATAGCAAGAGAGACATAAATTAGAAAAAACTACCATCTAAAAACATAAGGAAAATAATTTTGTGCCAACACACGTGGGACTTCACAGGAAGTGAGGATTTTGTACGATGCTGGGGTAAAAATATGCACCATGATTCTGAGAAATGACAGTTGGATATATAAAACCTAAAGGAAGTCATAGTCCAATTCCTAATCCTGTGACACAGTAACTCTGCACTAACAAATGCAATCAATATTTTTTTTATAATTAGTTTTTTAATTAATGCCTATAGAAATACATTTTTACCCAAGTATGTTTCAGTACGTTATCTTCTGTTTAGTCCCATGTGACCCAACAAAAACCTGCATCGATTCACTGACAGGTACCTTTGACAATGGATTAATGCTTTCCTACATTTTTAAGTCTCATTTTATACGTGATTTATAAAGCTGCAGTGTGTTACCTTCCTGAGATTGCTGGGCAAAGCTACCCAAGGTTCCCTGGAATCAGGCAGATTATCCTGCAGCAAGTGAAGTCAAACAGAAATTGGCTGCAAGCAGCTGATGCCACAGTCTCAGATCTACCCCTCACTGAGACCCAAAATTCAATTTCAGCAATTGAATCAGTTCCCACATTATTGTCCTAAACCATGTGGAAAATGTAAGTGCAGTGTTTCACAGCCCATTGCTTTACCAGGCCTGCAGTCAGACAAATAGATGGGTGACCAGATGGACCTTGGAGTTTTAACACCCTGTGTCAGAAACATGAGCAGGCAGCTGAAATGGAGCAGTGCCACCAACCAAGACAATAAATAAGAGACTGAACTACAGGCAGCCAGAATGTGACAAGGCATCACTCAGTCACAAAACCTGCTCCTATGAAAGAAATGTTCTTTTTTCCTGTACTCAGGCACGGATTTATCTTCACCTGCTTAACTGTAAATAGAGTTCGTCAGGACATTGCTTACTCCAGCTGGGAATAACACTTCAAATTAAAGGCAAAGGTACATGGGGAGCTCAATGCAACAAAGACAAGAAATGTACTTTTAAAAAATGATTAGATATTGGCAGAAGTAGCACTAAGAATACAGGGATTCAATTTCAACCTCCAACATCTATCTCGCCAAGCATGTCAGTTATATATGAGTGTTTTTACAAACGAAAGTCATGTTTAGTGCACCAGTAGTCACTGACAGATGGCTTTTTTCCCCTGTCTATATTTATTGCCTCTGTTCATGTTTTTCCAAAGTCTCTATAAGGCTAAGCTCAACCATATCTATTACAAATCAAAATATTAATTCTGAACACAAACCACACTGTAAAAACATTTGCACTAAGCTGCAGTTTCTTTATATCACACTAATTCCCATTCCTAAAAGCTGACACAATTAAGCTGCATAGGTAGCTTTTGTTTATAGCACATCAACATAAATCTGCACAAGAGTTAAAAATAATCTGTGCTGAGCAAAGTTAGGATTTCTGTGACAAATCCTAACACAATGCTAAGTCCTTTCCAAACTGCATCTGTGTAGTTCCACCACCACAGTCTGCAGGAGCAGAGCCAAAGCTTCTCTCACCTGCTTTGCACTGCTCCTGTATTTCCCACTTAGAGGCTTAACCAAAACCATTCAGTCCCACAACCACAACAAGCAATTTTTCAGATCAGGAGACTAACAGAAAAGGGGCTCATTCTAGAAGGAAGCTTGGGTGAATTTCATCCTCAAGACTTGCTTTCTAACCAAAAGATGACACTCCTCTGCTGTGGGTTTGAAAATAAGAAAGTATTTTTCTTCATAGCCACAATACAGATATTAGTGAGATCACCAATTATTCAAGCTTTGAAACAAAAGGGTGGGAAAATGCAATTCAGGACCATTAAAAAATTATTCCATCCCTGGGAGAGTTCAAAGTCAGGTTGGGTGGGGCTTGGAATAACCTGGAATAGTGGCAGGGGCTTGGGACTGGATGAGCTTTAAGGTCCCTCCCAACCCAAACCATTCTGTCAATACAGCAGTACAAGTATCTGTGTAGCCAAGATTTTTACATTACTTCCTGGTGGCTACAAAATTTTTACCATTTAATGTTAAGCATTAAAATGTAATCAAAGTAAACAACTGTAAATGATGGTTACTGGGGATTGACTTGATATTCCTACACATTTAGTTTTTATTTCCTGGGGAAAAAGAGAAACCCAAGGATATAAACGCCAAAAAATCTACACTGAAACCCTACATTTTCACAGAACTAAACACAATTTCTTACCTTATTAGAAGTTACTTTCCCCTTGATTATACAACTGGTTAATTAATTTAACCTTTCAGACTTTTCTAACAGGCATGTCTGGTAAAATACTTATGTCAGGAGCAGAATCCTCTGTCATAATCAAGCAAAGGGCTAAATAAACATACATGACACTGTAGTTCCAGCAAATTTCCACTACAAATGCTGTTAAAGACAGCAACACCTAACACAACCAGACAGAATTCCTAACAAATGCCTTCCCACATCACTGTATTTTCCCCCACTTCTCCCTTCACCTCCCCTCTTTTCCTTCTTTGGGCTTCCAAGTCCACTGAAGGACTGAGAGCTACATGGATGTGTGACCAAATTTTCTATACATTTTGGAAAAATATAGGAAGAGGCTTTATTTTCACAGACATTAATTCATTTATGTTATCTTACAAAGACCCAAGTTTGTTTCTAAGTGACAGTATATTTTTTGAAGCTCACATTCATTCCTCTTATTGGAAAGGGCTCAGCTATAAATGATTTTTTAAAAAAACAGGTTTTATCACAGGAATACGAAAAACTCTCATCCACATAGACAATCTAATTTTAAAAAAGGTCAGTTTTAAATGAAAATTAACTTAGACATTATTTTGCTAGTGAAGTTTATATGATTTAAGGTTATTATATAAATTATGATAGAAAAATTATGCTTACAGTTTATATTGTATAAACCCCCAGCAAACAACACTAACATGCTTTTGTAATTATGCTACCACAGCTAATTAGGAGAGGTGGGGTCCACCTCCATCACTAAAATCAAGCCATGATGTACAACGGGGGAGGACCTTAGAAGCAGGCAAATTTTAAACATAGTTTAAAAAGAAATGCTTTTAAGAGTAACCAAGTATTGGATTATTTTATTTAAATTAGACCAGTTCCAACAAACAGCATTATATAATTATAGTGGTTTTTATCTGGAGTTTAGCAGTAACCCAGAGCTGTTCAGCCATTTGAAGGGTAAGTGATGCTGACAAATAACACCTCAAATCTCACTTGAAGCTTCAATATTCTTGCCCTGCACTCCCAACCATTTCAGAGGTACCTAAAGGGGAGCCAGTTGTGAGCTGATAATTTATTAATAAATAATTAGTCATATGGCCTAACTCAATAGGCTTTAAAGCAAAGGTCCCAGTCTCAGGCCTTTGCATTGAAATCATCTGCAAGCACAAAATTAAATATGTGCATAAATTGTCTTGACAGTACAGGGCCTAAGGCAATGACAGGAGGGGTGACAGCACCGAGTGTTTCAAACCTACCCAAAATAAACATGTTTAGACTGACAGCTAAATCAATAATAAAAAATGTACTTTAATAATACATAGAAATATAAAATAGAAGTTTAAAACTGCAAAAACCAGCAAAGACCAAGAAATGTTGCTCCTGAATTATTCTGATACTTGCCAAGTCAAAACACTTCCCTGCTAAAATGTGAGCTACCTCAGGTATGGATTTATAAAACTTTCCCAGTCCCTGGCTGCTGGTTTTATTGTCATTGAAAACAAGGGATGGGCCGGGGCAGTTTTTGTATTGCAACTCATGCAAATCAAATGCAGCTCTGTGTCACAACAATCAAATGCTTAATCTCAGTCTATCTGAACCTAAAAGCTCTTCCTATTCAAAATCCATTTCTGTGCAGTGCAGAAAGGTCTAACTTTAGAAACCTTCCATTTTTTGGTAACATAAATCTGCAT
The DNA here is from genome assembly GCA_013399895.1 of Serilophus lunatus. NCBI lineage: Eukaryota > Metazoa > Chordata > Aves > Passeriformes > Eurylaimidae > Serilophus > Serilophus lunatus. Next base: position 2,539,891 of record VXBA01001494.1, read on the forward strand.
TGCTTTAGGAATGGACATAAGAGTCAACAAAAACTAAAACCAGCTAAATCATAAGAAACAAGGGTAAGGAAGTGCAGGCACTGGAAGGAGATCACTTACCTATATCCAGACATATGACCTCTTCCATCCATGTCATATCCCCCTCTACCTCCTCCCTGTGACCCGCCATATCCTCTATTATCTTCTCCATACCTACTCTTTTCACGACGATCATCTGCAACAATGAGTAAAACAAGAGTAAATTGAGAGCAAACAGCAGCACAGTGAAAATTCACACCCTACAATTCCCACCCCCCACTTCAAGCCTTCCATTTAAATCTGGAAAGTCTCAACTCCTGAATTTCTGTGTGCCACAAGGCAGCTGGAAAAAAACCAGAATTTTGGCTTCCAGGGTCACCCAGTATATTAGCATGTAAACACCCTGTGATTACACTCCATTTCCCAAACATTAAATACATATTGTCTAAAATATATTTTCCATCTGATTTCCATGTATCATTCCCAGCTTGCAGAAGACGTCATTGAAGACAGAACAAGGATAAATAGAGTGGGTTGTGCTGCTGGTGTGAAGTTACTGCAAAAAAAGGCTTCATCTTAAACTTCTCCTTCTCTCTCAGAATTCACCTACACAGCATAAAAGCTGGAATGTGAAGTGCAAAAGCTCCTCATGACTGATCAAGACATGTCACCCTCATGCAGGAGGAAGGTTCAAAATAGCTTAGGAAGAAAATTCCATCTTGAATTTACAGAACACAGGGCTGCCTATAACATGTGGAAGCACAACCATTTTGGGGCCCTAAAAGTTGTTCAACTCTGAACAGTGTCTTGAAAGTCTTAACAAATAAAACATTCCCTCAAGAATACCAACATGAAAAAAAAAAGTTTAACCATTCATCAAATCAACTGTCTGTGGAAGGAAATCCAACTACTTCACAGCGTTTCTGCACGACTTTATTAGCCATTGCTGAATTCAACCTGTGGAATTTTACCTTGGCTGTTGTGGCTATAGCTTCCCTTCTGAGACTGGTAGGATTGCTGAGAGTGGCCGTATGAGCTTTGGTGCTGGTTATAGCCTGACTTTTGCTCATATGAGCTCTGGTGGCCGTAGCCCGACTGCTGGTCATAGGAGCCCTGGTGGCCGTAACCCGACTGCTGGTCATAGGAGCTTGACTGCTGGTCATAAGAGTCTTGGTTCTGTCCATAGCTTGATTGCTGGTCATAAGAGCTTTGGTGCTGACCATAGTTTGACTTCTGTTCGTAAGAGCCTCTTCCACTTCAAATAAACAGAATTTGTGTTAATTGCTAAATGTTCACAGAACAGAGAGCAAAATTACGGCTGAAAATTCGTGACACTGCTAAGACTTCCTAGTCACCACATTACTGGTTTATGGGTATGAAAATACTCTGTTCCATCTCTGGTTTCATTCCTTTCATACATTTGCTTTTCCCCTCTCCCCAGTAAGGTCAATGGCTGAGGGAGGGCCCACGACCTGCTAAACACCAAATCCTTCAATATGGAACTGCAGGGCTCAGCCTCAGTGCTCAGCTCGTGCTGCACAGCTGAGAGACTGGCTGCCTAAAAAACCCAAATCTCCAATTTTGCTTTCACTGAATTGCAACCTCTCTTCTCCAAGGCATTCTACCACTTGTCAAGAACTTTTCTAACTCCTGTGATGGTCTCTAACATACTTGGAGTTCTCACTTTAGTGGCACCTACATCCCACCAATCTTCATTAGAATCACTGACTAGTAGCACATCCAGGACACTCCAACACAACCAGCTCCATATTCCAAGAGGGAGTCATAAATCTTCTCTAATAACTTCAGAATAACCACAAGGGAATCTCACCTACACCATACCTGCCCCTAAGATACTTCAGCATCCAAGGTAAGAACAGAAGGATTCTGAAAATCTAGAGTTATGAAAGAACAGTTTCAGCTTGGTTACCCTTTCATAGCAAGACATAATACAGATTTATGAGAAATAAATTGCATCCAGGGAACACTGGCTGTTACTCATTCCTTTGTGCTCCCCCAGGTATTTAGTTGTGCCTTAGGTATCTTATTTTTTCAGTAACTGAAAATAAACTCTGACCTCTGCCACCCTTTCATCTCTTCCTCTTCCCTGCTTCCACCCTTTTTCAAAAGATGAGGAACTATATCTGCCACTCTCCAGTCTTTGGCAATTTTACTTGCAAATCAAAATATCTCAGAAAAATGAAAAAAAAAATACCAGAGACTAAAGAAACTTTCCACCAGGTTTTCAATGCTCTGGAAGATCCAGTCCATTGGGTCCAACCAATCTCAGAATATCCCATCTGTAAATACCATCTAATCTGCTCTCTCCCAGTCCTAGCCTAGATCTTGCTAATCCCAGTGGTAAACAGCTTGTGAAGATTTTTGTTAATATCTTTACTTCAAAAAGGTCAGCTCTGCTTTAGCCTTTGCACCATCACCAAGGAAGGAAAGATCCCTGAGAGCATCCACTGTTTGCTGGTTCTCCTTCCCTCCCTTCAGATGTGACAGCTACAATTTTGTGTCCACTCTCTTTAAAGTTACTATCGTTTAATTCCTCAGTTTCTCCTTATTTGTTACAACCATACATTGAAAAGTTTCCCTCCATTGTCTTTTCTTCATTTCCCTGATCATAAACAACTTGTTGGAGAATCTACGTGCTGCCAATGGACATCAAGAGTTAAAAACTACATTATTACTTTTGTACAGCTCTAATAAATGCTCAGAAAACAAAGCAAAACTGAACTGTGTACCTGCTTTTGTTAGGGCAAAAAAAGATATCCTGAGTGACAGCACCTACTGCTGGCAGATTAAAACCTTGTTTTTTCATATTAAGATGTTTTACAATAATAACAATAACGACAGACTATTTTAATGAGGTCACGTGATCCTCCCAGAGCTCCAACAGGAGCAGTAACCTCAGGGTGCACACACAAAGCTTGTAAATTAGACATGAAGGTAATCAAGCACCAAGAGGCCTTTTAAGTCATTATGGGAAGTTGGGTTGTATTTTCCAACACTTCAAAAGGCGTATCATCGTTAATCCTCCTGAACCGAACGAAATACAACATCACTTAACAAGTAAAACCCATCTGCAACAGCAGTCCTGGATCAGAGTGCAGCACATGCATGTGCACACTGAAGTTATTGGTGAGGATATGAAACCACAACATTTTCAGAATTCTGCTTAGCTGGCTGAACAAAAGTTAATTCTTAAGTGATATTCTTGAATCCTTTTTTCTTTCACCAAGAAAAGGCATTCTGGGCCAGATAAGCAGCCTGCAATCTGAGAACAGCCAAGAGTTCCCTTGCTAGCAGCTTATTTAAGTTAATAAAAGAATACAAAAAAAAAATACAAAAGAATGTGATTGGAGTGGTATTTGTTATGTCTTTTTCCTAATCAAAACGCTCCACCAAGTCCCTTCTCCATTGCAGCCACTATCCAAGGACTTTCTAAAGTGTATGTTCCCATACAGCTTGACTTCGAAACCACTGCCTCCATTCTTCTTATATATTCTTCCTGTACCTCCAGATCTTTCAGGCATGAAAAATGTCTTAAGAATGTGGATTTTCAAATATTTGTCTTTTTAACAATGACAACAGGAAATTTGTTATAGCTCCAGTTAAGAATGCATAGCTACTAGACATTATTTTAAATAGATACTGTTAAACTCTGCTTCCTTACCCTCTAGATGACCCTTTCTGCTGCCCCTGGCTGCCATAAGACTGCTGGTTGTATGAGCTCTGATTCTGATTTTCATAATTGGATTCATCATCATATCCCTGGGAATCTTGTCCATAACCTGGAAATTGAGAAAGAAAAGTTTTAGTCAATATTCACCTTTTAATTGCTGCCAATGAATGTAACAAGCTAGCCAAACCTGATTGATTTTGTCCATAGTTCCCATGATAGCTTCCATAGTTCTGTCCATAGGAGGAATTGTCTCCACTCTGCCCATAACCAGAATATCCCTGCAATTTCAAGAATGTACTTAAATAAGTGGAACTTCCACAGCAGGTAATTACAGTTTTCCTTGGCTAGACACAACTGCAAACATCAAGCACAGCTGGGAATGGAATTCTTCCTGGCCCAGGAGCAATTATTTTCACTCAAGGAACATCTGCTTTGAAAGACATGATGGTTTTTTCAACATACCTGTCCTTGCCCATAATTCTGACTGCTCTGATTCCCATAGGATGAGTAGCTGTAAGAGAAAAATGCATTTAGGAAAAGCTTGCAGTGCCCTCCAAATAGGTTGGAAAGTAAAAGGTATTTCTGGTGCTATTTTAAGTTTCTTTTCATTCCAAAATAGGTGTTTAATCCAAGTACTGCAGTTGCAGGCACATTGGAACTGCATTAATGAACTGATTGTTTCCACAACTGACTGTCAGAAGCCACAAGAGCTTATTTTAATTTCTGCTGTGTTCCAAGCATGAATTTAAAGTACATTCAGTGTGGGTTTACTGTAATTTGTCAGGTTCTTCAGAATCCCAGAAAACTTGACAGAAAATCAAGGCATATTATGTTTTTCAGTATATTCTTAGAGAGTTAATTTTATTACTGTCAGTTTGGTATTTGTTAGGCTATCCCACAATAACATCACCATCAAAAACCACACCAGTTTTATATTAGACTCACTCATTATTCTGCCACTTTAAGCCTTAATGAACTGCCAGGAGAACCATGTGCTGAAACTCAGACACAAACCCAAACTCGGGCAGTGCTACATGCACAGGACACTGATGATTTTCATCAGCACAGTCAGTGGTAACTGAGATTTTTACACTTCCATAAAAACACTTGTTTCCCTGATTAAAATACACCCCCAAACTGCAGCTTTGGGCCGCATAATAAATGTAACAACCTTTGACTAAAATCTTAGTGAACAGCTTAAGGCAGTCACGTGAAAAATAATGTTCTATAGTCCCATTTCAAAAGTCCTGAATATTCCAAGATGTCCTCTCAATTTATACCTGATTATTGTCTTCTCTTCAGGGGAGGTTTAGGTTGGATATCAGGAGGAACTTTTTCACAGTGAGAGTGATCTCCCACTGGAATGGGCTTCCCAGAGAGGTGGTGGAGTCACCGTCCCTGGATGTGTTTAAGGAGAGGTTAGATGATGAACTTAGTGGTATGGTTTAGATGGTTTAAATGGTTTAGATGGTATAGATGTTAGACTGATGTTGGACAGGTTGTTGATCTAGGTAAAGGTTGGACTTGATGATCTCCATGGTCTTTTCCAACCTTATTAATTCTGTGTAATTCTGTGTAATACAGCCTGTTTTTTCTTCTTGTATAAGACACCTTGCTAAAGGCCCAGGTACAAGCTTTCTGCACACATAACTCATCAACACTCCCTCATGCCTCAGGATTCAATAACCATGTTGGGAATATTAAACATTTTGCAGCTGTAATTGCTAACAGCAAAGAAAATAACAAAAAAAAAAAAACCCTCACATACCTCTGCTGGCCCCCAGACTGACTGTAACTTCCAGAATCTAGAAAAAGAAAGAAGTCACATTGAGAATTTCCAATGAACAATTAATTATTAAACAATTAATAATTGTCAATTCATTTTAGTCCTCTACTTACTACAAGATGAAAAAAAATTGGGGAGGGGGATATGGTTCAAGCCCACTGGACAATGTGACTACTTTCCCTGTGGAATGAGAGGTTCCCCTTTATTAACAAAAGGAGCAAATGTTAAGAGTGGGATGAGAAGAGCTCGGGGTGTGGGGGACACGACACAGCTACAGCCACTTCTGAAGGACCTGAATTCCATTTTCAAGGCATCTCTTCCATATATCCAACCTCTAATGGCTACAGAATACAGTGCCATCCTCAATGAGCAGAATAAGCAGGTTAATTAATCAAGCAAAGCTAAGTAGGTCAGTGCTGCTGAACCTCTCTGTAACATGCCCTAAGAAAGCCCTGCCCAGCCAAAGGGCCCAGACAACAGGCAGGGGCTGGGAGATCAGGGATGGAGGAGCTGTGATGCTTCCCTTTGCTCACACTGCAAAAGGAAAAACACTGCTGAGAGTTCCCCAGCACGTGAGAGATGCAGCCACAGGGAGCACACACACACTCTGCTCCATCAGCCGAATTCCCACTGTCAGGAACAGGCTCCAGCTCTCCAGAGGCTCCTCCCAGCCCACACGGGGCTCTGTCCATCTCACCTGCTGGGCAGTAGCCTTAATTTGCTCCAAATTCCCACTTTCTTGTCAAAACCCAAACACCCTGTCCCCACCAGCCTCCCCAGAGCTGCCACTGTGCACAAACAGCCCTGCAGTTTTCCTGTTCCTTTCAAATCACTTTAAGAATGTGTATAAATATTGTGGTGTAATAAAAGTGGTCAGGGGCTTCTCACCCCCAATTTCAGCCTTTCCCTCCTGTTCCCTCTCCAACCTCTGTACCCAAAATTGCCTAAGAAGGTGACACTGAGAATTAATTCCAACGTAGGGCAAATGCCATCGAGGACTGCAACCATTTTCCAATCAAAACACTCATCAAATTGCTGAATGTGCACATTATCCCTCCCTGAGCAGGTCATAAATCCCATGCCGCCAGAGCTCACACACATCCCTAGACCCAGGTTTGGTGAGGGCATCACCTGAGCTCCTCACACAGCCTTTTAAAAGGCTTTTGCACTTCTGCACAAATATTTCATTGCTTTTTCATATTGGAAAGCAATTAAAACCCCAATGTAGATGAGAAAAACAAGTTTATTTTTTTCATGAAGGTAAAATTTTTACATAGTTTCAATTTAAATGATCATAAATATTAGTATGAAATAAGCCACCACATTTTGAAACATGGTTAAGGTTTAGTTTTAAAAGTTATATGCCATTAATGTTGCTAATTAAAGAATATTAATAGTTGTATCAGAAAGAAGTCTTGAGTAAGGATGTAAATAGCAATAAACTGAAGGATTACATTTAATCCCCTCAGCTTCTCCCAAACCAACTTCTGCCAAACCAAAACATTTTGGAAAAAGTTTGAAAGCAACAGAAAAGGAACCTGTAAAATATGAAACTGCAGAATCAGAGTAATTTCCTCTATTTATACTTTTTTCCTCTGTTGAACTCTTACAGACTTCTGATCCATTTATTTTGGTGGGCTCAGTGGGGACAAGCCTGTAAATCTTTTTTGAAAGAAGTTTATTCTGGAAATTCCTGGATACACATTTTTACTGGATGTTTAAAAGGCTCCTGGAAAAATTTCCTGTGGAAGAAGTGGGGCAGAGAAGATTAATCACCTTGCACTGCTCAGGGGGTGTATTCCTCTTAGGAGAGAGGAATCTGCTGAAAACTGAGGTTCTCTTATGGAGTCATCTGTATAAAGCAGCAGCATTGCTCCTCATTCTCACCAGGAAAAGAACCTCATGTTTTAGTCTCCCCAGAGAGTAAAAACAGAGACACCCAGGTGCTTGAGTGGTCAGAAGCTGAGGTGTGGAAAGGGGGTTTTGTTTACTGCCAAGCTTTATCCATTCAGTAGAAAAATCATTATTTGGACTCATTTTAGCACCTTTGGACACATTTACTTCCCACGGTAAACAAGTGCTCCTCGCATTGAAGGCCTCCCTGCTTTGTTTGCATTGTCTATCTCGGTCTGAGAACACACCAAAACAACCCGACCCTCCCAAAACAACCTGGTTCCACCGAGTACGGACAGCCTTGGAATTGCTCCTCCCACCATCCACGGCTTCTCAGGGACAGCAGCGGGGCACCCAAACACCCACAGCTCACAGCGGGCGAAGGAACAGCACCACAATGTTCTCACAGAGGCCCCAGGAGGGGCCGGGCCGGGACAGCAGGTCCTGCCTCCACACTCAGCTAAACCCAACCACATCCAGGGCTGTTTTAAGGCCGGGGCAGGGGGATGTGAAGCCCCCACCTGACACTGGGTGAGAGCAGCTCACTGGGACACAAAGGCTGTGCCTGTCCCAGCCAAGGGGGCACGACCCGAGGGGAGGGATGGCTGCATTCCCTGGGAGCGCTGATCCCGGGGGGAGCGCCACGACCCCAAGGGGGACCCACATCCCACCCAGGGAATGGGATGTGGCCAAGTAGGAACTGCAACCCAAGGCAGGGGGAGGGCAAGGACCCAAAAAGGGGGATGGGTTGTCATCTCACACAGCGGGGTACAGGACCTAAAACCGAAATGGGGGTCACGTCCCACATCGTGGGGGGGGAAACAAAACCAGGGTCCACAGGGGGGGGAAGGACTGTGATCCAAAAGGGGGGCGTTTACATCTCACACGGGGCACTACAAGACCCAGGGAGAGGAGCCTAAAGCGGGGGGGACACGAACCGAAACAGGGTCCACACTGCACTCCTGAGGGAATACACAACCCCAAGTGGGGGGAGGGACAACCCTGGGGGGCACGAACCAAAACAGGGTCACACCTCACCTTGGGGGCGGCTGCGACACAGCCCAAACGGGGGGAGGGCCTAGACCCCAAAGGGGCGACAATATTCTCGCAGGACCCACCCGAGCTGGGGACCCTGAGGGGCCTCTGGCGCCCCCCGACCCCCCAAAATTACCACACGGGGGGGATGAAGAGGGGGGGTCTCTCCTGGCCCCACCCACAAGGGGGCGTGGTCGCAGCGGCCGCGAGCGGGACCTCCGGGGAGGGGGCGTGGCCTCTGCCCCAAGGGGGCGTGTCCACGGGGGGCCACCGGCGGGGGCGCGGCTCCCCTCCCCCTCACCGAGCAGGGCGGGAGGAAAGCGGGGGAAAAGCGAGCGCACGTCCCCCCGTTAACATGGCCGCGGCCTTTCCCACCTGCGCCACATGGCGGCCGCTCGCTCGCTCTCTCTCTCTCTCCCTCGCTCCCTCCTTCCCGAGCCCACCGCGCTCGGCGGCCGGTAAGCGGAGCCGGCGCCGCTGATCCCGCTGGGGCCCGGCAGCACTTACCCGAAGCCATGTCGGCGGCGCCTTGGGAGCGGAGGGAGCGCAGGGTCCGAGCCGAGCCGCCCGCCGCGCCGGCCGCGCGCACACTGAGGCACCCGCAGCTC
>VXBA01001494.1:2558707-2623200 GCA_013399895.1 Serilophus lunatus
AGAGAAAATCTATAACCTCAGCTGCTCCCCGTGCTCGGGACAGGGATCCTGGAAGAGCCCAGCTATGTCCTCTCTGCTTGTCTGCACCCACCACGGGGGGAGGGAGGGGGTGTGTGTATATATAAGGAAAACAGAACAGGCTTGGACCTACATCACTGCCCCATCCGGGAGCAAGAAGGGTCCCACAGAGTGGGGAGCCCTGGCAGGAGACATTGATTCTGTAAGAAAAGCGGATCTCTATTCCTTTGCTTTCCTGTTGCTCGTTCGTTCATGGCAAAGCACACCCATTCAGTTATCCTGACTCGGGCCCAGGTTCCCTGTGCCAGGGCCAGGGTGCTGCCAAACACCACTTCTATGGCTTGTTTGCTGGCACGGTGAGAGTTTTGTGGCCAAATCCCTCTGCCTGTGCTGGGGCTGGAGAAAAGCTGGAGAGGTGGGAGAAATAGGTGTGGAGACAGAGCAGTGACTGAAGAGGTCTGTGTGGGCTGGCAGGGCACTGCTCATCCCCCTGTGGGGTTTAGGTTGGGTGTGTTGAGACTCGAGCCCCTCCCCACTGGGACAGAATGGCACAAGCTGTGCTATAATGCCTGTCTCAGTCCGGGCACCTGATGGGGTGACGCCAACCATGGACCTGCTCTGTCCTGCCATCCCCTCAGTGCCACTGCGATCTTTAACCTGTGACTATTCACCCCACGGTGGAGGGTTACGGAGGACTGGAGTCACCCCGGGGCAATTCCATCGGTCTATCCCAAAAATGCTGCAGGTGGCAGCGGTGCCCAGGTGACCTCACACCCCTCAACCCTCTGCTCGGATGCCGTGATGAATGGGGGTGTCCCTGGTGCTTTTTGTGCCCCCTCCTCACACCCTTCCCGGTCCCTGCGGTGCCTGCCAGCCCCAGCTCGGACTTTGCACCTTCCCTGAGGGTTTTATTGACCCTGCGGCGAGAGTCAACACGGGGACAGCGTCGGGATGGTGCCTTTGGATGTGCCCGGCTGGCTGAGGGAGGGGACCCAGTCCTGGGGTGACTCCACACAGCCTGGGGCTGCTCGGGGGAGTCAGGGCGAGCTGTGTTTCTGGCTCTGGCCAGGCTGGATGTAGCAGAGTTATGACCCAGCTTCCCAAAAAAAAGGCAGAGAGGAGAGCAGCGGTCCCTTTGTGCCTGGGGGTCCGCGTTGTGAAATCTCCTGCTGGGACGGCTGAGGATGTTTCCGGAGCCGCTTGTGCAACTCCCCGGTGGTGGCAGCTGTGAGTGCTGAGAGAAACATCCAAAAACCATCCAAAACATGTGATCTGTGGTTAAATCAGGAGCACGTGCTTGTGCCAAGCGGAGCAGCCCCTCATCTCCTGGGGGGGTGGCAGGATCGCTCTCCTGACCCCACTCGGGCCCTACGCCAGGCAGTGGCCTCGGGGGGCGCTCAGGGGTCGCACAGCCCCACAGCCAGGCACCACACGGGCCCACGGACAGGGACCTGGATCTGCGGGTCCTGGCTCAGGGCAGAGCCCGCGTCCAAAACGGACCCCAAACCCTGATCCCACTGTTACCCCCAACTCTGACCCCAGCTGTGACCCCACTGTGGCCCCAAACATGACTCCACCATGACCCCAGCCCTGACCCCACTGCGACCGCAGCTCTGACCCCAAACGGCGACCTCCCCAATTACAGTGTTGGCCCCACCCCTGGCACCCCCACCTCGGCCCAGCTTTGCCCCCTGACCCCATGTTTACACCCCGGCCCCTCCCAGCGCTCCTGGCCCTTTAAGACCCCCCGCCCCGTCCCGGGGCCGTAACAACTCTCCNGGCCGGCGGTGGGTGCGGGGGCTGCGCGGGGGCACCGGGCTGAGGGGACGGCCCCGTGTGGCTGAGGAGGGGCGAGCCTGGGGGAACCCTGTGCTTGAGGAGAGGCTGGGCTCCGCCAGCGAGGTGGGGAGGGAGGGTCGACATCCTCTGATGTAGCGAGGGGGCCGCTGTTGTGCTGGGGGGACTGGTGTGGTTGGGTCCCTGTTACTGGGCTGACTGGGGTTCCCTGTGTGGCCGGGCTGTTGCTTGGTCGATGTGAGTGGACCTTCTTCTATTTGGGGGGGACTGGGGTGACCAGGACTCCCCGTTATCTGGGACCCTAATGGCTGGATCGCTGTTATTGGGGGGATGCTGAGATTCCCAGAGGTTCCTCTCGCTCGGGGTCTGGGATGACCAGACTTCCCTGTTATTCGGGGCGTACGAAGTGGCCGGTCCCCTGTTATTTGGCAGGGACCGGGATGACGAGAGTTCCTTCTTGTTTGAGGGGGGCTCTGGTGTGGCTGAGCGACTTGTTACTGGGGAGACGGGTGTGACTGGGATCCCCTAAACTGGGGGCTGCCGTCAGTGTCCCCCCTGTTATTTGGGGTGTGGGTGGTGGCCCCTCTCATACCCACTCTCCAGGGTCTGCCCAGCACTCTGTGCGAGGCAGGGTGGGCAGCCTTGGGTGGGATGGGGGGGGTGATGCCAACCCTGTCTCGCTTCCACAGAGCTGAAGGATTGCTCAGACTTATCCCATCCCAGGCTGTTGCTGGTTAAAACCCTTTAATGAGCTTTATTTTCTGGCACTTCCCCGTAGGACGTTATTCCCAGCATTTAACTGACACCTTGGCTGCAGGCTGGGCTGCTTGGCTGTTGTTCTGCCTATTTAACTTTATAAATTACTGGGGTGTGGGAATACTTTGCCTTTCCCCGATGAAATTGCTTGGGAGAGTGAAGTGACTCACTTCGGGAATTTGCTTGTCAAAGGAAGTAATGGGAACCCCCCTGTATGGAAATATTAAGGCTGGAGGGTGTGAAGACACCTAGATGATTGTATTGGGAGTTAGTCATCAGCATGGAATTGGTTCTTAGGAAGTTGTCTTACTTCCAGGAGTAAGCAGTGCTGGTGCAGCTTGGAGTGTGGTTTGTTCTGCCAGTGTTTAGACCTTGGGTTGCCTTTCAGAGCGTAAAAGAAACAGGAATGCTTAGTGGAATGTGTATAGAGATCACTGAGGCTTTCTGGAGTGAGCCTGGAATAGTGAAATGGGTTTGTACTTTTACAGCTCTTTGAAAAGCAAAAATATTACTAGTGGAGAAGCTGGAAAAGCACAACAAAGGGTCAGGTCTGTGTTTCTGAATTCTGGGAGTGAATTAGTGATAGTGTTGGTGGGGACATCCCTTCTCTCACAGAACTCTGCACTCCGTGTGGGCCCTTGTGAGGAGCTGGGGGGTTTCATGGTTTTGGTCAGGCAGCAGAGCTGTGCAGAGCTGGGGGCAGGGATGCACACATCCCTTATGCCAGATAGAAGAGAATGGGGTCTCTTCCAGTATTTCTTTAATTCTCTGAGAAATCCTGATGAGGTGTTGCACACATGATTAACCTGCTACAGATGAGGAAATCAGGCTTTTGTCTGGGGAGGGTTGGTGAGCCAGACCTTTCCTGGAGAGCCCAGCATTGTCCCATTGCAGGTTTTTCTTCAGATTCATCTTGCCTGTTTGGCTGCTGAGAGAAACATCAACAGGGAAAGAAACAGGGTGTGCAGGGCATGGAGTGTGTCTGGGTGTTGTGTGTCAATGTGATGGTGCACGAGAACAAACTTTGCAAAACAGGTTTCTACAAAGCAGGGAGGATACAGGTGCTACAGGAAGAAACACCAACTGACACAGTTGAGTGATTTCTTTTAATCTTCAGGTATGAAAGCCTTGAAGAGTGAGGTGAAGAGTGGGTAGGAAGGAGGGGTTAGTGTCACCCATCTGGCTTAACCCTCTGTTAGTTAGTCCTGCTGCATTTGTGACAGAGAAAAATCTCTTGCATGTCATCACTTTCAGGTGCCTTTTGTTCAGCCAACAGTCTCTGAGGTGGTGCCTTCTGGGCAGCCAAGGCTGAGCAAGAAAAGGGCTTCTGCAACTTTTATTTTGTTTCTTCCAGGGCAGGTGGAGGAGTTCGACAGGGCCATACATCCACAACAGACCGTCTCGTCTCAAGGGAGGCTTTTCCTGCTGCTCTCTGCCCTTTGTGCTGGAGCTCACAGGCCCCATCAGCACTTGCTTGCAGACCCTTAGGTGCAAGGTAACCTCTTTCTGTTGGGTTTCACAGGTTGTGGAGCATCTGTGGTTGCAGTTGGGTTTGGGGAGGGTGGCTGGCAGTGGGTGCTGGGAGTGATGGTTTCTTTGCCCAGTTCACCCTCCACAAAAGTGACATGTCTGACAGAAATCCCATTTGATCTTTGTTCTCTCTTTTGCCTGTTATGACACAGCTCAGTTCTGAAGGACTAGGGAAAAAGTTTCCCTGCTCACGTCTTTGCTCCTGCCATCTTCTCCCCATCCCTTGCCTCTGGTATAAAGGAAAACCACCTGCAGTTACCTCTGTGGACACTGAACTTTGTTCTGTTTCCTGACGTGGCCTTTCCTGCCTCTAAAAACACAATTCATAGAACTTGCATAAGTTGCTTTCCCAATGTGATCGTTTGATCCCAGTGATGAGATTATTTTGTACATGGTACTGTGGAGAGTGAGTCACCAGCTCTGCAGTGACAGGTGCACCTCTGCCAAGATTCCCTTTTTATGGGCTTTGAAATTTCGTAGTACAAATAATTACAGGCTGCTTATCTCCAAGTAAACATTCCAGTTGATTGTGTGCTGCTGATTGCTCGTGGAGTCCAGAAAGACCAGGAGCCATCTCTGGTGGCTTCTGTAGGGCCACAAGTCCAAAGAGTGTCTGAGTTTGCCCTGCAGTGGCAGATTATTGTAGTGCTTTTGCTTAGTTATCAGCCACATATGTGCCTCCAGTTATTCCTTTGCATTTATTGAGTCACTGACTAAATTTACCTTCCTTTTTTGCTGTGTGGAGTAGGAGATGGCAAGGTTTGGAGTGAAAGGCAGGGTGGGATTTTTCTCCTTGGGAACATCTGACTCTGTCAGTGCATGGGAAGTCTGCTGGGAAGGTTTAGCAACCAGCTTAAGGAATTGGTAGGTCTGACATGGCAGTGCTGGCAAGTACACCGGGTCTTGCTGCATGATTGCTTGTGAAACACATCAATTCACTCCCTTTCACGGGTTGTTGCTGCATCTCTGGGTTCCAAGCTTTGGAGGAGCAAGCTGATAAAATACCTGTGAGAGTTTTGCAAGCCCTGGTTGTGTAACAAGGCTCCGTGCATAATTGCTGGAGGTAAGAGAAGCAGCTCCTGTTACAAAGGGAAAGAAAAACCCTGTGTCATGTTTCTTTGTGTCGATTGTGCTGAGGAGTTGGAGAGCTGTGGTTTTGGCAACTTGGGATCAGCCTTTCAGCCTGTGACCTCACTTGTTCCCTGAGTTGTCTGATGTCCTGTGGCCTGTGTCCCTTTTTGGCCCAGGGACGTCCATTTTGGGTCTGGAATTGATATTTGGAGGTCTGCTGATGCCCGTGGTTGTGTGTGATCACAGGGGCTGGGCTGGAAAGTTGCCTGTATTTCACAGATGTTCAAAGAAGTGAAATCCAGGTCAGGTTGCTGTACCCATGGCAGGCAGAGGGTTTGTAGGGTGAGTGCACTCCCTTTGGTAGGGCAGGCAGAGCAGGAGGACAGCTCTCCTCCTGAGTTGCCGTGGAATGCAAGGATCGTGAAGTAACACCTGCCATCCCCTACAGCAACATAGGAGACAGGCTTATAATGTTTGAAAAGCTCTCACATCCTCAGAGGAAGCTCCCTTATAAATACAAAATGTCCTGACTCCACACAAACAGTTCTTGGTTTTCTTTAAATAAATAAATCCCCAAAACGTACTGTTCTGATCGAAGGTCTGGGCAGTCCCTAAACCTTTGCAAGATCTGTTTAACTAGCTCCCTGTGACACTCTTCCAGCTGTTGGTTTCCAAGGAAACCTCCCCAAAGAGAACAGCATTGGAGGGGTTTGCTGTCCAAACTCTTCCTGATGATGGAAGAGGTCAAAGTCTGTGGTTACTGGCCCTGTCTGTAGCACTTTCCTCCCTGTAGTGGCTGCAGGCAAACTCCCAGCCTGTCACACCAGCCCTCAACAAACTCGGGCACAGGGTGAGCAAATGGCCTGTTGGGAGGAGCTGAACTTGTGGCCCTGACAGCACAGGGCACAACACGTGCAGAAGAGGCTGCTGAAAACAATACTGTTTTCCTCCTCTTGATCTTAAAAAAACATCTTCAGCAGGACCTGGACCATGTAAAGTCTATGCCTGAATGGGTTGCTCATGAGGTTTTGTAGCACAGCCTGGCAATAAGGTGGCTAAAAACTCCTGCAGACTTGTCCCAGCTCCTGAATATTGGTGGTGGTGAGGCCCCTGTTCCTCTTTCAAACTACCTGAAGTGTGGTGGTCTGATTGATCCCTCCCTGGGAGGGGACACAGGAACAGTATTAGTTCACAGGGGGCTCAGTTTACCTGCCATTCTCAGGTTGTGTTTGTCTTGTAACCCTGGACTCTTGTTTTTTTGGGCTGGCTCACGTTGGTCTGTGTGAAGGAAGGTGTCCAGGTGCCCAAGCTGGGGAGAAGCCCCATGTCCTTGTTTAAAAGTTGAGAGACAGGCTGTGAAAGGAAGTGTGCAAATTCAATAATTCTGGGTTGCTTTCTTTCAAGGCAGCTTGGTGCCTTTGAATTAATTTTTGTGTTGGATAATGTCTTATATCCTTTAGTTCAGTGGACTGGGCTCACTGCAGAGCCCCACCTCAGTATTCCCATAGCACAAGGTTGCTTTCTGCCTCAGTAAAGCTGTTCCTCTTGTTCTCTTCCTTGCTTTTGCAGCTGCTCTGCTGTCCTTGAATAAGAACCCTGGGCCAGAAAACATGCAAGTGTGACAGTGGAAGCTCAAATATGCAGTATTTCAAGACCCAGACTGACTAATGTACATTCCACATCTGTCTTGTGCCCAAAATAGAAGTATTGCTGATGTCTGAGCCCATGTGTCAGGGTCTGGGTAGAAGAGACCTTGCACAGTGAGAGTAACTTGTTTCACAAAAAACCCCAACAGCTTTTGTGTTCCTTTCCCTGCTTGAGGTGCTGCTGCAGCCAAACCCTTGGTTTATATTGGGACTTCTGAGCTGGTGGGAGTGCACAGAGGCACTTCCCTGGTTTTGTGTGAGGCTCTGCTGTTTTCTATCCTTTTTTATTGAGCTGGTGCTGGTTAATGGGAAGTTGTGGGATGTGCTGGGATATTTTTTTTTTTAAGCACGTGGGAGGAAAGTGACAGGGAAGCAGTAGGTGTGGGGAACCTTCTAATGAAAGCCAAACCCTGGCTCACCACTGATCATCACGATGAGGAAAGAAAAGTGTGGTTCCACTGAGGTTTCCCACTGTGCCTTCCTTCCCCAGGAGCTCACCTGTGTGGTGATCCCACCCTGAGCAGGGAGCCTGTGCAGACCAGCCCAAGCACAGCCACTCTCTGGCCAGATCAACATCCTCTTGTTGATAGGAAATGTGATCTGCACATGGCAGAGCTGTGAGAAAAGGCAATGTTAAATAACCTGGACCTCAGTGCCTGCTTCCGTGGACTGCTTTTGTTTTGGAAAGGGCCCCTTTTCTTGCCAGGTCTCCTTTTACTAAGAAGGAAGGGGAAAAGAGCTAATTTGAGACTGGCAGAGGCTGATGTAAATAGAATGTCTCAGTCTAATTGGTTGCATTCCCAAAGAAGAATAAGAGATCTAGTTTTGCCCCAGGGGTTTGCAGGCCTAATACCACACACTAACATGCATCATGGATGGAGTTCAGAGGAGACCAGGCACAGGAGTCTGGGCAGAAATACCACTTACTTCCACCACAGCCCTGCTCCTTCTGCTGCTGCCTCTCCTTCCTCCTGGGCTTGTGTCCTGGGGCTCCTCTTCCTGACACGAGTCAGTAACCCACCTGTCTTGTGTCAGTGGGTGAAAGAAGAAAACCCTTTGCTGGTCACAAGACTGCATTCCTGTTTGTAAAGGAGTCTCTTCCTTCTCCTCCCCTGCTGTGTGGAGTGATGAGAGCTCAGTGCAGCTTCCTTTTGGTGCTGCTCTCTGTGCAAGCTCTCCATGAGCTTTGCAGATGCCCTGAGAATAGAGACCTGTGAGAGGGAGGTCCAGTGGTTTTCTTTTTCCTCCCAGGTATTTTGGTTGCTTAATTTCTATTTACAATCCTCCTGTTTTGCCATTGTTTGTAGAGCTTGGGCTGCAGGTCAGTGCTGTACAAAGAGATGGAGTTTTCACTTGGTTTGGTGGCTTGTCTCTGTCCTGTGTTTCCCCTTTGTTCTGAAGCTGTCTTTTGAGGCTGTGCTGTGTTGCCAGTGGAGATAACTGGTCTCTGATTTAAAACTGAGGGCTTTTTTAAGGGTTATTCTCAAGGCTGATCTCTGTTGTGCCATGGTCAGCACAAGAGAAGGGGTGATCCCTGGGGCAGACAGGGCTTGTGGTGGGAAGGGAGGTCCGCTCATACACGCCCACCTGCACCTAGGGAATTCAGGATGGTCCTTCCTGATCAGAAAGAGGGATCTGGCAGATCTGGTGGCAGTGCTGACATTCTCAGCCGTGCAGAGCTTCCAGCACTGGAGATGGTGACAGCTGTACTTCCTCTGTGCTCACTAATAGGATGTTTGTGCTGAGTCGAGGACATGAGGGTCATCATCACGTGGTTGCAGGGAGCACGAGGAGTGCTCTGCCAAGTTGCTTCTACCAGCAGTGCCCTTTTGTCCCCTTCCCTCTGTGGCTGGGACTTTTGCTGGGAGTCTGAACTGGAGAAAGCCAGTTTGAAGAAGCTAGTGGCTTTTTGAGTGTGTGTTGCTGTTCGATGTGGTAACTTGCATGGATTGCTCTTTATGAGCAGCTGGAAATCAGTCCTTTGGTAAGTGTTGCTGGATGGAATGGGTGGGCCATAGGAGAGGGAGTGGGTGCTCCAGGGCTTCTGTTGGCACCGTGATGGTGTTGGTGTCAGACACAAGGTGAGCTTGTTGCACCAGGTGTGGTTTGACTTCAAAACCACTGCCTGCTGTCCCTGCTGGTGTTCAGCTGAGACAGCCTGAGCCTTGCTGTGGGCTGGGAAGGCTCTGGCTGCCTGCACCCTGCTGGGCTCCCTTTGAATGGAGCCTGGCATTGGAGCCAGTGCTGGTTGGAGGGTGACTCAGGACACTGTGTGTCTGTCACACAGTTCCTCTTTGGTCCAGTCACTGTGTGGTTTTTTTGCTGCACACGTTGAAAAACAGGTGCTGCCTGCAGCTCCTGTGTTTGTCTGCAGGTGTCCAAAGGGTGCTGGTGCTTGGCTCCTGTTGGGTGCTTCAATAAACTCAGGGCCATGGGAGATGGGGTGCAGTTCTGTGCTGCAGCAGGGCAGGCAGCATCCATAGGGGGTGTGGGGATTGTGAGGTGCCCTTTCTGCTGTATTGAGCTGATTTTGGGGGCTGTTTGGTGCGACAGCTGGTGCCTGGGGATCAGTTATTGGAGGTGGGAGCAGTGAGCAGCCTGGGCTGTGCTGAGTCAGCTGTCTTCCTTCTCCTTTCCCTCTCAGCAAGGCTGACACTGCAGGTTGTGCTGTGCTGATGGTGGCACAGGGCAGAGTCGAGCACAGAGCTTGGTCACTTGTTTCTGGAGCAAGAGTCACAGTCCTGGTCTGAGACTGGGAAGTTGAATCGTCTTGAAATACTTGAAACTCCTCACAGACATTACATTAAAAAAGAGGCTACTTGAAGCTCACAGAGAGCCAACTTCCTGCCCAGATTGTCAATTTCACCTCAGAGTCAAGGCTTTTTGATCACTAGAGGATACTACAATGTGACTCTCAGAAACATCCTTATATTTGGCAAGAAGGGGAGACTACCCAGCCATGTTTTGTGATTGTGCTGCTGTGCTCCAGTGTGCATTTGGGTGCATCTGCTGCACCATCTCCTGGTGCAAGGGAGGAGAATAGGTCTCTTTAGGTTGCTGAGCACTTGGCTTTTAGGGCACTCCTCACCCTGTCTCATTTGTTGTGATACTGGTTTTATATATATTTAAATATTTTTAACCCTGTGACCCAATAGCACCTTTAGCCTATATGGAAATCCTGGGGGATTTGAGGATGCCTGACACCAACAGTGCTTCCAGTCCTTTGCTTCCAAGATGTGCACAAGAAGTAGGAATGCATTTTTCTTGTTATAAGTATGAAGTGCATCTGTTTGCTAGCATGGAGATGTGCAGAGAAGGTCCCTGGTGATTTGAATGATTGGGAGCTGCCACATATCGAGCAAATTCACACATTTAGAAGCTGAGCTAAAACACAGCATTGCTTGATTGTGATCTTTCAAAATGTTGTGACTTTTGTGTGTGACGCAGATGCTCACATCCCACTGAGACTGATTGCTTTAACAGGGATCCAGGAACTGGAGCCATGATAAAAAAAAAAAGGGATATGGAGGTCTTATTTTGTTTGAAGATACAATGAACAGTGTGGACAAAATGAGAACCCTTGGAACTGTTGCTAGGGAATGTTTCACCTCTGCATCATAAATTTCCTTTTCCCTTTAAAAACCTGGTTTGATTTTATCCAGGTCCTTCCAGAGACTGAAGGATTCCCAAGATAGTTAAATTTCAAGTAAGAGTCAGATTTCACTGGAAGTTAGAAAAAGACTTGTATTTGAAAATTAATTGCTGTGAACTTCTGAAAAACAATTGTTACAGGCAAGTAGACAAGACTGAGATAAAAGAATAATCTTCCTGTGCTGGGTGCACTGAGTTGAATAGTTTCTGAGTTGAATAGTTCCTGAGTTATGACAACCCTTTAAAAAAAGTGTGAGGTCTAATTTCACATTCTTTGCCTTCGTTTTGCTATCTCCAAGCAAACCTTTTCCTGAGGGTAGGAGTGGTGAAGGGAAAGCAAAAAGAAAGCCAATCATGAAAATTAAAGCAGCTCTTGTATATTGTTCTATCACTAGACCATGACCATGTTTCCTTTGAGGGTTAGAGGTCAGCATAAAACCTTTTGTGCTGTGGAGGTTGTGACTGAAGAGAGGAGAGCAAACCAAGGCTCTGCTCTGTGCAACAGAGCCAGAAGCCTCCAGGAATGATTTTCTCCCTGGCTGTGGGAGTGAGTGGGTGGTCTGGCTGCAGCTGTAGGGTTCCCCTTTGAAGTCCTGGAGAGCTGGAGCGAGGTGAAGGCCAGGAGATGGCCCAGCTTCCACCCCTGCATCCATCCACACTGCATTCCTGGGAGCTGCCTGCCTGAGGATGCCTCTTTCCAAGGCATCACTGCTTGAGAGAGCAGACCACCTCCAGAAGCTTGAGAAAGCAAAACCCCTCCAGCTGCTGCTTGTCCCCTCTGTTCTGGGAGGCATGAAGCTCTGCTGATTTGGACACAGTGATAAATTTGGGCTGGAAATATAGACCTCACCTTCCTAAGGACACAGACATCTTTTTGCCCTGTGTGAGGGCAGCTGATGAATATCCATATCTGAGCTACCTGGAGTTGTGAGGGAATTCCTGTGGGGCCAGGCACGTGCAGTCTGTGTGCTTTCCACCCTGGGCTGGCTGCTGCTCATCACAGGCTTGGAATTCTCTTCCACGTGCAGCTTGTGACAGGGGAGGCTGCAGTGCTCTGTGGAGGGCAGGATTCCTAGGGCTCAGCTGCTGTGAGGGCTGGGTTTGGTGCTCAGAAGGGAAAGAGGTGCAACTTCTGCCCTAAACCAGTTTAGTGTGGTGTCCATCAGCTTTGTTTTTATTCATGGATTCATCTGAGCAAAGGTTTGCCATTCCCTTATGTGCCTTGGGAAAGGGATTTTTGAGGAAAATGGATGAAAGACAGGATGTTGCTGAGGATGTGTCTGACACTAATTCCTCCATCTCTTTGCAGAGCTGGGGCTGTATTGTGCATGGGCAGCAGCTGAGGCTGCCTGGAAACCACGGACCAGCAGCCCTCAGGTCTTCTTTGACCTGAGACTTAACGGGCAATTCAAGTGATGAGTGAGATGACAGGGACCCAAAGTGTGTGGGAGGATGGGTGGCCTGGCAGGTTTTTGCTGAAATCTTCATAGAGATGAGTTGTAGTGGCAGTGAGGAAGAGGAGAATAGCTTATAAATAAACTTTTGGGGTTTCATCAGGAGTGAAGGCAATAAACCAGCAACGTTCTTCCCCTACTAGCCCAATCCCCTGGTGTTGGTTGCCAGACCAGCTCCTTGGTGATTTAGCGAGAGATCTTGCTGCAAGCTGTGCCTTTTTGGCAGCTGAGCTCCAGTTGTGGGGCCTTTAACTAACAGTTTAGTCTACAGTTGTACAGAAATAACACTCAGCTCTTGCTTGGCTCTGAGATCCAGCAATAGAAAGCCTGTCTGCAAAGAGGAAGGACAGGGTGACCTGGCTGATGGAGAGGAATGTGCAGGTTTTTTGTCTGCAGTCACATCACTTGCATTTTTCTTCCACACCCCTGCCTTAGTGTGATCTCTGAGGACCTAATGGAAGGTTTGCTGTGTTGTCTTAGTGCCCTTTAGAATACAGTTACTTGCCAAATTCTCCAGCAAATTGAACTTCTTGTGGGGTTGAGCACTATCTGGGTTGCCAGAGTACCACCTCTGAATACTGCCAGGTGGCTGTGGACTTCTCCCTGTCCTCCACAGGGCACTTTTTATAGCTGGCGCCCTGTAGTACAGGGCTTTGTGTTCTCTGGAGGTGGACTCTCTTTGTAGAGGTAACAACAAGGGGCTGCTCCTTGCTGAAGATTGTACCTGGTCTCCCTCCTTGGATCTCTCTAAGCATCACTTTCCCTTTTCATCCTGGCTCCTGAATGCATTAGCATAACCTTAAACTTTGATCACTTTTGTTTCTCAGTCCACATAGAGATTGAACTTTTCTGCTGTCTTCAGTCCCCCAGAAAAGCTGTCAGGGAGCTTTCCCCTGGCAGGCACAGCTTAGCTGAGCCATGGCACGTGTCCTTCCTCTCCTATGGCACCACCATGCTCTGAGTCACTTTTCTGTGTGCAAGTTCAAATGTCCATGGTCCCCAGGGTTGGCAGGATGCCCAAGTACAAGAAAAGTCACTTTGCCCTGACAAATCAAGTTTTGAGTTAATTATCTGTTTACTTAGACAGAATGTGTCCTTGCCTGTGGTAAGATAATCTTGTGATCTGAACTGGAGTCAGAGTTGTTTAGAGCTTCGATACAGCAGGGAGAGGGAGGGAATGGAGTGATGAATGGCTGTCCAGGGGAAGGATGGGGGCCATGGGGCTGGTTGGGATTTGGGGGCTGGATGCTCATCCTCCTGCTACCACAGACACTGGGTATGGCTTTGGGCAGGTCACAAGTTGCTTAAACTCTGCCTTGTAAGTGGAAAAGAGTGACTCATGGAGATGGAAGTTAAGCCAGGGGAGATGGTGGAGGGGACTGAGAAGCCAGAGCCTCAGAAAGAGGTGGATAGTAAATCCAATGTGCAACGGAGGTGCATAGTAAATCAGAAGTATTCATCACTTGTATTTAAGGACTTGGTGTTGGGATACTCATGGGAGTTCCATGCCACAGTCCTGCTCTGGTTTATAAGCACAGCAGTGGGCCCAAGGCATCCTGTGGGAAAGAGGGAGGAAGCTCCAGATCTGTGGAGTGACTGGATCTTCCCCCAGTAACATCCTAGGGGCTCTGTGGTGAGTGAGAATTTTAGTAAAGGCTGGCTGTGAGTCCCTGTTAAGTTTTGCTGTGGCTTTAGTAGGGGTCAGGTTGGGATCTGTGTCTGGAACGTGGGGCTGCTGTGATGGTGCTGGCAGAGGAAGAGCAGAAATCATTTCAGGTGGATCAGTATGGATACACCAAGAAGGGAAAAGCTTGGTGGGACACCTTGGGACACAAAAGGATCTCAGTGTTGTGATGCAAGGCCTCTCTCCAATGAGTTGCTGGGCAGCCTTGTGCTCCTGGGACTAAATGTGCAGTGAAAAGCATTTTCTGAAGGACCCTGAATGCTCTTCTGTGATAGTGTGTGGCTGCTGGGGCTCATTTGTGTTTCCTTGCTTACAGTGCCTCTGACTGTCATGGAGGAAGCTGGGATGGACCCAAACCTCACCCCTCCTGACAGCACTGCCCAGGACTCTCTCTTCAGCATGACGGACGTGTTCCTCATCTCGCTCATCGCTGGGCTTTTTACTTACTGGCTCTTCTTCCGCAAGAAAAAGGAGGAGGTCCCTGTCCTCCCCAAAATGCAAACAGTGTAAGTAACAACTCTCAGGCAGAGTGGCCTGAGTGGAGCTTTCTCTCTTGCTTATGGTGAGTCCTAGAAGGCTCAGCTGGATTGCAGGAGGTCCCCGGGTGAGGGAACTTGGTCCCAAAAGGTATTTTCCTCCCGTGGTGTTTCTTGTGAGCCGCGATCAGAAATCCCTCTGAATCCAGGCTGCAGTTCTGTCTTGCCCCACCGTGTGGCCCAAAGCGGGAATTGGCCTTTACCAAACAAGGCAGGAAAAGGCAAGGCAAGAAAGCCTCTGATTGTACTTCAAAACTTTTAAGGATTGCTATAGCTATTTTCTGCTTTTTCTGATAAAAGTCATATTTAGATAAATCTGGAGAGAGGTAGACTTGCTCTTAAGCAGATTTCCTATCGGAAATCTTACCTATCCTTGCTATAAACAGAAGAAATAATTCCTGGGATGAGCTACTTGGCAGCTCCTGTAAAACTTGCTTGGCTTTGATACCAGGATACTACAGCAGCAGGAAACAGACTTTGGGGACAGAGAGGTCCTTTTCCACCCTGTCTTCTGCAAAGGGTTTAGGGCCAGGAGCAAGCCATGCAGGTGGAGATTTGGGTGCATTTAGTTCCTTGCCTCACATATCAAACTTAACATCAGTTTTCTACTGAGCTTTTTGCCTCAATCCTTCTGTTTCTGATGTCACAGTAGGACAGAAAGTACATTTTCTGGCTGGGTGGGTTTTCAAGGGTAACAGTGTTCCCTGGCTGTGTTACCTTGTGCAGGTGGGTGCCTGTGCCTGCTCAGCCTTACCTTGGGAATGTGTTTTGTCAAATGAGATATTTTTCCTCTCGTGCCTGCAAGAGAGGGTTGTGTGTGTCAGTGCATGCGGCTGCCTCTGGATATTGTAATGAGAACACTATGCTATGATGACAGTAAAGCTGGCTGGAAAAACAGCACTGTCCCATCTGAAATTAGATCCTGGAATGGCACAGACTGGGCTCTCAGCCTCCCCGTCCTTGTGACTGATTCCACCTCCCACCCGTAACATGCAGCTCTTCCAGAGTCTGTCCTGACCTTGCTGAGAAGCTTGGACTGCCCCTGGTGCACTTTGTGCTGCTGCAGGGCCTCAGCATGTGGGCTTCCATCTGGGACCAACTGGAGATCTTGGCTCTGACTCACAGGCTCTTTCCCTGTGTTTCCTTCTGTGTCCCATGCAACTGCTTCTTATGAGAG
This sequence comes from Serilophus lunatus, assembly GCA_013399895.1. Taxonomy (NCBI): domain Eukaryota; kingdom Metazoa; phylum Chordata; class Aves; order Passeriformes; family Eurylaimidae; genus Serilophus; species Serilophus lunatus. The sequence goes on from VXBA01001494.1 coordinate 2,574,028, forward strand.
ATGTGGAACAGCAGCATTGTGGATAACCAGGGGAGTGGTGAGGTTGTTCTGGAAGTCATCTGACACTATTGCATTTTAGAAAAGTGGCCGCCAGGTGGATCCAGAGTGAGAGGAGGCTGTGAAGTAGTTTTTTCCCATACATTAAGCCTGACCTTGCTGCAGCCCTGCTGGGTCATTGTAGCAGGCTGGTCAGAGGGCAGCATGGCCCACAAGTCAAGGCTGTGGCTAGTGGCACATCCACCCTTTGGAACAGAGACAGTGACTTCCTGCAGCTTTTGTAGTGTAATTTTATGAGACTTTTGGAAGCAGGAGGGAAACAAGTGGGGAAAAACAAGCTTGTTCAGGCTTGTTCAGCCTTGGGCTTCCTTCCCTTCTGTAATCCTTGAGTCTGGGGTGGAGTTTCCTTTCTGATGATCAGGCAAATTGACATGACACACAATCACCCTGTCAGCCACTGCCCTTGGGCCTGTAGGCAGGCAGGGAAGCTGCCCCAGACCCATGAAGGCAGAGAGGCCTCAGCAGGGCTGTCTCTGTGTGAAGTGGAAAGCCTTGACCTTAAGAGGGGTTGCTTTTCTTCGACTTGTCCTCTACAACTCTGCCTTGACTCACCAAACTGCTTTATCTGATGGCATTGGGTGATGGTTTCTGTCACTTTGACTCCCTCACTTCAGCTCCAGTTTCAGAATACTGGAGGATGAAGGTGCTGAACAGCAATTCAGACACATCACGGTGGCTGCTGCTTTAATGGTTTATTTGCAGTGTTGAACATTGCAGGCAGGGTCTCTGATCTGTACACGGCATCCAGCACCTCAGTGCCTTCCTGATGGTTTTTGGGAGCTGCTGCTGAGCATCTTGATAAGACCTTGTCAGCTCAGCAGGGTCTGCAAATGAAATACCACTGTTGTTACTGCCCTTGATTGTAGAAGAACAGGTGCCTTGTTGAAATACCCTGTTTTGGGCTGGGTTCTCTCTGCATGGCTACTCCAGCCTGTGTGGCCTGGGAATGGTCATGATCTTGCCCCAGTGTTGTGTCCCTAGATTTAGCCACAGCTCCATAACAGCCAAGTGGAGCTGTTTTCCTGCCCGAAATCCCCACAGAAGGAACAGAATCCAGCACATGTGGAGGTTTCCCACATAGGAGGTGTACTGTACCTGTGACATGTAATGTGTGTGTGGGACAGGCTGGGATCCCACTGACTGCTCATGTTCTGACTATTTTCAGACTTAATTAAAACCACTGGAGCTGCCTTCCCTGCAGCCTGCTCTGCAGATGTCATTAGGGAGAGCAGTTCTGGATCGCCACGCAGCCATGGCCACTGCACTTCCTCACAGGGGCATTGTTGGGGAATGCACAAATTTATTTTTTGCTGCTCCTCCTCTGCATGTTGCTCAGCTACAGATTTCTTTCCCTTCTCACGTGCCTGCTCCAAAGTTGTGCAGACAGTCATCCTGGGGAGACACAGCCATTGGCATGCTGGGTGTCACCCTCTCTTCTCCCCCCTATTTAACATTGTTTGGGGCAGAAACTGGCTTATCTCTATTCTGCAGCTAGGCAGAAATCCATTCCCTGGTGCTTGTAGGGCTTCCTGTGGCAGGAATTGCTCCAGCTCCTTAGCCTGATTAGCTCTCTGCTGCCTGTTTGTGAGAGAGACCATCTCTAATTTAATTTAATAGGATCCTGACGAGAACAAACTCCTTTGAGCTGCCTCTGTAATGGCACTGCCATAGTTACCAGAAGCGTTGCTCACGCAGTGTCTGGAATCATTTCATTCAGCTACAGCATCAAGCTTTTTTTTTTGAGGAGAAAAAAAAAAAAGAATATATATAAAAGCAGCTGTGATATAAACAGTTTCCAAGGTAACAAGGCTGGGGGGGAGGGTTTTGTGTCCCGTCCCCCTGCTCCACACGGGTGGGAGAGGGACGTGTGCTCTGGAGAATCCTGGGAGGTTTCATTCTCCACTCCTAATTCCTTTCTGCCACTGCTGCCAGATGTTGCAGTTTCTCAGGACTGTGCGGATCCACGGGTAGCTTCCAAAGCCCCACCACAAGGATCTGAGCGGGCAGGACCACTCCTGCTATGACCTGTGCCGGGACCTTTTGTGCCGGCCCTCTTCTCCTCAACAAAAGGCTGGCTCTTGGCTTTAGTGCCCAGGAGGAGCAGAATGGGGAGGCCTGTGTGGCTCCAGAGCTAAGTTAGATCCGTCCCCCCACAGCTGCCCTTGCAGACACACGGCTGCCCTGCGACTCTTTGTCTGCCTCCTCCCTGCCCGGCATGGGCTGCGTGTACTCAGCCCCGCGGGAAGAGCCGGCCGTGGCCAGGTGAGTTAATCTGCCCAGGGGGATGGTTCCCACTGGGAGGGTTGCTCCTCCCACCCCACAGCTGGGTGGAGTGGGGTGCCTGTCCCCACTGGGACAGGAGGAGAAGGAAGGGGAGAGGCTCTGCTCGGAGGCAGGCTGCTCCAGAGGAGACCCTGCTGTCAGTGCTTGATTTCTCTGCAGCATCCAGGCTGCGTCCTCTGGATATATCTGTGCTTTCAGCAGGAAAGCCACGGGCATGGGAACTTTCCGAAGGAAAGTTCAGCTGAGGTAGGCTTTGATATTGTCGGTGAGTTGCTAGGAACTTCTTTCCCTCTCCTTTATTTCTCCTGAAATCAGAGTGAGAGGAGGAGTTGTTTGTGCTGTGGGTTCTCACCAAGGGTGGGAGAGCTGTACAAGCTACAGACTTGCTCTGGCAATGGGGTTAATCCCCTTCCTTCCATCCAACACTTCTAGTACTCAGTCACTGCCCTGAGCTGTCTAAGCTGTAAGAACAGTCACTGCTGAGAACACACTTTCTCTTCTAAATTTCCCTGGCTGAGCAGTAAAAATTAGTGTCGTTTCTGCCTTTGGCGCTTGTGCATTTTCACAGCTCAGATTTTAAAGCCACCCTGATGAAGCAATTTTGGAGAGTTCTGTAGCCTTTTTTCCAATGCCAGGCTCATTATTTCTTCTGTGTCTGAGCCACAGGCTGTTTTCCACCACACACTTCAGAGCGAGGTTGCCTCCTTTGAAAACGGACGAGCTGCATGTGCTGCACCCTTTTCTCTTCCAAAGGGAGCTTGCTGAAAGGATCTAAAACTTTATTTTCTCCTCTTTAAAAAGCATTCTGTTTAGCAGTTGACCAAACAGTTGTTTTAATTGGAACCCTTTTGCAGAGGGCAGTAAACCAGAGGTTTGCTGGGGAGCCAAAAGCTAAGTGAGAGCTGAGACTTGTGAGCTCTCCCGGGCCCTCGTCCTGGCAGCCGTGTGAGCAGGGCTGTGGTTGCTGCCTTAAAATATTTGTGATATCCCAGCTCCCAACAGGGAAGAAATTACAAGTTTGGGAGACTGTTAACTGCTGAGAGAGCAGAGCAGGGGTGTGAAGCAGCTCTCTCCTGGGAGCACGGCTGCCTTGGGTAGCTTTTTGGGGTAGGGTTTCCTTGTCTTTTGTGTGTGCTGTATGAGAGTGATGGTTCTCGGAGCTGTCAGGCCCGTTTATGGAGCTCCATGATACCTTTGGGTCAAAGGGGGTGCTTGGAGGCATGTTTACTGTACATCCCCCACCCTGCTGCTCTTTGTGTGTGTGCTTTCCACAAATGCCTCGGCACATCCGCAAGGTCCCTCCCTCTGGGCCGCACAGTTTAGGAAACTGTTCGTGAGCTCTTCACATTCTCACATGGGCTGGAGCCAAAACCATTTGTTTTTTGCCTAGAGGCTTCTTTCTTCCCACAGGAGACCCAGCCTTGCATTCTTCCATTGTGAAACCGGAATAGGTCCCACGTTTCTCTGCCCTCTTACCAAAGCTCCAGTGAGGAGGACAGCAAGGGAGCTCCTGCCCTCCTTGCCTGCCTTAAAAACCCCTCAGCACCTCATCTGACTGTAATTAGAACCACCTCTGCTTGGGAGGCTCCCAGGGTCCCCAGGGCTGGGTTGTTTTCACCCTATGACATTGAAAACCCAAGGGTGCACTTGGGATAGCAAAGATCTTCTGGCTTCCTCCCTGACAGGGCAGCCATAGCAGTGTGAATCCCTATCTCTGTGTTTCTGGCTCTGCTGTGGTTTGTCCCTCTTCCAAGGGGGACCTCCATAAAATAATGCAAATGTTCTGTGTCAGAGATCTATGCTGGGAATGGAAACCAGCGTGGGAATGAGCTGCATGGGACCTCATCAGGCAGTGGGTGCCTTGCTGGGGGCTCTGTGGGGTCTGAACAGTTGCATGTGTCTGCTCCAAAGGGCTCTCCAGTTCTAGGACTGGGTCTGGCGTGCTGTTTTGAGGTTGAAACAGCTGGGTTTTAGCCCTGTTTGACTTCAAGCCTGGGGATTGTGCCCTGGGGGAGCACAGCTCAGGGGTGATCCTGCTTGCCCTTAGTGATGTGGGAAGCAGGGGGCTCTTCCTTCCCTTCTCTCACACTGGGGCTCAGCCTATGAGGTTTACGTGGAGACCTGCAGTTGTGAGATCCTTGTAACCTTCTAGTCTGTGAAACCTCTCTGAGCAGTTGATAAAGGGTTTTTTGACAGGTAGGGCTGAGTTCCTGGGTTTTCCCTGTGTGAGGATTCACTGATGCAAGTAAGGCAGGAGCTCAACTTTTCCCTTCAGCTCTGTGTCACTGCTCCATGGTTGTTGTGCACAGAAGCTCTGTGGCTGAGCAACGGGTGTCCCTGGGACGGGGTGAATAAGGGCGGTCAATGGGATCTCACACTTTGGACAGCCTTCTTGGGGTCTGGAGGCCTCTTTTTTCCCCCTCTTGCTTATTCCTGACCTCAAAGAAAGGATGTATTTCATCTGAAAGGAGGTTCTTCTTGTCTTTCAGAGCAGCTCCAGCGAGAGACAGCAGCTTCATCGAGAAGATGAAGAAGACGGTAAGCTGCTTGTTCTGGGGGTGCAGGGAAGGTGGGAGAACTTACTTCCCGTTTTTCTCTGTAGAATGTCACCTGGAGGGGCTGGTTTGGATACTGACACATGCCTGCTGCAGAGAGCGCCCAGAGGAAGGCTGTGTGGGCAGCCAGGAATAGCTCTTTTGGTCTGTGTCTGAGAGTTGTTCTTAGAGGAAAAAATTAAAGTGAAAATTTGGTGGAAAAAAAATAATGTAGTATGAGATCAAAGTCAAGAGGGAAATGGCAGAGACTTTAAAGTCATTGGCTGGCAGTTGTTTATCTGCGTGGTTGATTCCCAAACTGGCTCGCTGTGGAATGGGAATTGCTGTACACAGAACTGACAGCTTTTAACTCTGCTGGTCTGGACACAAGAGGAAGCACAGGAAAAAGCAAGGGCTGGATATATTTTCCATTTTACTTCAAAGTAGCTGGCTTGCAGCAGAATGGGAGCTCCAGTGCTTAGACACTTTCCCAAAGCTTTGGCAAGTCTGTGTTCTCATCCAGGAGTCATGCTGCAGCCTTGAGGTTGAGAATAAATCGTGAAGGTTTTTCTTTGTTTTGGGCTTTAGTCTGACCTGAGTCTCCCCTCTGATTGTGACAAGAGTCATGTTCTCATTAATGGCTTAGCCTTGAGTTTTCTGCCAAACCCAACATGGAGTCCTGTACGAGACTCCTGGTTGCCTTTTGGGTTGCAGTCCAGGACGCCTGATCCCAGGCATTTCCTTTGTCTGTGCTTCAGCCATGCAATTGTCAAAGGAGTAATCACCATTTAACAGGGTTTTTTTTTCTCTCCAGGGACGAAACATAGTGGTTTTCTATGGTTCCCAGACGGGCACAGCAGAGGAGTTTGCCAATCGACTCTCCAAAGATGCTCATCGCTACGGCCTCCGGGGCATGGCAGCGGATCCAGAGGAGTATGACCTGGTAAGTTAGCCATGAACAGCCTCAGGATAGCTAACACCCTTTTAGTGTTCCCTTAAAAAGTCAAGAAGGACCCTGGCCAAGGGACAGTTGGCCTTTTTACTAGTTTCATTCGGGGAAGAAAAGATGAGCCTGAGCGATGCAGAGATGGTCCTTTGCCATTCTACGTTCCCCTGCTCCCTTAAATCCTTGTATGGAAAATCCCATTGTTTTTCTGGTGGGGTGGAAATATTGACTTAGAGTCCAGTGAGGGTGGTTGGCTTTACTTCCTTTGCCTTTCTGGGTGGGTTTGGCCTTTCCCAACCTCTATTGTAGTCAGCTGTTTGACATCACAGGGGGTGTGTGTGTTCCACACACCGACACTGTAGGAGTAGCCTTGCCCAATAACCACATGGTAGAATCCTCGAGGGTTCCTTCTTTCCTTTGGTTGCAGTCGGACCTGAGTCGCCTCTCCGAGATCGACAAGTCCTTGGCTGTGTTCTGCATGGCCACCTATGGAGAGGGGGATCCCACAGACAATGCCCAGGATTTCTACGACTGGCTGCAGGAGGCCGACGCCGACCTGTCGGGTCTCCGGTTTGCAGTGAGTGGCTCAATTCCAGTTAGCTCTGCATTTGGGCAGGAAAGCCAAGAGCCCTCCACTGTGTCTGCACATGGCCGAGGGGAAGGCACGTGGCTGGGGAAAACATGTCTGTGGTGTCAGAGTTCTCTCTCCACTCCCTAAATCGTGAGGGTTTGCTGGTACAAACAGCCCTGCAGGCACTGAATACCGACATCTGTAAATGAGCTGCAGGCTGCTGCTGTTCAGAAGCTAATTGAGCAGCCTGGGGCCAAATCTTCTCCCACAATTTAAATCACTTGGAGGAGTGTGTTGCTCTCTTCCTGTGCTGAGCTGAATAACTGGCTGAAATACAGCCACCTCACCCAAACCCTGGCCAAATTCCTTAGGCAGCATAATAATTGCAAATGAGGATAAAATCCACTGCTGGAAGTGTAAAGCTGCTGTGTATGAAGCAGTGAGCAAACATTTGCTGACTGGTTTGTGGGAGGCAAAGGCCAGCAATCCAGGTAGTCCAAGCTCTTACTGGTCCCTTGAGGGTGCAGGAGTTCTTATACATGTGCATCCTTTTGACATTCCTGAGGCCAGGCTCAGGGGAGGTGCTGGTGCCTCAATGGTAAATTCTTACTCAAGGTCTGTGGAAAGCTGATGGGGAGCTGGGAGAGGTCTTGCTGTCTTCTTTCAACTTCATTTGCTGGGTGATACTGGCCAGGAGATGTCAACTGCATGAGGGAAGTCCAGCCCCTCCTTCTCCACGCTCATCAGTGTTCCCTTTCAGGTCTTTGGACTGGGGAACAAGACTTATGAGCACTTCAATGCCATGGGAAAATACGTGGACAAAAGACTGGAGGAACTTGGGGCTCAGCGTATCTTTGAACTTGGTCTGGGAGATGATGATGGCAAGTGAGTACCTTGGGTTGAGGGGCTGTTCAGAGCTGGCTGAAGCATCTTGGAAGGGACCTTGGCAGGGACTTTGCTTTATTACCAAGACCGAAATAAACTCCACTGGTCTCCTTGTGGGGGTTGGTGTAGCTCGGAGTATCTGTCATTTCTCTCTCCCACAATCAGATCCCTGTACAGATAGGGGATCCTAGGAAATCCTATGTCTGGGAAATCCCACATCAGCTTTAAATGCCCACAGGTACCTATTGCAAAAGGCTTTGCAGCTTCCTCTGCCCTTGTCCTGCTGTAGCTCCATTGCTAATGAAGTCTGTGTAGATAAACTCAGCCATGCCTGTGGAGGATGCAGACTCCATCTCCTTGGGAAGTATTTTAAGGTGGAAGGCAACAATTTTCCAATTCAGACAATTATTTCTTTTTAAAAAAAAAATATTTCTCTGTGCTCACCTGAGCACTCTGAGAGGCCTGTCAGAAGGATGTGATGTGTGTGAGGCTTTGAGCCCAGAAAAATAAGCATTGCCATGGTGGAATCTGCATTTTAGGAGGGTGCCTTGGTGCCAGGAGTAGGCAAGGGGGAGCCAAGTTGGCTAAAGGCTGAGGCTGAATGACAAAGCCTTCCTTGGCAAACCTGGAGAAGGGAGGGGGTGGCTGGTAGAGCAACATTTCCCACTGAGTGCTCTGATGATGTTTTCCTGGTGATCTGTGGCCATGTGGAGGTACCAAAGCTGCCTGGGTCCAAAGCAAATGCCTTTTCCCATGGTGAAGGGAGGAAGTCACAGGGATCTCAGATGGCTTCTCTGGGAATGCCTCTTTGCTCCCAGCTGGGGCTGGGTTATTGACTCTCACTTTTGCCCTGGCTAGCCTGGAAGAAGACTTCATCACCTGGAGAGAGCAGTTCTGGCCAGCAGTGTGTGAGCATTTCGGGGTGGAGGCTACGGGAGAAGAGTCCAGGTGGGTTTGGGAGCAGGTCCTCTTGGGTGCCAGAGAGATCGACCACCTCTGAGTGGTGTCTGTGCCATCAGCCCTGGGCTTCTGCTCCCTTTCCTCTGCACTGCCTCCCCTTCCAGACTCGAGAGGGCATGTGCAAAGTTGAGCAGGGAGTGGGTCTGTTTGGACTGAGCCTGTCCTGGTGTGAGATTGAGCCCAGCTCTGGATTTCTGTTTTCACTGGGGATGTGGGGGGTTTGTTTCCTTTGGAGATGGCTGTATTGATTGTGATGTTCCCAATGAGCCTGAGGATTCCTTTTGGGCTGGGTTTTCTGCATGGTTTGCCTGACACCTCATGTTTCAAGAGGAGAAAGGGGCGAAATTTGCATGTTTTTGAGCTGCAGCAAATCCTGCAAAGCAGATGATGGTTCCAACTGTACCTGCGGTCTCCAGTTTGACTTTTTTCTTTTTTTTCCTCTCTCCTTTCCTTCTCCAGTATCCGCCAGTATGAGCTGGTGGTGCACACAAATGCGGACATGAACAAAGTCTACACGGGTGAGATGGGTCGACTCAAGAGCTACGAGAACCAGAAGCCGTAAGTGCCAACCCACCCTGGGCAGAGTTTGTGTGGGGCAGGACTTGGCTGGTGGGTCCTTGATGTCTCTACCAACACCTGTTGTGTGAGCAGTGTCATTTCTGCAAGGCAGCAGATTTCTGGCCATGAGAAATGGGCTCATATCTCCACTGGGACTCTGAGATTCCCCAGTTAATGGATCACTAGTGGAGAGGAGATGCCTATGGTCCTGTGTGCTGTTTTGCTGGTACATCCACAGCATCTGTCTTGAGCCTTTCCTTGCCTGGGGTGTCCAATGGCTGATGGCAGTATTGCTGTGGGAGATGAGCTGTATAAATTAATTCCATCCTGAAATATTTCTTTGAGATATGACAGTCCCTCCAATCCACTTGTGTGTCACATGCTCTTAATGGGACAGCAGCTGTTGACTACTGGGCTGTGCTTAGAAGGAAAAGGATGTGTTTTCTGTGCCAGTGTGGGTAACAGCAGGATCATAACTTGGTTTGTGCTGTGGTGCAGTGTGCTTTGGAGCATGAACCAAGTCATGGGATCCTACTCTAGAGGCAAAGGGAGTGTGGCTGGATACAAGCAGCACTGTGAGCCTGTAGGAATGTAACTCAGAGAGCCCTTGTCTTTCCTTCCAGACCGTTTGATGCCAAGAACCCCTTCCTGGCCAAGGTTACAGAGAACCGCAAACTGAACACGGCTGGAGAGCGACACCTGATGCACCTGGAGCTGGATATCTCCAATTCCAAAATCAGGTAGTTTGTTGGGAACTGCTCCTTTATTTTATCAGGAGCAGTCTGCATCAGGAGCAAAAAACAAGGATGTGCTGGCCTCATCCAGTACTTCAGTAATTACAGAAGCCCCTCTGAACTTCTGTACCAGGTACCCCATGACAGGACTTTCTTTCAGATCTTATCCTGGCTGCTTTGGGTCCCTCCCATCCCACATCCAGTCCTACCTGAGCAGTCCTAGTTGCAAGAATTCTCAGGAGTGATTAAAAAAAATGGGAGGGTAGATTTGCTGTAAGGAGAGAGCTGAGGTTAGCTCCTGCCTGGGTTTGCCTGGCTTAGGTCTTTAGGTTCTTAAAACCATTATCCCACAGCGGCCCTTCCACAGAGCTGGCAGCAGCAGTGGGATCCCTGGCAGTGCAGGCACTGAGCAGCAGCTCCACTCTCAGTGTTGTCCTGCTGCCCACTAGTCTTCCAGAGGTGGACAAGAAGTGGTGCAGATGTTCCATCTGCTCTCCTCTGTCTCATGCCAGGTACGAGTCTGGGGACCACGTGGCCGTGTACCCAGCCAACGACTCCTCTCTGGTCAACCAGATTGGGGAGATCCTGGGCACAGATTTGGACACTGTCATGTCCCTAAACAACTTGGATGGTGAGTATGGATGACCCCTGAAGGTCAGCAATTCTCCTTCAGCTGTGACCTCTGTTCTTGACAGAGCAGGACCTTCAGGTCCAGTGGGGCAGCTCCAGGCTGATGGATGTCCCGCAGCCACTGCGAATGCCGTGTGGTTTTAGCAGTGGCACAGAGCCCATTTGCTGAGAACAGCTGAAATGGGTCAGTTGTGAAATATGCTTAGTGTGCCCATACAACAACAAATTATGTAACAGCACACTCCTGATTATGGAGCATCAGCCCACCAGAGCATCCCTCAGCTACAGCAGCCCTGGAGCTCCACAGGGCCCTTTGTGTGTGAGATGTTCTTATTCAGTCCTGAGAGGAGGCACAGGAAACTGAACTGCCAGAAGGCAGCACTCGTGCTGATACAAAGAGCTCTTCCTTGGCAGTGTTCCCAGCAGAGCCTTCCTCTGGCAGGAGGGAGATGGGAGCTGCTGCCCATTACAGTCCTGGAGCAGCACAGCCAGACCTGAGGCATCAGATGTGCTGGCTCAAACCTGAGATTGCTCCTGGTTTCAAGATAGGAAGTGGCTCTAATGCACTGCTGGAGGCTGTCGCCTCCCGTGCAGTGTCCCAGGTTGTCCAGCCTCATGCTGTCATTCCTGTCCCTTATGGACCTCTTATTTGCTGAGCTGAATGACTCCAGCTTTGACTGCTGGCACTGACCTTTCTCAAGGGGACTCTGAGCACAGCTGCTGGTAGCTGATGGAGCCTAAGGACACTTTTGGGACCAGATCTAATAGAAATGTAAGCGTGTGAGGCCAAATTAGCTGTGGAGGGGAGCCCCAGTGTCTGGTCTGGGGGTCTGCTGGACTCTGCATGGACATTGCAGGACAGAGAGTCCTGTTGGGTAGCACTGGATATATTTTTTCATGCTAAACTGTCAAGGCAGCTTCTGTGAAACACACAATGGGCTACTGGGAGATGGAGCTGCCTTTAGACAGAGATGCTTTGGTGTGGAACTATGGCTTTGACCCACAGGCTGATCAGCCCTATGGGCTGCTCTCTCCTCCCTGTGGCACACTCCTCTGCCCCGTCTCCAGCCCTCACACACTGTGTGTAGCTACTGACATGAAATCTCAACACCACAACGTCAATCAGCGTTGAGGTGGATGATTTATAATTTTTCTTTCTCTCCCTCTTCTCCAGAGGAATCCAACAAGAAACATCCTTTCCCCTGCCCCACGTCGTACCGAACAGCCCTGACATACTACCTGGACATCACCAACCCTCCCCGCACCAACGTCCTGTACGAGCTGGCCCAGTACGCCACGGACACCGGGGAGCAGGAGCGCCTCCGGAAAATGGCCTCGTCTGCTGCTGAGGGAAAGGTCGGAGCACCAGCCTTCCCAGCAAAGCTGCTGGGCTGGACTGAGTGCTGGGACATCCCCAGAAGGGATCTAGGGCTGTGCAGAGAGCTGAGGGGATGTTTGCCAGGTGTGTAGGGAAGTGGTCACACATGTGTCCTCCTTACCTGCAGGCTCTGTACCTCAGCTGGGTGGTGGAGGCCCGGAGGAACATCGTGGCCATCCTGCAGGACATGCCCTCGCTGCGCCCCCCCATCGACCACCTCTGTGAGCTCCTGCCCCGCCTGCAGGCCCGCTACTACTCCATTGCCTCCTCCTCCAAGGTGAGTGCGCTTCCAGCAGGGAATGAGGCTGTGGAGAGCCCACTTCAGCTGCAGCTCCACAGCGCCACAGTCCTTGGCTGGGGACTGGACACGGGAGGCTTGTCCTGGTGGTACTTGAAGTTACAGGGGTAGCTTTATTTATCTCCATGTATGGAGTTGTCCCAGCTTCCACAGGGTCTGCAGAAGGTCCCACACTGTAGCCAGGTGTATCCCAATACCACAACACTACCCTGGGGCCCTGCTCCTCTTTTCCCATCATCCTGGCTGTTGGGTCAAAGAAGACAGGTGGCATTTTAGGGGTTGTCAAAAGTCATTCTTGACTTTGTGCTTGAAGTCCTGATGTTCTTGGCAATTGCCAGGAAAACTCAGTGGTCCTGTGACAAGTTGGGCACAAGGCAGAAGCTCCATGAGGGGCATGTCCCGTTGTTGACTTTGTTAAACTTCTCCTGAGCACAAGGGACTGAGCCGTGGGGTCACTAGGCTGCCAACATCCCTTCCCTGCAGGTTCATCCCAACGCCATCCACGTCTGTGCCGTGACGGTGGAGTACCAGACCAAGACAGGCCGGCTGAACAAAGGGGTGGCCACCAACTGGCTCAAGAGCAAGGTGCCTGACCAGAATGGGAGCAACTCCCTGGTGCCCATGTACGTCCGGAAGTCGCAGTTCCGGCTGCCCTTCAAACCCAGCACGCCCGTGATCATGATCGGGCCAGGAACTGGTGTGGCTCCCTTCATGGGCTTCATCCAGGAGCGGGCCTGGCTGAAGCAGCAAGGTGAGTGCCCAGGAACTTCCTGGGGGCTGGAGCTGCTGCAGGATGAGGCTCTGTGCGGCCAGTTGGTGCCTCTGAGGTGCAGCCAGTGCTGCTCACATTGCTGGTGGGCCCAGCAAAAAGCAGAGGAGGTGGGGCAGGGTGAACAGCAGCTGCGTGGTTTTGTTCACATGAGGGTGCTTTGTCCTTCTCTTGGCCACGGAGGATGTTTGGAGGGGTTCTCTGACCTCTGCCACTACATCTGTAAATAAGCACAATCAAGTCACACTCATTTCTAAAGCCTATGGCCGCTTCTGGGAATCTGTCCCAAGGTTCCCCATATGACCAGAAGCAGTTGTGCAGCTCTGCCTCCCTCAGGTTGGCAGGACCTTGATGGGAGCAGAGAGGTGCTGCTGGGATTGGCAGGAGAAGGGGAAGGTAGGGAGGGGGCAGGGTTGGGGGCTGCCAGGGGTCAGCTGGTGGAGGCTGTGTAACTCTGCAGGCAAAGAGGTGGGTGAGACAGTGCTTTACTATGGCTGCCGCCACGAACGTGAGGACTACCTGTACCGGGAGGAGCTGGCCCACTTCCAGAAGGAGGGAGTCCTCACCCAGCTACATGTTGCCTTCTCCAGGGACCAGGCTGAAAAGGTACTGCACAAGTCTCCCTGACTTGGTCCTGCTGCCCACCTTTGCTCCCAGCTGTGGCCCTGGAGCTGGAAACTCCCAGCTGGATGGCCCGTGGCAGGGAGGATTGTCCAGCTCCTCCCTTGTCTCTTGAGGCCATGAGCATGGGCTTGGCTTCCCCTCACCTGCCCGTGGTATGGGGTTTCTGCTCCTCTTACCTCATTCCCACCTTGTTTCCTGCCAGGTTTATGTCCAGCACTTACTGAAGAAGAACAAGGAAAATGTCTGGAAGCTGGTTAATGAAGAGATGGCTCATATCTATGTGTGCGGGTAGGTCTGGGGGCAGGGAAGGGACTTTGGGAAAATGTTTGTGACTCAGATTTACAAGCCCCAGCTGTGATTTACAAGCCCTGGGAGGGTTATGCTTCCCTGGTTCCAGGGGAGGGCAAAGGGCCAGGCAGGTGGGCTGGGGTGAACCCTCTGTGTCCACAGGAGGAGGTGACAGGGCTCTGTGACTCTGTGATATTGTCTCACTCACAATCCCCTTGCTTGCAGTGATGCCCGGAACATGGCCCGGGATGTGCAGAACGCCTTCTATGAGATTGTGTCCGAGTTTGGGAACATGAGCCAGCCCCAGGCTGTGGACTATGTAAAGAAACTGATGACAAAGGGCCGGTACTCTCTGGATGTCTGGAGCTAAGAGCAGGGCTGGTGGGGCTGGGGAGAGAATGGGTCCCCGGGTGTGGGCCCATGGGAGATGGAAAGTGCCTGCTCGCCCACTGCTGCTGTGGGTGACGGTGTGGTCCCCAGCCCACAGCTACCCCAGTGTCACTCCCAACCCCTCCTGTGCCACACAGCCTGCCCCAAGGGGATGCTGTGCCCTAGAGGGTGGAAGGGGTTGAGAGGGGCAGGGGGGTAGCTCAGGCTGCTGTCCAGGAGCCGCAGTGCCCGGCACCCCTGGGCTCACCTCACGGCATCAGTATTTGCCTTGAGGTCAGGGACGCAGCTGACGTGGGACAGAAGGGATGGACACTGCCAGGAAGCTCTGGAGTCCTTCCCTGAACACGAGGTGTTGCCTTATCCCCGGGGGCTGGAGCCCACCCTGGGCTGCTGGGGCAGCAGGGGGGTGGAAGGGCCAGCAGCCCCCTGCACTCCGGGTGTGCGTGAGACCCTGGCCTGGGCCTCGCTGATCTGTCCTCATCTCCATCCTGCCCTGTTTGTCCATCTCTGGAATGTGGGGCTGGCTCTAGGCAGAGAGCTGTGCCCAGCCACTCAGCCCTCACCACCATCCTGCTCCATTCCTGCTGCCAGCCTTTGCTCCAGCAAGCAGCAGGAAGGGGATGGCTCCTCTCCCTCGGGAATAGACCCGGTCTTGGGAGGCATGGTCTCAATCCATAGGGCCCTGCTTGCTCCCTGGGGTCCCCTGAGCCCAGCCCCTCCCTCACCCTGTGTACGGTCATTTTTTAAATACTGTTTTTATCATCTTTGTGATTTTATTTTAACATTTTTGTGATTTAAGCATGGGGGAAAAAAAAAAACACCTGTCTGTCCAATGATCGTAAATTATTTAAATACATTTGCCCTTGGAATAAAAATACTGTGTCTGGAGTTTGCTTCCTGCTCTCTGCTGAGCCAGAGAGAAGAGGAGGAGCAATGGTTCATAACTGGGAGAAAACCTGGGGACTTGGTGGCAACTCTGGGTTTAGGCTGAGCCTGGGGGCAGCCCTACCCTGAGTGCTGGGCCCTGGCCAGGGGGCTCTGGACTGGAGTTGCAGCTAAACCTGCTCTTTGGTCCTTCCAGAGCTCCTGGTGCTGGAACAGGGTCTGTCTTCAACAGCTGCAGGGACACTGGTCCTGCTGGGCTCCTTGGATGGCCAAAGCTCTGTCCACAGCCTCTGCATGGGGCTGTGCAGGCTCAGGGTGCCTTTGGAAGGAGCTCACAGTACTGCCCCCCCGATCCCTCTACACCCTGGACTGGGGGCAGGGCCCAGGGTGCTGATTTTTCATAGAATCATGGAATTATTGAGGTTGGAAAACCCCTCTAAGAGCATTAAGTCCAGTTCTTAACTCAGTCCTGCCACGCTCACCCCTAACCCATGTGCCACATCTACCTGGCTTTTCAATGCCTCCTGCAATGGTGACTCCACCACTGCCCTGGGCAGCCTGGGCCAGGGCTGGACAGCCCTTTTCAGTGAAAACGTTTTCCCTATTTCCAATCTATACCTCCCCTGGAGCAACTCTTGTCCTATTGCATGTTACTTGTGAGAACAGACCGACCCCCACTTCCAGCCTCCTCCCAGGGAAGTTGTGTCAGGACCCAGTTCCCAAAGATCCAAAACTGCAGCTTGGAAGCTGTTCTCAGACCACTCCCCTGACCTGGGGCAGTGCCTTCCCTTTATTTTCACATGTGCATCCTCCAGAGATGCCATCTCAGGGTGCTGTTTGTGCAGCTCCAGTGTGAAGCCTGGTCCCTGCTCCTCGTGCTCCCACCCCTCCCATGCCCCAGCCCCCTCTGCCCTGTGGATTGAAGGTGAAGGAGGAACTGGAACGTGCACACCCCAGAATCCAGGACTTGTGCACAGCTGTCAGCTGCCCTTGCTCTGCCTTCAACACGCAGAGGCTGCCCTGGCTGAAGTCCTGGGAGGGAGAAGGAAGAGCCTCAACCACCCCAGGAGCTGTGAGAGGCAGCCTTGTCCCAGTGAGAGGGGGAGCACCAGCATTCAGAGAACATCCCAGTAAATGGGAGTGGCTGTCACAGGGTACTTCTGTCTCCAGGTGCCTCAGGCACGGATCCAGCACCACAGTGAACATGTGGTGTGTCCAGGAGCAAGCCCCAAACTCTCCCACACCCAGGCTTCCCAAGGAATGGGATGAGACATCGGAGTCCGGACGGAATCAAGGGGATGGGGAATGGAGCTGGTGGGGAGAAACAGTCCTGGCCCCCACACTGCCCCCCTTCAATTCTCCTTCGTGTCTTTGTTCTTGTTCTGAATCTTCTGGTGGACGACACGGAGGGTGGTGAAGAAGTTCCCCAAGAAGAGGATGAAGAAGGGGAGGCCGCACATGAGGACCTGTGGGAGTCACAAAGGCACAAGTCAGCAGGAGGGACCTGTCTGGGGCATCCCCTTCCCCAGGGCAGCCCCCTGGGATCCCCCTTACCTGCCACTCCTTGCATTCAGGGTGCTGGATCATGCGGAAGAGGGTGATGGCATTGTAGAGCTGCCAGAACTGTGGGAGAGAGCACATTGAGAGGGGTTTCTCCTTCCAGAGGCTCAATCCCCTGCTGATGCTCATCCAGCTGCTTCTCCTGGGCCCAAGCCCCACACAGACCTTTTGTGAGGGCAGTGAAACCCCCACCAGGCTTAGGAACAGAGGGCTTATCATCCCCAGAGGACCCCAGCTGGGATATCCCCCCTTTTTTTGTGCCACCTGTAGCCCAAGGGCTGTGAAGAAGCTTCAGACCAGCCTTTGGCCATCAGCCTCAATGATCTGACCAAGGAAGGGCTTGATCCTCTGCAGCAGCAGTCCAGAGCTGGAGCTCAGAAGGGCTTTGGAAGACCCTCTGCTCTATTCTGCACTCGGCCAAACTGCCCCAGGTCCTCCCCATCTCACTGCCCCAGTTGTGGAGGCAGTGGGTGCTTTGGAGGAAAAGGCTCAGCGTGTGTTGGAAGTGTTTCCCTGTCCCTGGCATCCCATATCACACAGATACAGAAGCCTGTGAGGACTGTGGGACATCCGGGCCACTGAGCACAGCCAGGGATGTGGCACGACCCACTTCCATCTGCAGCTCT
The DNA here is from genome assembly GCA_013399895.1 of Serilophus lunatus. Taxonomy (NCBI): domain Eukaryota; kingdom Metazoa; phylum Chordata; class Aves; order Passeriformes; family Eurylaimidae; genus Serilophus; species Serilophus lunatus. The sequence goes on from VXBA01001494.1 coordinate 2,591,004, forward strand.
GGCCCCTTGCAGCTCCCTGGAAGGATTGTTGCAGACTCACCTGCCCAAAGAAGAGGAAGGGAAGCAGGAACGTGAGGCCTCTCCACATCCAGGACTGGAAGCCCTCTGCAAAGGACAAAGGTTTGCCTGAGGACCTGAACAGGCTGGTGTGGAATGGATGGAGCCCAGTCCTGCCTTACCAACCTCACCGTGGGCACCTGCACTTGCAGAGGGGACAGCAGCAGGGACTCCTAACATGAGCTGCTTCCTCAGAAGCCCTCAGTGGAGTTGCTCTCAACCACACTGGAGCCCCTCAGCCCCAGACCTCGGTGTTGCAAGGGCTTGGGAGGTAAGAGCTCACAGTAGGATGGGGTATTGGAGGGATGTTTCATGTCTAAAAGAGCTTCCTGGGGAAAGCTTGGATGCCAGGGGCCACATCCACTGCCACCTGGCATCCCGAGGGAGCCAGCTGTGGGCTGGTGGTCCCAGGAGGAAGGGGACAACTGGCCATGGGAAATGCTGCTCTCAGAGCTTTGGCTTGTAACTTTTACTGTTTCTGCCACTGATAAACAGCAGCCAAACTGACCCCAAACCAAACAGTCACCGTTACCTTTAACAGAACCCACGGCTCCCAGCTGGCCAAGAACTGGCCTGGAGCTGGGAGGGAGGGAGGCTTGGACAGCCACAGGCCCTTGTGGCAAGGGTGAGTCCAGCTGGACTGGGAGAACCAGTAAGAGATCTCGGCTTACCCACGGTCAGGTCCATGTTGTGCCTCTCTCCCAGTGCTCGCAGCCGGTACAAGCACCCGCTCTGGTAATAATACTGGAGGAACTGCACAAAGCCTGCAAGGAGAGTGTGGCTGCTGTCAGCAGGTGCTCAGGGATCAGCTCTCAGCCTTGGCATCAACCTGGCCCCACAGTGACTCTGCCCACAGGGCTGGTGAGGGCAGGACAGAGCCCAAGGGAAAACACAGATGAGCTGTGAGCAGGTACAGCCAGGTCTCCACCTGCCACAGAGCCCAGCAGGCACGCTCAGCACCTGTGGTCAACCACAGTCCCTGCCCCAGCACACGTGGCAACACTTACTCTGGTACATGGAGAAGGAGAGAAACTGGTTCCTGAACATCTGGTACATGAGCCCGTCTGGCCTGTGGAGAGATAGTGCTGGAGGATGTGGGGCTGGGAGGGGACAGCCAGCCCTGCCTCCCCCACAGTCCCTCTGGCTGCAAGTAAGAGCAGCAAAGGCTGTTGTGCCTCAGCTGCCTAATGCTCTCCATGGGACAGGGGACACACACTTACCATGTCAGCATGACACCTGAGAGGAAGGTGGAGATGTAGTGATGTAAAACCCACCAGCCTTTGATTCTGGAAGGCAGACACACAGGAGGGATGTCAGGTCTCGAGTGTGACTCCAGACCCAAAGGTGCACCAGGAGACCAGAGCAGCCCGTCCCCAACCACCTGACAGCTCCCAGGGCAAGGTCAGGAGCAGGGCTGGTTATGAAACCTCCGTGCTCGGAGCAGGACCCAGTGCCTCCAGTCTGGGCAGCACCAGGAGCTGGGGCCCTTCCAGCCGCCGCTCCACCTTCCCACACTGCCTCCGCACAGGGAGTTCCTCCAGCTCTGCTCCTGCAACTTGTACCAGGGTTTGCTACACACCCTGAGTAGGAGGGAGCTGCTCCCTTGGGAAGCGATAGGTCCCAACTTCCCAGCCTTGCAGAGAAGGAGTGACTCACTGCACCCCCCTCCCCGAGCCCAGGGGACTCACTTGGATCCGTTGTTGATCAAGATGCTCTCCCGGATTGTGAGGGTGCAGTAGTACCACACCAGGAGGAAGTTAAAGACGGCATCTGTCACCCTGGTGTCACACAAAGGAGGGTGTAAAGGGGTGTGTTGGGGGCATTGGCACTGCTGTGCAACACCCACACCCCACAGGCAGGGATCTGCTTCCCCCACCCACCACAGCCACTGCAGGACCGTAGCAGCCGCAAAGGCCACCCCACCTCCAGGCCTGTGTCTAGATCCTTTAGCAGGATCTCCTGTTCAGGTCTGAACCTTCCAGGATGGGAGAGAAGAACAAAGAGACCATGGGAGGAGATCTCTGCCCAGCATCCAAGCCAGACTCACCTGGAGTTGAGGAGGAACCGACAGGAGAAGGAGACAATGAGTAGGATGATGGTGAGGTAGAGCTTGAACTTCTCATATTCATCTTTATACGCAAACCTGCAGGGAAGCACAAGGACAGGCTTGGAGCAAGGTGGCTGCTGGAAGTCTGTGTTCTCCTGTTCCACCCAGCAGGAAAAAAGTGATGTTCCATTGGGAACCTCTGGGACACGTTCAGGAAAAACCTTTTCTTAGGGGTATTTCTGAGAGGAGAATACACCAGGCTGCTTCCACACAGGTGGGACACCTTCAAGCACTCCAATCCTGCTGGTGGCCCAGAGAACTGTGGGGAAGCTGGGCAGATTGGAGTCTGCACAGGTTTCCAAGAGGAGGATTGAGGAACAGAGGGAGGAGAACATGGGCTGGCATGGGGAAGGCTTCTCCTGGGCCAAAAACAACCCTTAGTGTTTTCCCACCAACAGGAGGGGAACAGGAGAGGGGAAACAGGAGAGGACTATCCACTGTCTGTCTTTCCTGGAAGTGCCTAACACAGGGGAAACCCAGACACAGATTTTGTGGAGGATCCTATTTAGCTTTTCATTGTTAATGGTCCATCCCAGCCCAGTGGCAGGAGCATGAGGAGGAGCCAGGAATTTGACTGATTCTGGGAAAGGATACAGGAAACAGTCTGGGAAGGGAATCTGCACCAGGTAGGCCATGCCAGCCCTGTGTGTGTCTGGGAGGAGCTGTTCCTGGTGCCAAGGGGATCCTGAGCCAGGCAAATCAGAGGTTGCAGTGAGGAGGGAGCCGTACTTGGCCTGCTTGCTGAGCAGTGTGACATTCACATTCCCGAGCACCAGACTCAGGTACAACCTGGGGAGAGAGCAGAGGCATTAGGATGAGGACTTATGGAGCTGTCCCATCTCATGTCAAAAGACCGGGCACAAGCCCCCAGCTGATTTCCACTCAGAGCTGTCAGATGCAAACACTCTGGCAAACCCTCCCAAGGGCAGGGGGACAGGTAGCCAAACACCCCCCCCTCCCACCTCCTGTGGACACTGGGGTGTTCACTGGGGATTCTCCCTGTGCACAACCACCGTCCAAGGAGGAGAGAAGGCCATGAGCAGGCAGAGGAGTGGGGGAACAAGGGCAGTGCTGAGGAAGCTCAGCCTGGCTCCTGCCCAGTGTGCTCCAGGGAGCCCAAGCAGAGCAGCACAGCTGTGACACTGTTGGGAGCAGGGTGACAGCTGGTCTGTGCCTGCAGTGTTCCAACCACAGGGATGTGGAGGGTGCAGCTGCTGTTCCACCTGGGGCTGAGGTGCCTCTTACCCGTTCTTCTTTGGCAGATAGGCCTCCATCTCAAAGAAAACATTCTGCCTCTCTTTAATCAGGCCCTGGGTTTCTTGGATGGACAATTTCTGCTCGGGATTCGCGTGGGCTTTGCATCTGGGGAGGAAACACAGGCACTGGCATTAGGAAAGACTCTGTAACATGATCAGCACGTGCTGGCACTCCACAGGTGATTGACTCAGACAAGGACACCCCAAGGACAGGGAAGGCAGATGGGAGGCAAGTCCATAACTCCAGAGCAAGAGCTCTGTCAGGCTGGGATGTTGTTCAGGGAAGGCAGCAAGAATGGGAGCGAGGTGAGGCCAGATGGGGCTCTCACCCTCGAGGAAGGATGGGGAGAGCTTTGTGCAGGAGCAGAGCAGCTCATGCTACCTGTAAAGCCCTTGCAAGCTCTGAACTGCAAATGGGGCACAAACCAGGGCAGAGGAAAGGGAGGCTGGGGAAGATCTGCCTCTCACAGCACTTTGCTGTGAGTGAGGCTGCAGAGAGGTTTGTATTTCAGACATGAGGTGAGTTCAGCAGCCCTGTCCCTGCCTCCCTCCCCTTCTGTGCTGCCACAGGACACCAACTTACTTTTTGAGAGAGAGCGACAGCTCCTTGAGCCGCTTCTTCTGCCGTGCAATGGAGCTGGAGATCCCATCCTGGAGCTTGGTGAGCTCCTCGAGCTTCTGCTTGTACAGCTTGTGGTTATCCTGGGAAGGACAGACCAACATTAGAGCTGCCTGCCCAGACACCCCTGTCCTTGGGCCTTTCATGGGGCCACTCGTGATGCTTCTATTAAAAAATGTCCTTAACTTCAGCTGTGCAGCAGCTGGGGGAGAGGAGAAGTGGCTGCCGGAAGCCAGGTGTGTTTGGAGACAGCCTGCAGCCAGCCCTGCTTCCATGGGGACGCTCACCCCCAATCCCAAGGAAGGTGGCTACAGTTGCAGGCGTATCTACAGGACGCAGCCTGGTCCTGCTCTCACACATCTCTGGTGTCCAACCCCCTCCAGCTGTGGGCTGTGAAAGTCCAGCCAGTTATGTGGTCCTGCTCCAGGGTGCTCCCATGGTTGGGAGACCACTGACTGTGCACAGAGGACAGGAAAGACTTGGAAAGAAATGCTGTTTGGGCCAGGGCTACAACTGAGGGCCGTGGTCACCCGGAGCAGGGTCTTTGAGTGCTGGGATGGGATGAGCAGCTCTCCCTGCCTCCAGAGAGAGCAGCAGCTGCTGCTGCCCTGACTCGTGGCTCTGGGGCTCCATCCGAGCACCTCTGGGAAGCTGGAAGGAGACTGTGAAGGAGCTGGACACAGGATGGACTCGCAGCAGGGCTGCAGCCAAGTGCCCGGTAACCCAACCGCACCTGGGTAAGGCTGGATGCCATTCTCCACTATATTTAGAAAGGAAAGAAGAGAGTGTGCTGGATCAATGCTTGTCCAGGACAGCTGGAAAACAGCCTCACCTCGACCACGGCAGCCTGAACGCCACTTCCACCAGGGAATTACACACTGCTTGCAACAACCCTTGGACTAGACCTTGGCACATAAGCTTTAGCTCTTATCGAGCACTTGATCAGCAGATCTTAAAGTTGCTCCCAAAGGGGAAAGGTGAAAGTGAGAGCAGAAAGGGGAAAGTTTCTCCCTCTGGTGACAAGCAGTGGTAAGGTGGCAATGGATCCCAGAGAGCCACAGCTCCCCAGCAGTGATTTATGGCCCTGATCTCTCTCAGGACATTCCCTGTTCGACCCTCAAGCTTTCCTGCTCCTATCTGGAGTCACCGTCTCCTCCTAACTGTGAGAAGTGGCTTTTGTGACATGTCCTTTAGCCGTGCCAGCGTCTGAGCACCACGCTCGGAGACAGCCTGGATCAGGAGCCACCCCAGGTTTCCAAAGGAAAGGGCTGGTGCTGCGTGGCTGCACTCAGGGTTCAAAGTGGGCGACCCAGGACATCCACGCAACCCCTATGGAGCAAGAGGAGGTTTCTCAAAGCCTCCCTTGCCCCAGATCTGGGCAGAGCAGCGACGTGTTCCCAACAACATCCGCTTCACCCCGTTCCCGGAGGGGAAGGACGGGGAAAGGGAACTGGTGCAGCTGCAGCTGAGTGACCTGAGCGGCAGCAGGGGATGGTTAGCCAACCTTTCCCTTGGGTGACCCTGTCTGAGCTGAACCCTGCCCACTCCTTCCCCCGGCAGCCCGCACCCTGAGGATTACACAAAGCAGGTAGAAGCACCTCTGATACCTGTCACCTTCCTGGCACGGAGCCCCCGGCCAGCCCCGGTGAGTGACCGGGCACTGGAAGGAAGGGCACGGGGTACGGAGGGTCGGGACGAGGTGCCTGGGCTGTAGTTTGCCCGGATTCCCGGCGACCTCGGCCCCGCTGGCCGGTTTCCCTGCGGGGCTGGCGGGGCTTTGAGCTGAGAGGAGCGACAAGGAGCGTGAAACGGCATCTGCGCACCTCGTCCGGCCGTGCCACGGCCAGGCAGTGCCGCTCTCCGCTCCCTGCCTTTGAAAACCGGGAGATGCGGGGTCTCCGCGCCCGCTCCGTGGCGGGCTGAGGGATGGGGCCGGCGGCCCCCGGTTCCTGCCGAGCCCCGTGCCCGGCACAGCCCGGCGCCCCTGCCCGGCTCCGAAACGCCCTCCGTAACCGAGGGCTGGGACCCACGGGGAAAAGCGCCCGCACTCCAGAAGGGACACCCCGGCTGCTCCCGGTACCCGTTGGAGATGCTGCGGGGCACCCGCGGGGGGATCCTCCACCCGGGCGTCCGTAACCCCGGCGTGCCCCACTCGGCCGGGGCGGCCCCCCCGGCCCCTGCCCGGGGGTGTCCGCGGGAGCGGCGGTACCTGGATGCGCTGGAAGCCGTCCTGCAGCTCCTCCCACTCCCGCAGGCACTCAGCGGCCGAGGCGCCCGAGGCCATGGCGGCGATGGCGGCGGAGACCGGCCCGGCCCGGCCCGGCGGCGCTGGGGCCCCGCCCCGCTTCCGGACACGCCCCCGGGGCGGGGCCATCCCCCGAGGGGCGGGGCCGCAGTTCTGGGGTGTATCCCTCGGAATTGGAGCCTGGAATACGCGGGGGTCGATGGATCGATCGTAGCTTTTCGCAGGGATCGGTGGATCGAGCTCTGTGCGCGCTCGCTGTCAGCGTTTGGCGTGTGTTCACGGTGGCGTCCAGCTCCGTCCCTGGCCGCGCGTATCGGAACGATAAGCCCAAGGCAGCGATCCAAAACTCCCGAACACAGAGTGCTAGGAGAGCCCGAGCGTGTTTTCTGTAATGTTTTATTTTGTGATGTCAATGGGAAGAGTTTGCAGTGCTGAAAGAAAGAGGACAGCGCTGAGCTGAGGTCTCGTATAGCAGGATTGAGGCTCCAAAACTGCCAGTTGTGCCAAGGTGTTGTTGGATTAGAAGGTGACAAGTGGGAAGTGTTGGCTTGGTCTTGCAGACAATCCAACCAACGAGTCTGTGAGAGGCCACACTCCTATCTGTGGGTAGCTGAGAAGACACTTGCAGGGTGCAAGAACTTGTGAAAGGGGAAAATTCTGTTGTCATTTGTCACCTCTCCAGGCTGGAAGTGGTCACAGTCAGACTCTAAATTTACTGTTCTGGACTATGGGTCACGAACTTTTTCAGAGATAACCCTGCTGACTGCCCCACAGCTGTGGTTATAATCCCCTTTGCTTACAGAAGGGATGAGCAGCCTGTAATGGGCCTCATCCTGCAGGACTTGCTTTGTCCAAGCTGCCAATTCTACAGCACAGGTGAGTTCTCCAGAGAGGTGCAAATCTGAATCCAAATGTGGAGCTAAAGAGGAAGGCCTTTCTATTACATTAAGGTGTTTTTTCTAACAGTGTTCAAGTAGCTTTTTCCCAAGGCAGTGGTGTTTCCCTGGGGGTGTTCTCTGTCAGTAGTTTGGTTCAGAGATGTCTGTGATGGTGGATCCGTAGATTTGGGTCTCCCAGGCTGAGAGCTGTTCCACAAAGCCCCGGTGGGGCCTCATGGTCTCTTTGCATTTCAGAAGGTAGGCCCAAGCTCCCTGTAAACAGAAGGAAAGCAAAGAAGTGTTAGGAATTGAACTGAAAGTCAGGAAGCAGTCACCTTTGGAGACCCATACAGCTTTGTATTTGTTCCCTGTACTGGACAAGAACCTGCAGGTAAGATTTTGGCTGCCAAAGCAGGACAGGCTGGTCCAGATGTGGACTGTCCTCTTCATGCTCTGCTCTCCTAGATACAAGGACAGCTCAAGCTGCTTTCACTGCTTTACAGGTATCCTGTGTTATTTTTACACCAATGGAGAAATCCAGGCCTGGATTTTCTCCCTTAAAATGCTGTTCCTCCCACAGATGATAAACAAAGCAGTGAGGTATCAGCTATTCACAGGTAAGCAACAAAGGTTATCATGTTTTTGGATTGGCGTGACCTGATACGGCAGAGCAGCAATGTCCCTGCAGTTATCCCACTACATTAATTACAGCCATCTTAATTATTTGTTAGCTCCGAGTAATCACCTTGGAATTCTGACACACACAGGGCAGACCCACCAGCATTACTATGCTTTACTCCAGCTGCATTCCTGTGTTTTCCTGGCAGTGCTCATCCTCCTGCTTGTAAAAGAGCTTGCCCCCTGCACTTGGAGGAGGGTTGCTTAAGCATAATGAGACCAAAGGTCGGCAGATAGCGCTCCACTGATTTGTTTTTCTAATCCTGATGATTCTGCAGGCTGATGTTCCAATATTTACTCCTCTGGAACCAGAGTGTGGGTGTCTCTAGTTCCCCTGGACTCAAAAGACCTGCTTATGTATTGATTGCTAATAAGATAAGGGGCCACACATCCCAAATCTGCCCTGATTTTGCAATATCCACGGTTTTGGATGGTTTTAAAGATCTTGGCCTATGGAGATGTGTTGCACTGCTTTTGTCTGCAAGAACCAAACTTGTTTGCCAGGGTAATCCCCCAGGAAAGGTTTGCCCAGCCAATGCTGCCCTATCAACCTTTTCTCCTTTTAGTTTTGCATTTAGTAAAATGCTGATACCAATCTATTAATGCCAATGGAGAGGAGTTCCAAGGATCAGCCTCTGACTTTTGCACTGCCATTGCAGGCATGTTCTGTATTTCAGTGTGCAAGTGTCTGGTTATCAGTATGCAGGAGCAACTACACCCATGTCAGTGCAGACTGAAGGGTGCCTGCAGCCCTGCTGGCACCCTCAGCCTCCAATTACCCCCTGGCACACAGCCATGGAAAGACATTTCCTCTTATGTTGCAAATGTTTGCACAAAATCAATAAAATTATTAGATACAGGCCCAGCTTTAGTGAAGTCTGGATCAATCCGTTCAAGTTCCAGGAGACTTTCCAAACAAGAGTGAGGTTTTTAAGGAGACACTGTTGAGTTCCCATGGGAACCAGCCTGCTCTGTGTTACCAGGCACCAGGAGATGGTGCCTAGGGCAGCAGGATGCCTATCTATGTGCTATATGGAAAGGGAGAAAGGGTCTGGCACCAGGGCTCTTCCACAGCCAGCCCATTCCCAGCCATCATTCATTGATTTCTTACGTTATTCAGAGCTATGGAACAGGATGTACTGGCCATCCAACCTGTACATCCCTTCTAGGTGAGTATTATCCTGTTCCAGATTTCTTTGCAGGAGTATCTGTGGGAGGGGATTGCTCCTGGATAAATTAAATAGGATTTCAGAAGAGGTCAGTGTTGATGCTGAAGTCAGTGGTAAATCAGAGCCCTGCAAGGAGTGGGTTCTGAACTTCCCTGTAACACCATGGAATTAAGAGCTGGGATTAACTGCAGTGGTTTCCCCTCTCTTTCTAGATCCAGGAGAGAAACATCATGTTCTCTAATCACAGCTTTATTTTACAACCCCATAATTATGTAGGGAAATGCAAGAATAACACAGGTGCCAGGGTAAGGACTCACAGATGCAAAATCACACCTAAGCCACCTCCTTAATGGTTTAAAGAAGATGCAATCTCAAATCATATAATCAGTTACATTATCAGGTGGATATTCTCCGTGAAATCACAAAGAATGTCTTATTACTGCAGTGAGAAGTTGAGTGCAGCCCCAGCCAGTCTCTGTGGGGACTCTGACAGTGACATACCTTCAGGGAGAACCGGCAGGAATGCATGAGATAGGCCATGGTGGCTGTGCTGCTCCGGCTTATCCCCAGGCTGGAGAACACCAGCACTGCTCCTCTGCCCAGCTGAGCATCTGAGCAAAGAAATGCCAATCATAAATTAATGATCTGGGAAATCAGGCTTCCAATGTTAGAGCCAAGCACTAATTCAGTGACAGCTGACAAGCTGAGAGACAGGACCCCTCAGGAACCGTGACAGCAGCAGATGGGCACTGCCAGCTCCTGTTTCTGGGAGTATTTGCCTTTCTTAAAAATCCACTTGGTTAAAATGTGGCTTTGAACACCAGGACCAATGACAGTAACTAGCAAATGCTTAATTGCACATCCAATGTCACTTTTACAATCAGGGAACTGAAGAAATGTGGTCTACCATGACCCATCAGCCGTGGTCAGCATCACATCACCTACACAAACTCCTCCCAGAAAGGCTTAAGGATATTGAAATTTCCAAGGAGCACAAGCCTAACTGCTCTCCACTCAGGCTGGAGCAATCAGCTCAAACTGGAGGAGACTTAGACTCCAAATCACTCACTCCCCTTTGGAGATCACAATTAAGAAGCATATACATGCCAGCTGGGGCACTGGTTTTATAATGTTTAATAGTATGGATAATTTGTGGTGAAAATTGCTAAGATCAGCAAACCCGTTTGCTACCAAAGCTAAGCCCAAGGATGCTGTCAGTGGCTCCTCACTACATTAATTCTGCTGCCTATGCCTAGAAGGTTGCATATTTAATTTATAAGCTTCTAATCCTTTCTCTCCCTCTCTAGGCAGCATGATGGTTTTACAATATTAGCAACTGAACCCTAGAATTCATGGAGGAAAGCCTTTTACTGTTGTTGAGATGTTCAGTTCATTCTTGATATTTTTCCCAAGCACTGTAACAGCATTTTCTAACTTATTTCTACCATGAGATACTAGTTCTAAGACTTGAGTAGAAGTGGTCTCACTCCAACATACACCTGGCATGAGAATATCCACACTCCTCTTGAAGTATGTGGAGAGCTTTAGTCTGGTGTTCAGCCATAACTATTCCAGTTTGAATAATCTGCTCTGGACTGCCAAGTAAACAGTTCCATTATCAGACAAACAGTATATCACTTCCACAAGAGCTAAAGCTAATAAACTCTTGTTGTCTGGCTTGGAAACTTTCACAAACTGACCTGAGAAAGAAACTGTATTCTGAAACACTACTGGGAAAAAACGTGGGGCACAGTGAAAGGCAAGGAAGTGAATGTCAACATTTGGGCACATGCAAATAATGAAATTCAGTTCAGAAGTTCAAGCTTATATCAAATGTTGTTTCCTTGTTTCTTTGTGTTTAGTTGTCATTTCTGATACTGTTCTTGGATTAGAAGGTCTGTGGGAACAGAGTGGTCTTTTTCTTCTGTACAACACTCAGCTCAGCAGGGCCTTAGTCTGTGCCAGGTGTTTTGTGATGTGTGATAAAGGAGAAGGACATGGTTTGACACCCTCACAGAAGGGAGCTGGGGGAGCCCTGTCTGCTGTGCAGCTGCAGGCACTGAGCTGGAGAGTGCCTTTTTTTGTGCCATATGTGAGGTGATCAGCTGAAGGCAAGTTGATGTTGTCCAATCTGCACTGCAAATCACAAAGAAGATCAGTGCCTTGTGGTAAGTTCTTTAATGTGTGTCACTCTCTGGTTCAAATAAAGCTCTGAAGGCTGAAGATTTAGGCTGCTAAGGGTGAAAGGGTTGTTGCAGAGGAATAAGAGGGAATCCTATGAATCTCTGGCACACACCCTGCAGCAAAGCCTTTTTGGATCAGGTGGAAAGCTCTCTGTTACCAGAGTGAGGTATTTTTTAAAGTGAGCTGTAAAATCTCCTCTCTCTCTATCAGGCTGGGTAGTGAGGCCGGTCCAATATCCATCAGGGTGTGGGAATGCTTGGGAGTGTATTGATCATCAATGATTACGACTCTGCTGCCTGAGCTTCCTGTTGGAGTGAATTGCTGTCACTCCCATCTAATGTCCTAGAGTGAGCAACCTCAGGAATTCCAGATCAGGATCAACTCACCTATAAAATGAGTAATGGTGGGAAAGGAAGAAAAAAGATCTGTTTCAAGTTTATCTGGAACAGATATATGGAGGGATTCACCATCTTCTGCAAACCTGGAAAGAGAGCATAGACACCACATAGACCAGAGAAGCAGCTTTGACAAGTTGTTTGTTGGAGGTGATAATTTTGTTTGCTGTTACATGTGTGAATTTTTCATCATCATCACCATTAACATGATAAGGGATTTGTTATGGTGAATCACCAAGATGTTTGTAACACAGATCCAGTTTAATTGCTGATTTTTCATTCCACGTGGTACCAGCATTAATGTCTTAACCTACAGCTTCCTTTATCTGAGAGATAGATGAAAACAGATGAACTGAAAGCAAGAATGCCTTCACAGCGTGTGTGGACAGAGCTCCCCTAATTCACTTCATGTGGTTTTCTATGAAAGCATCTCCTCATTCCACAGGCTCAGAGAACTCAACCTGGAGAACTCATAGAGCAAAACATTGATGAGGAATTTCTGAAATGTGAAAGCACATCACGCAGAGGACACAGGAATATTACCCACAATGCAGAGACCTTCCCCTGGAGCCAGAGGCATGAGAAATGTCTGCTGGTGCACATGTCCTGGGGTGGGTAACTGGATTTGTTACTTACTGTGTTTGGGTCACCACCTTGAGAAGTGCCACTGGATTTTTCACTCTGTGAAATGGCATTTCCAGCATGACTTGCAGAGTGAGCTGAATGGTCATGGACAGAGTAGAAAGGAAGACCAACAATGTGACACGTGGGTGATTTAGCTTTTACACTGGTGTGTTTGTAAGATTTTGCTCTGAAAGCTATTCAGAAATACAGGTTTTTCCTGAAGAATGGTAGTATGTGATGTAGTATGTGATAGACTCAAATTGCCAAGGGCTTCCCAGCCCTCTCACCCAACCCACCCATGACATGGTCGAGGGCTGCAGGACTGTGCTTTTAACTTACAGTGTTGCAGGCTGTTCAGAGACATTGACTAGTGCTTTGATCCTCAGATCCTTCTGAATTTTTTGGTCACAGGCCTGCTTGAAATTGCCCATATATAACTTTGCAGGTAGTATTTCTACAGGGTATGGCTGGTAGTTTTCTAGTTCCTGACAGAGAGAAAAGATAAGGCTCAGGTTAGAGGGTGTCTTTGCTCCCATTAGCTTGGTAAGTTCTTAAACAGAAGCCATGTGAAGAATTGAACAAGCACTTAGTCAACAGCCCATGACACAATTTAGTGTAATGATTCATTCAATCACCTGAACTTTCTGTATATTGAAGACTTTGCTACATTTACTGAGAATAATTAACAGCATCGCTGTAACTTGAAACAAATCCTGACTGAACAGGAAGTGGAATATATCCTTTCCATTGTCTGCAGGGCCTGCAGTGTAACAGATTCATTTGATGTTCTCCCTGGTTACTGTTTGCAAGGCAAAATTAAATCATCTGCCACCTGCAGAGCTGCAGGTGCCCCGTAGTGGCGCAGCAGGAGTCTGCAGCTGCTTCCGAGGTCTGCAACTTGTGGAGGCTGACAAAGAAAACACACCAGAAGCCGACAACGTCTCAACATCCCTAACGGATACTCGGCTACTGCTGCAGGAGCACAAAGCATCAGCCTAACAATTTAAACCAACAGTGAACAGCTTAAACTGAGAGGCAAGAAGGTGTTCTGTGCCCAGCAGAATCTGATGGGGAAGCTCAGCCGTGTGTTGCCCTTCACAAAGCACAAAGTGAATCGATTTTCTCTCCTGTGCTGTAGCATCCCACAGGTTAGCTCTGTGTCACGGGCTATTTCACGTGGATCAGGAGGGAATGGGAACTGTGGGGACAAAAGACAGGTTGCAATGAGATGCTTTCTCCTGACCAGCACCTTCTTAACCTGCCTGCCTCAGGTCCTGTGCTAGATGTGAAATAAAGGGCAATTGTTTCTCATAAACCAATAGATTTGTAGGTGGTACCAAACATTAGGACACCAGTGTTTGAGTGGATGGCTGTTTTCTCTCTGGGCCCATTGAAATAATGCACCAGCACTTGTTTTGTGATCCTTCCTGGTGAAAACATATGGAACACGGTGCTTGGCAGGAATTGTACTTGTGCCTGAAAACATTTGCTGTGTACTACCACAGATAACCACGTGTGAGAGAGGAGCCTGCTTCTTTTCATCATTTTCTACTGTTTGTTCAGTTATCTGTACTCTCCCAGGGCCAGTTTCAGGGTTATCAGGGAAACGACCCCTAGTTATTTCCACGAGCTTTCTTTCACGCAATAGAAGAGGAAAAAAATGTGACTGTAAGAGTATCAGTGGTGAGACTCAGGGCAAGCACAGTAATTCAAATTACATTTAATTCCTTTGTTTGAAATTACCGTGATACCAGGTTTGCAAAACCATTTAACTTGAATTCATCAGCAATCATCAGTTGAATATGAATGCTAATTATATTTGCAAATTAGTCTCTTCTCACCCGAGGCATCCACAGTATCTTCTGAGTCCCCAGAAAAGGATAATAAGCTGAAAAACGCCTGTACCCCCCCTTCAGGACGAGCACGGGGTGGCGGGTGAACTGCTCAAAGTTTCTGCCGTGTAGGACCGAAGTTCCTTCCTCAGTAGCTAAAGAGACCAAAAAGCTGTTTGCCAGGGCAGGTTCGGTGTCTCCATCAGTGCCTCCATCTGCCTCCCCACCACCCGCAGCAAATCTCTTTTTATTTCATCTAATGATCCTTAAAAACCATTGCTAAAGGCTCAACTTACTCTGTACCTGTTGCTGCAGGTCAGTAATAGGGTGTGCTGCTTTTCATGTCTTGTCCTGAACTTTTATTCCTCTCCTGGTTTCTTCTGTAGGCCTAGCTGGCTTTTTTCTCTCTACTCTTTTTTCTTTGGGAAGTGCTTGTAATAAGTTCCCATAATAGAGAAATATTATTAATTTATATCTACTAATCATAGTTTTACAGAGGCCCTTTTCTTTAGTCTGCTTTAGGCAAAGGGGGAAAGAAAAAGTGTCTTAAATAAATTCTTCTCAAATGTTTTAAACACTCTCCTTAATGAAGTAAATTATATGAGATGTCTGCTCCTCTTCCCAAGGGATCCATCCTGCTCCCTTCTAGCTATGTCTGCTTTAGAAATAGATCCACACAATAGAAACCCACTTCTGATTCTCACACCTTCCCTTTAATGCCTCATCCCTGAGCATCTATGAACATCCTCACTTTATTCATTCCCCTTACATCCCCACATTTTTTCTTTGAAAGGTGATGTAAATCTTTGGTAAAACTATTGTAGCCTTTGTAAAGCTCATAAGAGCCAAACAAACATACAAAGACTGCACACAGCAGAACTCCTTGCCAAAGGATGTGTGAAAGCTAAACATTTCCATGGTTCAAGGAGGACTGAACAACGACATGGAAAAGTTTCCAGCTCTTCACATTTCTTGGTGAACTCCATCAAATCATCACCCTCATTAAAGGTAAATCACTTTAAATACCATAATGTGAAAGCCTTTTATAACCCTCAAAGAAGGAAATACTTACTCTGGGAATATATGGAACTTGAGCCATTGTATTCAGTCTCTGAAGCAGCACTGCTCCCTGAAAGGCAATCGTTGGGCAAGCCCACTCTCAGGGAAATGTGAGGAAAAAAGAACCCATTCCTCACATGCAACAAGGAGCTTCAAAGGATCATCCACAGATAGGAAACCAGGATGCTTTGAAATAAAACCTGGATTTCTGAAGCCTAGGAACACATATAACACAATGGAAAAACAGATGCATAGCACAGATGTTCATTTTTCAAACAGAACTGCGAACATTTGCATCTCTTCCAATAAGCTCATAAAATTAAATGAGGAATGGGAAGAATCTCTCTCTGGCAGTGAGGTCTTGACTGACATGGGTCCCACGTACCCGTTTCTTTCTCCTCTTCATCACAGTCACAGGAGTCCAAAGAGCTGGTCTTGGAGTCATACACCACACAGTACCTGACATAGCCCAGCTCCTCTGGATTCGGGACCAGATACTCCCCCGTAGGACTCTACAAAATCCCAGAGGAATTCTGTCAGGAGCACAGCTCCCCTCTCCTCTTGTGGCATTCACACTACTGACATCTTGCAAGTTCCTACTCCCTATCTCCGTGTTGGTCGGTGCGTTAGAATCATAAGTGATGCAAACACCGATTGCTTCATCACCCAGAGCAGAGCAGATGCCAGCACCGTCCTTGCGAGACAAGGCTACAAAACGCGAGTTCTTGGGCAATATTTCCCGATATTCAGCTCCTACGTGCCAATCTCTTGGGCTGCTGGAGCCGCCTTTGCTTTGTGACAGAATACGTCCCCCCAGCGGCAGACACGGAGCACGGCTCGACCAGGCATGGGACATTGCCCGAGGGGTTTAAGACGGTTTTGGGTTCCTGGTAACTGCTAAATCCATGGATTCTTCATACAAACAACAATCCCCTCACCTGTTCTATCCTGCGGGCTGTAATAATGTGGCTGTCACCGAATTCACGCTCAGTACGGGCATCTGAAAAAAAACAACCAAGACACAGCAGTTGGCTTTTAAAGGTGGAATCCTTTAAAAGTGATTTTGTGATTTGGTCAGCAGGAATTCAAGCACTGGCATCACCCAAGAGAGCAGAGATTCGGGGACGTGGCACTGGGGGATGTGGCTCAGGGGTGGTTATGGTGGCGCTGGGTGGATGGCTGGACTGGATGATCCTGAACGTCCCTTCCAACCTTGACAATCCTGTGATTTGTTTTTTCAGGAGCTGAGGCTTTCGGTAGATATAACGAACTCCAGTACTGCTGTGAGTGTGTGTGTAACACCAAGTGATGTCAGCAGCCTCAGCCCTGCCCCCAGTGTGCTCCTGCAGCGTTCCCAGCACCACTCCTGTGCTCTGCCCTGTGCCTGCTCTGCCTCTGCTGCCCCACAGCTGGGGAGAGGGGCACTGGAGAGACACCAACCCGTTCCCAAACTGGCTGACTCCTCCACCAGAACATCTAATAATATTGCAGTATCAGGCACCCTTTGTTGGGGGTATTGGCAAGATGCAGATGCTTATCAGCAATATTTGGGAAATGGTTGAAAGATCTCGTCCGCTTCTGAAGCTTCTGGGAGCAACGGGGTGTGTATCCACGGGATGGCTCAGCGCAGGGGGAGTTGGACATGAGGAAAGACGGAGCAGGAGTGGGTCATGGCACCTGAAATGGGGTGCGGGCAAGGTCCCAAGCGGAAGGCTCCCGTAAGGACAAGTGATGTGTCTGCTTTTCCTCGCAAGCCCCATTGGCTCAGGGTGTCTGAGGCTCAGAGTGTCTGCCCGGGCTGAGCAGGGTCTGGCTGCAGGCAGGGGCAGGTCAGGCAGGGGCAGGGCAGGCAGGGGCAGGGCAGGCAGGGGCAGGGCAGGCAGGGACAGCAGCAGGCTGTGACAGGCCTGTGCCGCGGCCTCACCCAGCAGGCACAGGTAGTTGGGCTCTGACAGCCGCGGGAACCGCCGGCACTGGTTGATGATGTTGTAGAGGTGTCGGGGGAAGCAGAGCGCCACCCCCGCCATCCCCGCCCTCTGTCGCCGCCTGTCGCGACAGCCCGGCCCGGCCCGGCCCCTCCCCCCCAGACAGAGACGCCCGCCCGTCTCCAAGGTTACCACAGACCAGATCTCGCGAGGCTTCCGGCCGCGCCGGGGAGGGGAGGGGGGAAGTCTCGCGAGAGGCGCGGGCGGTGCCGTGGAGGTCGTTGGAGTCACCGGCCCCGCCATTCCCGCCGCTCCCGCAATGCTGTCCCGCCTCGGCACCGCCACCGCCCTGCGCCGCGGCATCGCCACCTCCGCACAGGTACCCGCAGCACCCCCTCGGGCCGGGGGAAGACCCTCGTGCTCGGGGTTCGGGGCTGCGAGCCCGGGGAAGAGCCCGGAGAGGAGAGTGCGGGTCCCGGGGAACAGCCCCGGTCCTTGTCGGTTCTGGGCCTGCGGGGCCGGGGCTGGGCCTGGTTCTCACTCGGTTGCGGGGCCCGGGTGGAGCCCAGGATGGCGGGAGCCCCGGGCCTTCCCAGGGAGGGGCTGCGAGAGCCGGGTTGGGCCGAGCGCCCGCTGAGGAGCCGCGAGGGTCGGGGGGAGCCCTGGCCTTCGGTGAGGGGCTGCGGGGCCGGTAAGGAGCGTGGGGCCTCCTCGGTGAGGGGGCCGTGGAGGCCGAGACCCCCTCGGTGAGGGGCTGCGGGGCTCGGTGCCGCCCCGCCCCGTCCCCGGTGCCCCAGGGAGGGGTGCGGGGCTCGGTGCGGGGCCCGTGCCCGGTGGTCCCTCCGTGCCGGGGCTGTGGCCGTGCGGGGTGTGGGCCCGGGAGCTCCTGCCCCTCTCCAGGGGTGACAATCCCGCGGGAACATCTCCCTGAGGGTGTGCGGTGGGTTTGCGGCCTCTTCAGTGCAAACGTGCCCCTGCGTTCTGGAGGTTTTAGGAAGCCAAGCTGGGGGCTGGGCTTTAACAGTAATCCTTGGTGTGCTGAAACCCACTGTGCTGACTGCAGACCAGAGAACTGCTGCCGTGGTTGCAGTGATAGGGACTGACCTCTACTTAATACCAGTAGTGGGATAAAACATTATTGGAGCTGTAAAGATGTGCTGTACAGGAGAGACTTGTGCAAGTTTTTTCATAGGAACTGTATCTTTTAGCAGCGAGGTTTTGACCTCATGGTATCAGCTCAGCCATAAACAGGGCACGGCAGTGATTCAGGCCAGACTTTGCTTCCACTTAAAAGAGTTCTGTGCAAAATTACATTTGTTACAACAGCAGCAAAACCGAGCTGAGGTGGGGCTGATCTAGCCCTCGATTGATTATTTCTTGTCAAAGCACAGTAATTAAGCTGTTCATGCAGGGACTTGGAGCTATTAGGGCTTTATCTGGTAAGACTGAGATAGAGAACAGCTTTCTCAGCAGTGCTGTGTTACACCCTTGCAGGAACCTCTGGTTCTCCATCACTCTGGCTGAGCGTTGCACTTTAAGTTTATCGTGGCCCTTGGAAGTAGCTTTCCTCTCATGTAGCAACACTCTGAAAACAGGCATTTGGGAGAGACATAATGTCCTGCCAGTGCACTTGTGAGGGTAAAATTGGTCTCAGGGTAACCCAGCAGAGCTGATTTTACTTTCTCCTCAGCCGCATGGTCGAAGCTGGAAGGTGTAGTCGCTTAATTTTCTTAGACCTCGATCTTGAGGCAGCCTCAGGTACTGCTTTGAATTAATTTCAGGCCTAATTTCTTCATATCCATACAATGAGTGTTACATGTATTGTGGCCCATTAGGTGTATTGATTTGCCACATGGGAAGGCATATTTTTTTGATACTGGTAACATCAGCCAGAAAAACTACAAACCTAATCAGATCTGGGCCTGTAGGGTGGCAGGTATTAGTCTCAGGCAGACATTCCTATCTGAAGAAAAGCGATCTGTTGGGTTCCTTTGCTTCCCTTTTGAGCTTCAGGTTGCCAATAACAGTTTCCTCCAACTTGTCCTACCAGCAAACCTGCAGAATCTTTGGGAGTCTGTCATGAGCATCGCTTTCTGTGGGCTGAGGCTCTCAAGTTTGCATAGAGCTGGGTAAAAAATTGAGAAAGAGAACTGAAAGCAAAGCGTGGTGAAATCCCCAAGGTCGCTGCTGGGGTCACTGCCAGGGTTGTTTCTACAGCTTTGTTTGTCTCTCCCCCCACAGAACAATGCTAAGGTGGCCGTGCTGGGGGCCTCGGGGGGCATTGGGCAGCCCCTCTCCCTGCTCCTGAAGAACAGCCCCCTGGTGAACAAGCTCAGCCTCTACGACATCGCCCACACCCCCGGCGTGGCAGCTGATCTGAGCCACATCGAGACCAAAGCCAACGTCAAAGGTACTGCTGGGTCCCAGGGGATCCCAGAGCCAGTGTCAGAGGTACTGCTGGGTCCCAGGGGATCCCAGAGCCAGTGTCAGAGGTACTGCTGGGTCCCAGGGGATCCCAGAGCCAGTGTCAAAGGTACTGCTGGGTCCCAAGGGATCCCAGAGCCAGTGTCAGAGGTACTGCTGGGTCCCAAGGGGCCCCAGAGCCAGTGTCAGAGGTACTGCTGGGTCCCAAGGGATCCCAGAGCCAGTGTCAGAGGTACTGCTGGGTCCCAAGGGACCCCAGAGCCAGTGTCAAAGGTAGTGCTGGGAATGGGCCGTACTCCCAAGGGATCCCGCGCTGAATCACCCGTTTCTTGAGAAGGGGAATCTTCACACAGCCATCCTGAAGCCCACTATCAGTTCAAGTAGTTTTTTCCTCCAGCTGTGCATGATTAAGGTTTAGCTGATTAGGTTGACATGTATGGAGATGAAAATGGCCTGTGGTTGCACTGTTGGAGGGGAATATGTGTCAGGAAAGATTCAGTGAAGTTATCTAGGAGCAAAAGCAGGAGTGTTGAGTTTAAAGGTTTGACTACAAATAGACTTAACAGTCCCTGGGTGTCCACATGGATTCTGAGTGCTTCTTCTCTGAAGGGATAGCTGTCATGTTCTGATAAAATCAAAACTTAATCTGCTGATCTTCATTTTATTTGAAGACCACCAGAAGGTGACACTTTCCCTGAATATGCCTCTCTGCAATTCTCTGGGGGCACTGACTCTAGTGCCAAGGTTTTTGGAGAGTAAATACACATAGCAGGAGGAGCTAGCACTTCTCAAAACAGATGGTTGTGAGATTCTCACCACTCTCATTCTGTAAGTTTTGAAACATGGGTAAAACATCCAACAGGATCCATCCATAACTGTGTTTCTTTGCTTTTCAGCGTAAGTCTGAATTGAAAGGTAAATTAAAAAATGAATTGGATGCCTCTGGGTGTAGTTCTGTACTTCAAAGGATCAGATATTTAATAACTGTCAAAAACATAACGCCTAAATGCCTTCCATTTCAGGCTTCATGGGACCTGAGCAGTTGCCAGAATGTCTGAAGGGCTGTGATGTTGTAGTTATTCCGGCAGGAGTCCCTAGAAAACCAGGTATGTTCTCTTTGTTGGAAAGCCCCAGGACTGCTTTGAAGTGGATTTCTGCAGTGCTACTACTCAAATAGAGCTGTGTCTGGTGCTTTATGGTGGTGTTGGCTTGGGGTGTAAGTGGTCTGTTAATGCCCCTGACCCAGAGCCTCTCTCTTAGACTGTGCCTTGTGAAATGGGGAGAACTCATTTCTGGAGTTCCTGTGTGGGGCTGAGGTGCAAAGACTCTTCATGCAAGTGATGCTAAATCTCCTTTAGTGTTTTCTTGTGCTAGGGCAATGCTCTATGAATGGAAACTAGTTCATTGTTTCATTTCTCATCAGAATAGAAATAATGTATTTGTTTTACATCAATTGTACAGTGACTTCTTGGGGCATCTCTGAATAAATGCTGTTAAGCTTTCCTAGAATGTCTCTGACCTGCTCAGTTTCTACTCTGTTTTTCAGGATCCTATTTGGAATGTAACAAAATTTAGACTTTAATGCCTAGCTTTTCCTTTATCTTCATTTTTCATGGTTAAAGTAGTTGCTACAACAGAAATGAGAGGTGGCACTTACACAACCAGCAATATTTTGCACAGAGCAGTTGGCATTTGAACTGAAGTTGTGGAGGTGACTTAGAAGAGGGAGAAGAATTCATCTTGGGAGCAGTTCTGCTGCTCTGAGCACCACTGGTGTGGGTCTGTATGGCCACACTGTACTTCAGGCCCCTGAGATGAAATGTGACAATGATTAGCTGGGCTGGTTGCTCCTGAAAAGGACTGATCTGTTGATCAGTGAGAGGAATTACCTTTGGAGCCAATTCATTACTGCAGCTGGAGAATTTGTTCTTGATCTGTGAAACCAGAAGCTGAGGTGTCTCTATCAGAACCAAACACTAGGTTTTGATTGGCTTGCTTTTCCTTGAAGGAGTAGATTCTGAGTAACAAAATACTGTGTGGCTGTTTTTTAGGCATGACCCGTGATGACCTGTTCAACACCAATGCCAGCATTGTTGCCTCTCTGACATCTGCCTGTGCAAAGCACTGTCCAGAAGCCATGATTTGTATTATTTCTAACCCGGTAAGTGTTTTCTGGAGGCCCTGGAATGTAGAAAAAAATAAAAATCCAGACTGAGAATACTACAGTAATCCAAATTCCTGTTAATTTTGAGCAGTGTCTTTAAGGTCTGCAGTGTATTTGCAGAAAAGCACTAAAAGCCTGGCTCTACTAACCCATTTTTTTGGCTCTGTCAGAGGAAACTTGGATATTAAAGTGCTTTTCAGTCTGTGTGACTGGTTATAGTGCAAGCTGGTGTATTAGCTGGAATAAAAGTCTTAGCTCACCGAGGGAGGAGCCTTTGTAATGTGAATGAACAAATTTATTGTCTTAATGGTTATGTAAAATTAATGATTTTTATTCCAGCCTGACTGTAAATTGTTCTTCAATTCAGGCATTAAAGTAATTGGCTGCAGCTGATTCCAAGTTGGAAGTGTAGTTGAGATTGTTTATTGGCCTGTTTAAATTCATGCATTGGCTTTGTTATTATACTGCTTTTAATCAGTGCTTGCCTCTCCTTGCTTATAGGTAAATTCAACCATCCCAATAACTTCAGAAGTCTTCAAGAAGCATGGTGTGTACAATCCCAACAAAATCTTTGGTGTTACAACGCTGGACATCGTCAGAGCAAACACTTTTGTGGCTGAACTGAAGGCAGGTCATGGTTAACAGCTGCTGGGGGAGGGATATTGCCTGCTCTGGTGTCAGATCTATAAAGAAATGCTTTTAAAATCACTGCAGAGAGGCAAAGCAACTCAGGTTTCTGTGGAACTAGAGGCAAAGGCAGTGATTCCCTGTCTCCATTCTGTAGAGGAGCCTGGAGATAAGGTTTCTTGCAAAACGTGGTTCAAGAGACTTTGACCTTTCCTTTTCATAGCCCTGTGAGTGAGCTACGTGTTTGCCTTAATTCCATTGGCATTTCCAACCCCTGGTGCAACCGGAGGAGAGGGTTGAGCTGTAGCATGTGTTTGCAAGTCAAACTCTGTGCTGTATGTTACAGGATATTCTGCAAAGGATCAGGAGCTGTAACAGGTTACTGCTCTTTATAGCCCTGGGGGTCTTTATTGTGTGCTGCTGTTTATACAAACTTGCATTAATAATATCCTGTAACTGTATGAAGTGATTGGAGTTCGGCTCTGTAGATCTGGCTTTGTCCTTGGAATGCAAATGCCTCTGAAACTCCTGCCCTGTGTAGCACTGGGTTATAGATCACAGAATTGTTCAGGTTGGAAAAGACTTCCAGGATCATCAAATCCAACCTTTGGCTGACCAGTGTGTCCAAATGCCCAGGGCAGACAGCAAAGGTTGGTTGATTTTGCTTGTTTTTCTTGCCTATGTACTTCAGAAACTGCAAAGTTTCTTGTTTCCCTTAGGGCTTAGATCCAGCTCGAGTAACTGTTCCAGTTATTGGTGGCCATGCTGGGAAGACTATCATCCCTCTGATCTCTCAGGTAAGTCAGGGTGACTGCTCTGTGTGGCAGCAGACTTGTCAGCATGTTGATGTAAAATGCCTTTGTGATGGCAGGTAACATGCTAAGATAGAGCAGACAGTCTTCCCTGCTCTTGTGGCTGCTTTCCTTCTGGGATGAGATGCAGGATGAGGAAGAAGACAACAAAACTCCTCTGGGTAGTGTTGGTAGTGTAAGTAGTTCCTGCTTTCCTCTAAAGGAATTTGGGAAATAAAATC
Organism: Serilophus lunatus; assembly: GCA_013399895.1. Lineage (NCBI taxonomy): Eukaryota > Metazoa > Chordata > Aves > Passeriformes > Eurylaimidae > Serilophus > Serilophus lunatus. The sequence continues at coordinate 2,614,280 of VXBA01001494.1, forward strand.
TGAGGTGTAGCAAAGTCTTCAGGAGAGATTCTAAGCCAAACTGAAATGCATTGCTAAAGCAGACTGCAGCCTTGTCAGGAGATGGCTGGGATATGGCCATAGAAAATCTGCAAGAAAGGGGGGAAAAGCTTTGCTCTAAATGGGGAATAAAGTATCCTTTACAGAAGGATGTTCTTGGGGAATAAGAGCAAGGGCTCCAGAACAGCAGATTGCTGAGAGGGTGCTTTGGTTAAACAGTCAATTGGTACAGACACAGCTGTGCTTAAGCTACTGGCATAGCTGTACCTGAAGGTCTGCTAACTTCCTAAATACTGTTACTTCCTAAACACTCCAGGAGACTGGATCCTTCATAAAGCTCTTGACTTCCATAATGCCACAAACATTTACAAGATGATTTTTTGCAATTCATAATGCTTGAAGGGCTTCTGTCTGGTGCAAAGGATTGTGCTGCAGTGAGACACCATGGCAAGCCCTGGTTTGGCTGTGAAGCTGTTTGTCCTCAAGGAAGCTGGGCTTGGCTGGGTTCCTGTTCCAGGCCATGCAGTGACCAGCAGCTCTGGTGTCTCTTGCAGCTGGTCAGTGTCACACGGGGGTAACCCATTTTTCCAGTTGAGAACTGTTGGTAACAACTGCACCAGTACTAAAAACATATGTGCGGCCTTATGCTGAACCTGGAGGCTTTCTGGTGTTAGATAGTAATTTATTTTTTTTTCCCCCATCTAGTGCACACCAAAAGTGGAGTTTCCTCAGGATCAATTGGAAAAGCTTACAGCAAGAATTCAAGAAGCTGGCACTGAAGTCGTCCAAGCTAAAGCAGGAGCAGGTGGGTTCTTGAGCACAGCTTCCCAGTAATTCTTGTTGGCTAGCTGAAATGAGTGCAGTCCTCAGCAGTTTAATCTTACTTACAATTTATGAACTTCTGGTTACAAATCCAGTTCTGACTGCCTGAGTTGTGCTACTAGGAATAGCTCAGTACATAAGACTGAACATTAACTGATCTCATGCCATGTACGGCTTTAAAAAGAATCTTCTCTGTCAAATTAAGTGGTTTCTTTTATAAATTGGTCGATTAGATAGCATGTAGCTGGCCAAAAGCTGCTGCTTTCTCTAACTGACTGTGAGCTTGAAGTCAGCGACACTGCAGCTCTGTAAACATACTCCTATGTAAAGAAAGTATCAGATTTCAGTGTGATCTGTTCTAGAAGTGGTTTAACTCTTACAGGATCTGCCACCTTGTCCATGGCCTATGCTGGTGCTCGATTTGTGTTCTCTCTGCTGGATGCCATGAGTGGAAAACAAGGGGTTGTGGAGTGTGCCTTTGTTCGGTCGGATGTGACGGAGAGCCCATACTTCTCTACACCCCTGCAACTGGGAGTATGTACTTCAGATCACGAGGCTTATAAATAGCAGCTACTGATTGAGTCTTGTGGGTTTTGCTCAGTGATTTCAATGTAGTTGATTGCCTGCAATCACTGGAGTTAACAGCTGAGTGTACATCTAAGAGTCTTGCATATTTGGTTGTGGTACTTGGGCACATAGCTGGACTTGACAAGGATGCTGCTGCTTTTGTCTGCTCTTAGTCTGCAAATCACTGAGTAACCAGAGATTCAGATTTGGCTTAGGAGGTCATGCTTGCCTCAAGTCAGGCTTGTTTACTCTGGGCTTTCCTATGATTAACCAGAGTCAGCAGTCCTGTCTCCTCAGCTTGATCTGCCACAAACAAAACCCTCAGAAGTTGAGGCACGTGTGGAGCTACAGCAGGGATTAGGATTAATAACTTGCTTTCAGGACCTCTACTGAACTCTGAAAGAAGTGTTCCTTTTGTCACCCTTATCCTGTGGGAGTGGTGGAAAAGAAGGATGTTGCAGCCATATGATGACTGCTGGGATGCAAAGGGTGGTGTGAGCTGCCATAGGGGGCAGGCTGATGAGGGAATGGAAGCAGAGGGGTATGAAGAAGGAAGGATTTGGGTGTAGGAGTCTTGAAAACCTAGGAGTGCCACTGTGAAGCAGTTTGAGATTGCAGGTAAAGAACGTGGACCAGAGGAGAGAGATTCCCTTGCCAGATGGTGGGTCTGGAGGTTGGAAGGAGCGGTTGGTATCAGTCTTCTCTTGAAATAGCTGCTGGGCTACCTTCTGGTTTCACACTTGTGAACAGTAAAGGTTGGTGAGGGCTGTAGAAGTCGGCACAGATATTAAGAGGCTTTGAACCTTACTAGGAAGCACAGGGTTGGCAGACTAGAGATGACAGAGGTCCCAGGCTGGGTCTCTGTCTCAGCTGGATAATACTTAGTCAGAGTTGTTAAGCTACTCTTTAGGTCATTCAATGAATGGTTAATCCTTAAATCCTCTTTCCCTCAGAAAAAAGGAATTGAGAAGAACCTAGGTCTTGGCAAGCTCTCTCCCTTTGAAGAGAAGATGGTTGCTGCAGCCATGTCTGAGCTGAAGGCTTCTATTAAGAAAGGAGAGGAATTTGCAAAGAACTTCAAGTGAAGAGTTGACGACGGAGAGGAATTAACTTCCTTAATTTATTAAGGCATCATGTCACTTTATGACTTCTGATTCAAAGCTCATGCTTTGATTGGAGTCTGTCTGTATTAGCTTGATGCTTGTTGCCAGTGCAGAATCTAATCATCAATAAAATGGCCTCATTTTTTCAATGTACCACGTGGAGTTGTCCTGATGTGCTTTGTCTTTTGAAGGTAGAGGCTGTAGGTCTCTGGGAGGTTATTTCAGTAGGGATGAAATTGCCTGGGAGGGTGGGTGAACTGATTACTCCCAACTTTATTGCTATGGATTGGGCTCCATGCTTAGCTCTGTTGCTGGGAACCAGGTGTGATCAGATAAGATCAAGATGAGGTGAAGGGGCTGCACGAGGGATAACTGAGTGAAGTGATCCAAGAGGTGTTTTTTCAGGAGTGACGTCTTCGTTACCTGGTGTTACCTTAATCTCTTGCATAATTTGATTTTAAAGGAGTTAGCGAAAGAGCACAGCGTTTGAAATGTCAGTCCTGCACTAAGACAATAATTAAACTGCTGAGAGCGACTTCTTTCTAGTTAGGAACAAAAGCCTTGATTTAGCATCTCCATAAATTTCTCTTACCTTCATCCTCTTGTGAATATAAAAATAAATGTCTGCAAGAAGATGATGACGACGAGTTCTGTTGCTGACTTCTTTGAAGGTAAGCTTTAATGAAGGAAGCTATTAATTCACTCTTCCTCTGTGCTGCTTATGCTACTCCTTTGAATTGCTCTCATCCGTGTAGGTTGAATTCTAAGTTGGATAGACTTTATTTAGATGAGGAGAAGGAAATGCCAAAGCCCAGCACCTCTGGAGGAGTGTTGGTTTGAGCCAGAGAACTTGGGGTAGAAGCTTCTCATAAGGAAGATACTTAAAGGCAGTAGATGCTCTTGGGTCACTGCCTTTTTTCTTCCACCTGTATTCCTTTTTCGGAGCTCTCTGAAGTGGGTTTTATTATTTTGTTTGTTGTAATTAGTTCATCATTCTGAACCAGATCACACAGTTGTGACTGTTGCAGATGCATTGATAATCAAGTGCCTGGTTCTTTCCCTATCCTGTGGATCATGTGGGCAAAGGACAGCAAGCACAGTCCTTGTTGCTGCTGAATTCCAGTGTGTTAAAGTTTGGTTTCTTTACAGGAATAGTAATGAAATGGAAGCGTTGGCAGTCATTACTCAGCAGGCTTGGAACAAAGTAATTATTAGGTGGTATTAATAGAATTAAAGAGTAAAGAATTAAAGATCGTGTTGGAGGGGTGCAGGGGAGGATGTTGGAACTGGAGGACACTGAGGGGGAATGACTGACCAGACCTGGTAAATATAGCACAGACTGTTCCAAAGAGTAAGTGGAAAACGTGGCAGACTGCTGTAATGACCACACAGAGCATAGAGTGTAGGGGTCTTGCAAGCCTGTCAGCATTTTTGTACCCAAAATAGGTGGTACAGGTTGTTACAAACGGTGTATGTCCTGCCAGAGGTGTGTGGCCCAGCCTGTGTGCCCAGGTGGTCCAGGGGAACTGCCACCCAAAGCTGCTGAGGCACTGGCTGCAGGGAAAGCCTTGCCTTGCAGCCAGGAGAATGGGAACACACACTTGTTCCAGTCCTGCTACTTTTAATACAGTGGATAGAGCAGATTTCAGAGCATTGGAGACTTTTAGAATTTGAGGTTCATCATGTGGCTTAGGTTATTCTATCTTTTCTTGTGTCAGCAGTCCAGTTCTTGGGGAATTGCATGGACAAGCAGAAAGCTTCACTTGTACTGTTAGGGACTCAGGGACAACATGGGCAAGTGGAGCTGAGGTGGAAGAAGATTATTCCTCAGCACTTGCTGACTTGTAAATTCTTCAGGGTCTCCTTCAAATCCCCTGAATGTTAACAATGCCCCTGCACCGTCGAGGTTTTGGATTTGTTTCTTTTCCCCCCCTAGTCCCATCCCTCATGCTTGGAGTGGCACTATTCCCTATGCCTGTAAATCTGCTCCCTTTTGGAAAGGGAGACAGGACACCCTTCTTCTGGCTTTCTGCAGTGAAGTGAGAGGCCAGAAGGACACTGAAGATGAGAAATGGATTTGTGTAGATGTTGTCCTCATGGCTGAGCAGTGCCATGGTGGGTAATTTAATCTCTGTGAAGACGAGGTGGTTTGCAGAGGGAAGTGTGGGACATCCCACCCCTTCTTTCTGAACAGATTCTCCATAGGAGGAAAGGACCCAGGGCATACCTCTCCCTCAGGAGGAGCAAGAATGGGATGGGTGTACCCAGATAAGCCAACGCTCTGCCCTGGAAGTTGTTTCCTGGTGCTATGCCTCCAAGACATACGACCTTCATCCTCTCTCCAGCAAATTGCTGCAGCAGGGCCACCCTGCTGAGTCACAGCACTCGCTCCTGTGCTGGCTGCCTTTGGTGTTTACCTCCTGTGGAGGTGAGTGACCAGGTCTGGAGGAGATGGAAAACCTGCCCTGCGCAGAGCTCTTGGGTTTCACCCTGTTTACTGCTCAGACTTTTCTCTTGATAGTCTCTAAGCACCTCTTCCATCGCAGCATCATTTCTTTACACAGAGCTGCTGCCTCCTCAGGCAGCCCAGCTCCATGCTGGAGCACAGATGTCAAGGTACAGGGGAGCTGTGTGTTAAGAGTAATAAATAAGGATTCTCCAGATGGCCATATGTCAGGTCACTCCATCCCACCTGCTGCTCCTGTGCTGCTGGAGCAGCATGTTAAATGCAGGAAAGGATAGAACAAGGAGAAAAGTGAATTTGAATGGTGTGGCTTGAGTCTCATCCTGGTTAACCTCAGAGTCCCAGGGATCTTCAGGTGGGATCCCACAGGAGCAGGCTAGCACACCTCCATTATTCCTGGGAGATCTGTTTTACCTTCCCAGGTCTGTTTGGTGTGGAGGTATAGACCTGCCACACCTGAGCCCCATCTCACCCCAGAGGAGCTCTGGAGTAAGGCTTTGGGTAAGGCTGGTACAATGCAGCAGGCATGGCTGAGCCTGGGGACAATCAACGGCATTTCAGTGATATTTAGGAGAAGGAGATGCAGAAGAAACAACAACAGGAAGACAGTTTTTAGTGCAGCTTCTTGCCAAAGCTGGCTGCCTTCCCAGCTCCAGCAAAGGAGCAAAACTGGAGGGGCTGGAGGTACTTCAGAAAGATGCTGGATAACTGTCACCCTCTCCCAGGATCCCACCTCTAAAACAGAACATCCTGTGCCCACAGCAAGTGCCAGGACAAAAAGCTGTTGCCCTTGCACAGCCCATCATCTGCACCACCAGCACTGGGATACCCAGTGCTCAGCCTCGCTTTACAGAGGTGGCTGAATGGGGAAGGGAGAGGGGGAAATACACCCCGAGGTTGGTTGGGCCACAGCCAGGGGTGCAGGCAGATCTCCCCCACAGCCAGCTCAGCTTCCCCCTTCCCTCACAGGACAATGGTGAGGGCATTTAATGTGAGCAGGAGGATCAGAAACCAGCTGATCTGTGGTTTTGCCCTTGCAGAGGCCTCTCCCCCTTCCCTGGCTCTTCCCCCTGGCCACAGGCAGTGTGAAATCACCACCTTTGCATTCCCTGCTCTTGATTTACTGAAGTGCCCGAGAGCTCCCGCTTCCCTCCTGGGTGCCTCAAAGCAGAGCTGGAGTGTGGTGCTGAGGCAGGAGGGTTTGTTTGCATTTACAGGGAAACCTGTTAATAAAGGAGACCAAAGGGACTGCTCTTTTCCTGACTGCGGGAACAGATGGCTGGATAACGCAGCTCAATTAATATGCAGTGAGTCCTGCCGGGGCAGGGATTTGATTGCTTGTTAGGAGAGGTGAGAACGCTTGAGCTGAGCTCTGCCACTGCTCTGCCTGTCCCTGACACCTGCTGCCTGCAGGGGCTCCGTGGGGACTCTGGGGTAAATTGGATGGGGTCACCGAGGAGGCTGTGGGCACTGGTCATGGGGAAAGATGCAGCTGGGACTGGGACAGCAGCAGGTCTCTGCTTCTCTCACGCTGGGTAATGCTCAGGGAGAGCTGCCCTTTGGATTTGTAAAAGCAAAGGCTGAGTCTAGCGATGAACAGCTGCTTGGAGGTACTTCCAAGCTGGAGGAGTAGCACTGGCTCATTCTTTCCTCCCTTACCTGTTTCTCCTCTGGGTCGGCAGATTCCAAGGAAAGCAGCGAGCAGCAGCACCTGGATGAGTCGACAGAGGCGTGTGCTGGGACACGGGGAGTTCACCTCGCTGCAGCACAGCATGGGTACAGTGTTTTCCAGGGCTTCAAAGAGTGATCAGACAAATCCATGGCGGGAAAAAAAAACCCCTGCCAAGGGCTAGGAGGGTCAGGGAGCCCCGGGGGAGCAGGACACCCAGCAAACCCACTCCAGGAGAGAGCAGGGCCACGTGGCCACGAGGTCAAGCCCAAATCAATGGGAGCCTCCAGCCGCCGGCGCCGATCGAATGGCCCAAGGTCACCCTGGGCACACGGGGCTGTTCCGATGCCCCGTGTCCATCACACCCTGGGCTCTCACAGGGTTGTGGTGCCCTCCAGGCCCTTCCTCTTCACGACTTTGCTTTGTGCCCCCCTCTTTCTCCCCTTTTTCTGGCATTTCCTTCCCTGTGCTGCCTTCGTAAGATTGCCGAACAGCACCAAAGCCAGCGCCGGGCTTTGATCAGGGGCTCCTGCCTGAGCCTTTCCAGCAGCACGTTCCCGCACGGCACCGCCGTTCCTGGCCGCCCTTTCTTCTGCGTCAGGAGGCGGCTGGTGGAGATGTCGAACCTCAGCGCGAATCCTTGCAATTAGGCCTGTTCTGCTGCCTGCCTCGTTTGATCTCCTTTAATTATTTATAGCTTTTTTTTTCTTTCCCTTCTTCTTCCCAAATCCTCGGTTTCTTTCAAGTGATGATTTTCCTCCTCTCCCCCCAGCCGTGGCTGGCTCTGTCTGTTTGCTTGTAATTACAGCCCCTTCTCCTGCTCCTTCCACCTCTCCCCTTTTGTTCTCCATCACATCATTGCTTCACGCCACTTTCCTGGCTTCACCCCTCAGCTCCCTGCCTGCCTGGCAGCTTTTTCTTCCTTTGATTTATTTTTCCTACCCTGATGGCTATTGCCTTTCTCCATCCCGTTCCAGGTATGGTTCTGGCCGTGTTTGCCGCTGGTGCCAGTTCTCTGGCTGGGATCCTGCACCCTGGGCTGGGCTACACTCCATCTCCTACTGCTGTTCTCCCAGGCTGCTGCCCAAAGCCTTATGTGGTCCTGCTACAAAGCCCTGGCTCCTGTCCAAGCCCAGGGAGCCCCATGGGGCTACTGCCCCGCCATGCCAGGGTCTTCCTGTGCTGCTTTTGCATTTCTCATCTTCTTTGTTTCCCAGGACCTGATGCATTATTCAGCTCTGCGGACGCTGCGGGTGTTGGAAAGATAATGGTGCTGCAAAGGGCACTGGCTCACTCTCGGGATGCTGGATTGTCCTGTCACGGGCTGTTTTTCCCCTCCAGCATTAAACCAGGAATAGCCCTGACCGTACAGGAGGTTCCTCCTAGGAGATGGCAGCTGCTGTCACCCCAGGGGGACGTGTCAGGGACAAAGGCAGGAGAAGGGGGGGCAGGCAGAAGCAGCCCTGGGGTTGCTCCAGGGGCTACATTGCACCTCCCAAGCCCAGGCCCATTGCTTGGCTGGAATTTAGTAGAAACACAGGTCCAACACATGGCCACTTGTTTATGTAGTCCCTACATGGATGATGGATGTGGGATACAGGTTTTGCACAGCACGTGGTAGGAAACAACCCCAAAAGGGTGTCAAATCCTACTGCAAAGAGGATGCTCATGCCCTTCACCCTGTTTGCATCTGGGCACCATGTCCCCACCAGCTGGATCCGGCCCCCTGGCCTGCTGTAACCATGACCCACAGGGAACCACAATCGTCTGCACAGGAATGGGAAGGAAGATGAGGGATAAAGTGATTTGAGCTGATGTGGTGAGCAGTGCTGCTGGGCAGCAGTTTGGTCCTTGGGATGGTCCTCCAGGGAGCAGAGCATTGTCTAGCTGCTACCCATTGTGGGGACATCCCTACCTGGACAGGTATCTCCAGACTCTGCTGCCCTCAAAAGCTCCACCTTTAGATGCCAGCTCTGGCTTCCCACCCCTGTCTCTGCAGCAGTTCCCTCCCCAGATTCTCCCTCTGAGGCCAAACCCCTCTGGAACAACAGCAGGGTGCCTTTGGGAATGGGCAGCCAAATTCAGGAGGGAGCTGTAGTCGCAGGGGATGAATTTCCAAGGTGATTCAGGGGAAACTGAGGCACAGGGGGAGAGATGAGGGGGGGAGGGAGGGCTTTGGACAGGGCAGGAGGCTGTGTGTGNGGGTAAAGGATGGAGAGCAGTGGGATGAAGGATAGGGGGGCTATGGAAAGATATGGGAGCTCCGGGCAGTGCAGGG
>VXBA01001494.1:2624240-2650501 GCA_013399895.1 Serilophus lunatus
CTGGGGGAACTGGGGAGCCCACGGGGAGGGGGTGCCGGGGGTGTCCCCCCGCGGGGTTTGATGCTCCCGAGGGTGAGAGATGGGGAAAGGAATCTGGAGGTGAGATGCTTTTTTGGGACACAGGGAGTCCCTCCAGGGACTTGCATGTGTCGGGGGCTCCCCGGTGCCGGGAGGCCGCTGAAGGAGCACCCATATCCCTCTTCTCTGTGCTGTGGGGGGACCGGCTGGGACAGGGGCAGGGGGTGACTCCCAGCAGCGAGTTTTTGGCTGGGAAGGACAAGACAGCGATGAGCCCCCGGCAGATACTGGTGTCTTGTGCGGTCCAGGTGGGAGACAAGGCCGAGACAATACCCCCGAGCCCTCTCTCTCTGCTGTGTGGACCCCCAGACCGTGGTGGGGCGGGTTTGGCAGAGGAGATTTCAAACCCTGCGGGTGTTGCGCGGGGGAAGGAGAGGGGCAAGGCTTGGCAGCGAGGAGCCCCATCAGTAGCTCAGCCGCCTGTCTTGTGGGAGCGTTTTGTGCTTCTCCTTCCCAGGTCGGGGTGGTTTGTCCCCAGGGACAGCCGGGCTGTGCCACATGAGGGGCTGGCAGCAAGGGGTCGGGCCACTGCTCAGGGGGAGCAGGTGGTTTCAGGGGATGAAGGTTCATTCATCCCCTCCGGAGTGAGATTTCAGACTGGATGTGTCTTGGCTTGCCTGCACTCCTGCTGCTGCGGGTGTGTGTGTGTGTGTGTGTGTGTGTGTGTGTGTGTGTGTGTGTGTGTGTGTGTGTGTGTGTGTGTCGCTTTGGGGCTGGCAATGTTTGGGGGTGTCTCAGGTTGATGACAAATGTCAAGGACCTTCTCCAAGGGTGCAGGTGCTCGTGCCCTGACTGGTCTCCCTGCCTTGGCATGTGTGTTGGTCCCTGGCAGGAGCAAAGGGACATCCCCGATTGGGGGATTTTGGGGAGAAGAGTTCATGGTGCTTGTGTCCAAATAGTTCACCATCGCTGTGTCCTGCTCTGCCAACATATCCTCACATAATGCCATCCCCTGTGTCTCACCTGCCTCCCCCCCTGAATCCCCTCTGAATTCCACCTGCATCCCACCTGCCTCTCACTGCCCCAGGACTGCTCCTGGCAACACATGCAGGGAGCATCGGGGGCTTTCAGAGCCAGAAGTTGGGCAGATTTGAAGGGAGCCTTTTATCCTGCTGGGGATGGTGAGCGAGGGCTTTGCCAGGAAAGCAGAGGGGCGTAGGTCTCTTGGTTGGTTTTGTTCCTGGTGCCAAGAAAATGATGTTTCCTCCCCAGACAAAGGGTCTTATGCCCTGGGGGCTATATCCAGTCTCGAGTGGTTATGTGGCAGCGGGTCCTGGGGGCTGCTGAAATGGGGAGCAGGGGGTGCCCACCCCACATCTCTTGGCAGGGGATGTCTGTGGGGTGCAGATTTAGTCCTGGCTGCTGGGGGTCTACCGGATGTGGGGGTCCCCAATCCAAAGCCCTTCTTCCTCCTCCTCCTTGTCTCCCAGCTCCCATTTTCCCTGGCCAGGTGGCCCGTGGCTTATATAATATGCTCAAACCCCGGAATAGCTCCTCCCGTTACACAACCACCCAGCCACAGGGAGGGGGGGTGGGTGGGGGGGGATCCCCAGCTGGATGCTCCCCCTGCACTGGCCATGACCCTTTTCATACCTGCAGCACTTGGCCCCAAGGAGTTGTTTTCTGGGATTGTGTCCCCGTTGGGGAAGGTGACCTCATTGTGACAGTCATCCCCCTGCTCCTCCATGTGCTCAGTAACTGCTTTTATTCATAGTAGTTTTGTTACTCTCCCCCTCCTCAGAGTAGTGATGGGCCTTGGAGCTGCCTGTACCTCTTCTTGACTCCTTGCCCAGCAAAGCAAATGGCCCCAAGGGTGCAAAACCTGGGGGGTGGCTGTTCCCTTCTCTGTCCTCCTTCCTCATTTAATCACCTCTGGGTTGGGAAAGGTCTGGCAGGGCATTCCCAAGGGAGAGCATGGCCAGAGGGGCGTGGGTCTGGGGGGGGTCCCACAGGGATACCCATCACCTGGACCCGCTGCCTCTGCTCGGCATGAGGGAATTGCTGCTGTCACGTGGATGTGCTCCTCTTTTCCCTCATCCCTGGTTCAGGAATGGGGTCACTGCGGGGGTCCTGGGACTGGTCCCCGCCATGGTGTGAGCCCCTTCTCATCAGCTGTCCTCCAGCCAGAGCTGAGAACGAAGCTTCTTGACTTCCCCCAACAGCCCGAGGGGGTTCAGGCTCGGGAGACTTTGGCCACAGTGTTTTGGGGACAGCAGTAAATGCCAGCTCCTCACCCTCTGTCGTGCCCTTTACTCTGGAGCGTCTCCAGGAAAGTTGATGGATCTCTGTGCTTACACCCCTGTGTGGTGCTTGTCCAGTGTGGGGCTGGTCCCCACCCCTGGCTCTCCCATCCCTACATCCCCAAGCCAGCAAGGAGCCCGGTTGCTTAGCAACTGTTTAGCTTCTCCACCAGCCTCCTCATCTATTTTAAAAAAATATATATATCTGCACAGACGTAGGTATGCACAAGCAGCCGCAGCTCCTGACCCCCCAGGCAGCTTCCCATTTATTCTTTATTAATTGCTTTAAAGTCTATGAGGTGTCAAATTTTGGTTGGACAGCTGTAGGAAAGGATGCCCTGGGCATAGGGATGGAGGCACTGGGATCAGCTGTCACCAACCTCTTCCTGCGGCCCCTTCCCACGAGCAGGATCCCCGTGGCTTGGGGCTGGAGGGCAGCACTAACAAGCCCCAGGTTGGCTGCACTTTTAAAGCCAGATTTGCCTTTTTTTCCTCGTTCTTGAAGGTCTGACTCATGGTTTTTGGCACTGGAAAGCAGCTCCGGAGAAGGTCAGCCCAATTAATGGCAGCAACTCTGGACTTTTCCTCCTTGTAATTCCAGCCGGGTGTTTAGAGGAGGCCGACTGCCCGGCTGAGGTGTTCTGGCATGTTTTGTGCCCTGGAAAAAACCTCTTCTTCCAGCTGTCCCTACCGGCAGGGAGCAGCCTGGGATGGGGCTGTAAATGATTCGGGATCGTGATTTTGGCCGGTGGTGGTGTGTCCTGATGAGATCCCGGTGGGCAGGAGAATCATAGGGACCTCCCGTTTCACCCTTTCTGGAGCAGCTGGAGGGTCCCTACCTCACCTGGGCTGTCCTTGGCTTGTTGAATCCGAGCTCTGGCACGCTCAGTGCACGAGTGGTCCAGGGAGCCGCCGTCCTGGGCTCGCTGCCTGCACCCCGTGCCCGCATCCCGGCACGCGGGTGCTCACGGTCGCCCTGCCTGGTGCAGCTGGATGTGGCGAGAATTAATGGAGCACCGGCCGGAGGCGGCTTTAATTAGCGCCGAGGCACGGGGAGACGGGGAGGATGCCCAGGGACCGCTCCCGCCTTTCCCTGCTGAGGGAGAGATGCCAGGAGAGCATCCAGGCACCCGGGAGAGCATCCAGGCACTGCCGGGCCTCCGCTGCCATCCCCGCTCCCGCCGGGAAAGCGGCTCCATCCGCAGTACAACGGCGGGGCCCTGCGGCGGCTGCTGCCTCAGTGCCGGGGGCTGTGGGCATGGCCGGGGGGCTGAGCAGGGCCCATGGAGGGATTTAAGCAGAGCTGGTTGGGAAGGAGCTTGTTCTGGGCTGGGAAATAAAAAGGATGAAGCGGTTTGGTGAAATAACACTCTTTTTTTGGGTTCTTTTATGTGTTTTCTTCTTTCTCTTTGAGCTGGAGCTCCTGAACTCCTGAGCTGGACAAAGCCCTGGTGGGGCAGCCCCAGGGCTGGGACATGGGGACAATCACATTCCAGGGCCACCCCACTATGTGCCCAGGGATCCCAGCCCACAAGGAAGAGGCTCTGTTCACAGCTTGTCTGGAAACCATCAGCCCCAAAGCCAGGCAGGATGGCAAGACTGGGCCTTGCACCCCGAGCTGGCAGAGCCTGTCCTGGCTGTGTGACAGGGGCACAGCACAGTGTGTCTGTCTGTCCTGGCACTCACTGAGCTGGCACTGGAGGTGTCTGGGTTGTCCACACCCTGGGTGGGATTCAGCATGGCTGAGAAGGGAGGGGAAGACCCAGCATGTGGGATGGTCACAGGCATGGGATGGAGATGAGGACTGGAAGAGGAGTAGGACGGAAAATAGGGATGAGGATGGAGAATGGAAGATGAGCATGGCATGGAGAATGGGGATGGTGAATGGGGATGATGAGGAGGAAGGGGTGAGGAGGAGGACAGAGGTGATGAGGAAGAAGGGGGTGAGGAGGAGGAAGATGAATATTAGCATGGAGTTTGAGGATGAGAGTGAAGATAGGGATGGAGGATAAGTATTGAGAATGGGGCAGCACTGAACATTTCTAAAAGCTCTAACCCAGGCAGCAGGAAGCACTCGTGAGCTGAAAAGCTGGTTTGACCTCCTCAAGGCCCAAGGTGGCGTGTGGGAGGATCAGGATCCCCAAACACATGAGTGAACGGCTCATTAATATGGGAAGAGAGGGATTTCCTCAGGAGTTTCCCCAGCTGCTCCAGCCTGTGGTACCAGGGGGTTTGGGCCCTCCTGGGTGCCAGTAAGGGAATTTGGGAAGCGGGGACAGATGCCATTGACTGTCCCCAGCTACATTCTGCAGCCTTTAGGGATCCATGGGGACACAGTGCTCGCCCCAAGATGCCTCCTCTCCCTCTGGATGAGGCAGCCGGGCAGTGGCTGCCAGTGATTGATGTTTTGTGGGTAATTACTGCAGATAATGAAATATTTAACCATCATCTTTATTATCAGGGTAGTGCTGAGCCAGGCAGGAAACCACTGCTGTTTGGGCAGGGCTGTGCTGGTGGGGTTGGAGCTGTGTTTAGGACTGGCAGACCCAGATGGTCCCCTTGAGGTGGCCAAAGGGTCGAGGTTGTGGTGGTGGCATCCACTCTATGGCCCTGAGCTGTCCCTTGCAGGTGCAGGGCATCACCTGAGGTTTTTCTTTGAGGGCAGGGAGGGTGCAGACCCAGCCTGTGCTCCCTCTGCCCTGGTGCATTGTCCTCACTGTCACCAGAGGTGTAGGGCTGGCTCCATTTGCCACCCAAGGCTTTTGCCCGTGGCCCTTGTTGAGAGCTGGGAGTGTTTATGGGTGGTTTTTCCATTCCTTTTTTTCCTACCCCTGCTGTGGCTCAGGCAGGGGATTGGTGTCGTGTCCCATGGTGGATATTGTTCATGGCTTAGGGAACACCAGGAAGCAGTCCTGAACAGCCTGGTGTCCTGCTGGAATAGCAGTGCATCCCCAGTCTCGCTCCACCTTCCTCTCCCCAGGCAAGGGAGAATTTTCCAGCTGCATCCTTTTCACAGAGACAGGGAGCGTTTCCTGTCGGATCTTCATACTTCCCCCACCATGCAGCCCCCTCCCCCAGGTACCTACTCAGCTGATGGTTTATCTGCATCTACCTGCCAAGCTCTATATCCCACATGCTCTCAAGATTTCTCAGCAATGAGTTTATCCACTACTGAGTTCAGGATAAAATTAATTCCCATGGGGGAAAAGCAAACTGAGGCTGCTGCTGAAACCATCCTCTCCTTTCCCCTCTCTTTCCCTGAGCCACTCTGTGGGGGAAGGTTTCTCAGTGAGGACCTTTCCCTATTTCTTAATTTCCCTCCTGGTTTTTGGCTTTATATTTGATAGGAGAAAGAAGAAGAGCCTCTAAGCTGGGTTTTTCTGCAGCATCTCTCCCTTCTCTGGCCCGGGGCCACCCTGGGATATGGAAGGGACTGGAGTCAGAGTTCCCCCTGGGCAGGGAGGGCTGAGCAGGGCAGCTCCTTGCTGTGGAGTGTTGTGAGACTTGAAATTTGGATGCTGCAGACAAGGGGGGACCGAGGGACCCTCCAGTTGCTCTAACAGGGACAAGCATCCAGGGACTGCAGAGCCCTGGCTGGCTCGTGCTGCACCAGCAGGATTTCCCTCATGCCTCTGCAGAAATAAAAGCTGCTGGCTCCCTCTGTATGGTAGTAATGGGGGGAAAAAAAGGGAAAAAAGCCTTGCAATTAAGCACTCGGCTGCTGTCCTCCCTGGGCAGGCTCGTCAGGAGATAAATGACTGTATGGGGCAGACAGTGGCATCGGGAAAGTAAAGGGATATCCCTCGGGGATGCCACAGAGTGGGAGATGCCTTCTGGCCACACTGGGACTTTCACCCCCACCCCCCGGGAAGGCTCTGAGGCTTTTTCTCATCTCAGAACAGAAGAGAAACGTCCTCAAAGCTCCTCATGGGTGATCTGCATTCCCATCCTGGCTCTGTCCCACCTGGCACGGCCGTGGAAAGCTCTGAACGGCCTGGCATCCTGCTGAAATAGCACAGCAGGAGTGGTGAGCCCTTCCTGGGCTCAAAATGGTGCAGATCATTCCATAGTTCATCTGTCCTGCCTTCATGCCTCTGCTGGCCTTAAGGACCCCTCCTTCCCACCCTCCTTGCACAGTGTGTGTCAGCCACCCAAGAGCTGGCTGCTTTCCACGGAGGAAACAATGTGCAGGCAACACCCATGCTTAGAAAAGCCTCTCCAGCAGGATCCCTGAGATAGAAACACCCCAGAGAAATGGCTGCTGGAAAAAGCTGCATCTCCAAGCCCAAATCCAGCTTGAAGAGTGAGACAGGGTGCTCTGCCTTCACTCCAGATCGTTTCTCTTTGTATAAGGCTTTGCAGGAGGTTTGTGAGACCCCCAAGTAAAGCCCAGGTAGTGCCTCTGCAGCCTGGCCACGCTGGTTATAAAGGCAGTGGATCTCCAGTGGGAACATCCCGTGCTGGGAAGAGAACTGGAGTGCTGGGCTGGGGAGCTGGGGCATCGCAGGACAAGGAGAATGAGGAATGGGTGCTCAGCCATGTGCCAATGGCCTGAGGGCGCTGAGACGGGGTCGTGTCTGGTTGATCCAGGAGATTTGGGAGCATCTCCTCCCCCAGGCTCGAGGAACATCAGCCAGAGTCTCTGCACGGCAGTGCTACTCGGGAATGGTTGTCCTCTTCCAAGGGGTTATTTTTGGAGCCAAGTGAGGACACGTTGACTGTGGTGGCAGAAGGAGGAGGCAGAGACATGTGAAGGTGAAGGAGCAGGGAGAGGGCAGGTGGGCAGAAGCCGGTGGGGATCCTCATCTCCCCTTACAGCTGGCATCATGCCATGGTGGAAGGTGCCAGGCCATGGCCCAAGGGCATCAGCAGGCATTTGCTGGCTGAACCAGACATCAGAATGTCCCACAACTGCATCCAAACCAGCCAGTGCAGCTGGGGAATGCAAAGGGATATCTGAGCGGGGACAGTGCCCAGGGGTGATTCTGAGGGCTGTGAGGATGGATGCCTGTCCCTTCTCCAAGCCCACAGCGCCTGACAGTGGGTTCTGTGGGGCTCAGAGGAACACCTGCCTGCCTGTCCCACTGCTGCAGTGTAGTTCTGGGTTCCTCACCCCTACACCTTGCCAGGTTTTTCCAGTACAAGGCTGGTGCAGAGCATCCTCCTCTCTCCCATGAGCCAGCCCTCTTGGTGTGGTAATGGGAACGGTCTCTGCCTTCCTTTATGGATGAGGAAGCTGAAGCAAGGTGCAGAAAGACCTCCTGCACCATCAACCTGCTGTGCCTGCACCTTTTTTAAGACAAATTTTGCCTTCAGATCCTAGTGAGGTCCCCTCACCATCATGGGGCGAGAGGGGAACCAGTGCAGGGACTGACCCCTACTCTTTCTCTCCTTCCCAGGTAATCATGGCTCTCTACAACAACGGGGCCGACGTGCCTTCGCCCCAGGAAGCCTCCAATGGCTTCTCCCAACCTGGTGCCTCGGGAACCTGGCACAAGGGTGAGGAGGAGGTGCGTCTGGTGGAGCCCAGCATGGTGAAGAAGGCTCACCGGGAAATCCTGGACCATGAGCGCAAGCGGCGGGTGGAGCTGAAGTGCATGGAGCTGCAGGAGATGATGGAGGAGCAGGGGTGAGTGCTGAGAGATCAGGGCTGGGATCCTTTTGACTTTCTTGCATCTTGTTCTCTCCCTTTAAAAAAATGCCTTGATGTGGCAAATGTCCCCATTTGGACGTAAATCCACTTCTGGGTGAATCAAACCGCTTTGGGGTGGACCAGTGGGTTGGTGTGTAGAGGGAAATGCCTCCAAACAACACAGACCTGAGAGTGCATCTCCACACATATTGGAGGCTCATGCTGACCCTTCTGCTTGGAATCCAGGCTCCCAGCTGCTTGGGCAGGGAAAGCTGAGTCATGAAGGAAGAACAAAGTTGCTCTTGGCTGCGCAAGTCATCAGTGCCACCCATCCTCTGCCCCACATGCCTGGGATGGGAGATCTCCAGAAAAGAGATGGGGCTTATTCCCACAAGAGGATGTTTTGGGGCTTCAGTTCACCCTGCCTTCCTTCTCCCCCCAGTTTTGGGGTAGTAGGACCCTTCCTGTCCTGCCAATGCCATGGCCAGGCACCACAGGCTTCTGCCCAGCCTTTTCTCTCCCCTTTGGAAGCAAAGGGCTGGGGAAATACCCAACGGGGCTGGAGAACAGCCTTGCCTGGGTTGGCAGAAGAGGCTGGAAAGACAGCGAGGAGGACCCATCCCCACTCTATGGACCCATGGCTGTGCTGCCTGTAGCTCTGGGACCAGCCAAACCTCCTGATCCCCTCGACAGCTCTCTAAAACCTGATGGATGGAGCAAATTCTTCGGCACACATGGGTAGATGGGGACTGATATCAGCTGGGGAGAAGGAAAATGGATTGAGGAAAGGCTTCGCCAAGGCTTTCATTAAGAGTGCAAGCGTGCCCTAGAATTAAATTGTCTCACACAGACTGGAATAATGATTGTGCCTAATTTGTCATTATGGAAATAAATAAGGCTGACCTGGCGCTTTGGGGAGCCCAGAGCCTCCTGTCAGGTTCCTGTGCCCTACTAGGGATCTTACTACTAGTAGTATCATTACTGCAGAGGGGAATCGCAACACTGCAACTGGTATTGTTGTTATGGCTATAATTGCTTTGCTGTTATTAAGGCTATTAATAACACTGATGGTGGCGATACATCGAAATGATAATATAATTACAGTAATAATCTTGGTCAACCTGGTTAATCCTCTGCCTGCTCTTTCCCTCCACACAGGGGTTCTCCAGGGGTTCTATGGGAAGTGCTTTGCACCCCTGAGGTTTCTGTCTGGTGGGGCCACATCCTGGCCATGGCCTTGGGGGAGTTGTTGACAAAAGCAGGGCCCCCGGGATTGATATGAGTGTCAGCAGAAGGGGTTTTGCAGGGATTTAAGCACTCCCTTGTTTCCTTAAAGGCTGATGGCTCCTCCTGCCTGCACACTAGCTCGCTCCAGGCTGCCTGCAGCCTGTTATTCCCTGCCTGCGGGCTGGATTCCTTGTCCGGAAAAGAAGTGTCAGCAATTTTTCTTTCTTTCCCAAACCCACTCTGTATGTTAAAAGCAAAAGCAAACCCCCTCCAACAGGGTTATAAGCAGCAGCAGCAGGGGAATGCAGGAGGGAAGGGGCTGGAGAAGGCACTGGCGGTGCAGGGTGGCTCCTCGCCTTGGCCTCCCCCTGCAGATTTGCTAACGGCCCAGCCACGGTGGCCCATCTGTCACCGCCTGTTTGGCCTCATGTCCCCGCTCCAAGAGCATCAGACACATTCTTAATATGCTGCAGCAAATGCTCATCTCGGGCAGACATCTTCCTGCTGCCGTGGGCTGGCTGATGTCCATGGGATGGCCGAGGCCAGCGGCTCCATCCTTGTGGGGTGGGCAGACCCTGCCCAGCGGGGTGCACTGCCATCGAGGGAATGGGGCAGAGCAGCATCTGGGAGTCCTGCCCTGTTTTTTGGACCCTGATGCTCAGGTGCAAGGTGAGGGGAAGCAGTCAGGCTATTTTATATTGCCCTATTAGCAACCCTCCTTCTGTGTGGAGTCCAGCTGGGGAATTAATGAGAGCCTTTCAGTGCAAATGAGTTCATTAATAATAATTCCCCTTTCCTCACTGTATCCCTTTATGAGCACTGCAGAGGGGTGGACACCATGTGTCCCTCTGCACCCAAGGCACTCAGGGGCACCTTCAGCACTGTGAGGGGCATTACTGTCCCCAGTATAGGCTCTATGAGGTGCCAGCCTTGGGAATCAGAGGGCTGGGCCAGGCTGTGACACTCAGTTTTCTGGGATCATAGTGGTGATGCTGATCAGATATGATCGTGAAGGTGGGTCACAATAGCCCCCGTAGAGGCTGTGGGTGAGGACAGGGACACTCACAAAGCACAACCTCTTCCCTCCTAGGGTAGCAGCGTGGTGGTATCATTCCATTTGCCCTGTCCCCAGGGACGATGCTAAGAACATTGTGGGTCTCTCCGCCATATCCCTCCATTGGGATGTTTTTAGTTGAGGAGGTTGGGATGTTTTCAGTCAAGGAGAGTGCTCAGGTGCACTTGTGCAGCTGAAGGACGTGGCACAGGTCCACCTGCCCAGGGCTATCACCTGTCCCTTCCTGGGGACACCTCGGGGACAGCTGGAGTGCTGTGGTTTGCCACGGCTGTTCTCGGATGCCAGGGACAAAGTGATTAGTGTCTCGTGTTAATGACCCTGCAGTGGCCTGAGTCAGCGCTCGGCATTAGCACAGAGCTGGCTCGGCTCTCAGGGCCTCAGCATAGTGCAGGAGCAAGTGAGGGAGGTTTGCAGTGGGATGGAGACCCTGGGAGTCAGTGCTGGAATCACCAGCTGTCCTGGAATCACCCTGCCAAGGGGGTTTGGTGGGGATGTGCCCCAGAGCCTGGGGCAGCTATGAGGAATAGTATCTGCGTGGTCATCCTATTCTTTTACCCCTTCCTGATGTCTTTTCCTCTGCCAAGCACTGCTGGGAGCGGCAGGCAGGAAAGGGAATACAGTGTGGCAGCAGGGAACCAAACAGAGGTCCTGCTCTCCTCCAGGCCTCAGTGACTTACACCACACCTCCTCTCCTTCTGACCAGTGCTATGGGCCATGTGTCACTCCCAAAGGCATGGAGGTCCTCAGCACGGGTATGGGAAGCCCACGCTCCAGCCACAGCAGCCCTCACCATGTCTTCGCCCATCCAGGTACTCCGAAGAGGAGATCCGGCAGAAAGTGGGGACCTTTCGGCAAATGCTGATGGAGAAGGAAGGAGTGCTCACCAGGGAAGACCAGCACGGGCGCCAAATGTAAGTGAGGCAGCTCCCTGTTGGCCCATCTGTGTGTCCTGCCTGTCTCTCATCCCAGAGAGGCACATCCTGGGTGGCAATGGCTCACCAGGTTGGCCACTGTTCTGTAACCCTAGAGATATTAGTGTTAGCACTAACAATCATTAGTAAGAATAATAATTTCTCTTGCAAGGGTCCCAGGCTGGATAGGCAGGGCCGAGTCTGCTTCTCTTCTGGGTAGACCCAGAGCTTATGTCTCCATCAGGCTGGTGTGACTCCCAAGGACCCCTATGGAAGAAGCTTCTTCAAGGAGCTCCTGCCCTGTTCCTCTGCCTTCTAATCACTCCTCATGCTGCTTGATCCCAGGGGGCCACATCTGCTCTGGGAAGGGGCTTGGGGTTCAGGTTTGGTATCCAAAACACTCCAGCTTCTGTTGGGGATGTGCCGGTTGGTCCTCCTGCCTTATGCAGGATTGTCCCCAGCCTCACCACGGTCCTCCCCAGCTCGATGATGATTTATCTGCATGATGTTTAATGGCCCAGGCAGCGTGGCTGGCCTGGCATGCACCATCCATCAGCCTGGAAACCAGGTCACTTGGGACAGGAATAGTCGCTGCAGGTTCACTGAATATTAATGCTTCATTAGGGTCAGGAAATCAGGCCGAGCAGGGAGGCAGGGAGGCCGTGGTGGCAGGGACAGCCTTCCTCACACCACTCCACTGGTACACCAGGCAGGGAGGGACACTGGGATCCCTGCCTGGGATGGAGTGCGTAGCATGGAGCGGCATGAAGCATTCAGGGTCCTTCTTCAGGCAGGAAAAAACAATGTACAGGGAAAACCAACCTGCCCAGCTCATGGAGGATCAAGCCTGAGGTGTTAACAAGTGGCTTTTGTTGGTGCAGGCAGGAGTAATTTCTAGGGCATATTCCCAGAAGGCTCGTTTGGGCTGGCACTGCAACGGGCACATGGGGAGGCTGAAAGTGCATTAAGGTTACCCAGGCAGCCCTGGCTGTCACCTTTACAGACTTGGTTTTGCAAAAGGAAGGGTAATCATTAAAGATTAGCCCCAGGGCTATAAATAATAGTGCTGAGCTGGAAGGAGCAGTCTCACAGCAAAGGATTGCTCGGAGGAGAGCAAAGCCAGAGGCTCTTGGAGGAGGCTGGCTCCAAAGGAGGTGGCTCTTCAAACAGCAGGAAAATGCCCTGGGTGTTAAAGGTCTGTGCTAGATGAAGAGGCTAAATAAGCTTTAAATAAAGAGTCTCAGCCCTTGCGCTTGCTGGGAGAGCACTCGGCAGAACATCTCGTGTGCTAGTCCTGCTCCAGCACCTCTCTGGGTTTTTACAGCTCGGTCCTTGGCTGCTGAGGCTGTGAGTCTGAACCAGCTGGTCTCATTTCAAAGCTGATGTGAGAGCTCAGCATCGTCTGCATAACTCCCCACGGGAGACTGAAGCACTGAGCAAAGCCATGACCACCTGAGTCCCAGGCTTTGCTCTCTGCACTCTCCCAGCTCCCGTCTCCATGTGCACAGCCTGGTGATACAGCCCAGTCCCCAAGGAGAACGGCTTGATGGACAGGCTGGTGGGATTACAAAGGCTAGTGTGTGCCGGGCAGGGAAGGATAATTGGAGCAGCACAAGCTGGTCTTGAGCCGCTGAGCACAGCTAATGGGTGAAATGCTGGCAGCAGGCTCTGGCGTGGAGCACTGCCCGCTTATGGAGCAGAGACACACAGGGAATTATCTCCGCTCGCTTCTCTCTTTTCCTCCCTTCTCCCCCTTCCCACGGTTGGGTGAGTGGTGGAAAGGCTGTTCCTGCCCTTGGGGCATGGCCAAAGCAGGAGTCACTTGGAGAGGACCCAGAAAGCCATGGCTGCAGTGCAGAGGGGAACCCGAGACCCGCTTGAGCGATCGTCCGCGGGCAGGAGGAGGGTGCCTCACGTGTAGTTTCGGTCCAAGACATTTTTAATTGGGTTAAACAGCCCATGGCCTGCCTGTGGCCAAAGATGCCAACACGTGCCGCTCTTGGATCTGCAGTCTGGGGCTGGGAGCATCCCTTTGCTCAGGCACTGTCCAGCCTGCCAAGGGACTGGTGCTGTGCTGCACTTCTCCACCAGCACCTCTGTCAGCACACCTCCAGGGTGGGAAGGGTGGAGGAGCTCACATCAGGTTTCTGAGGGCGAATATCCCTTGGGAAGCAAACGCCTGGGCTGGTGTGGTGCCAGGCATCCTCCAGGCACAGCCCCATCCGTTATGGTTCCCTCCAGAGCATCTGACTGGCCACGCCCCTCCCCGGGTGAGATGTTCTACATTCCCCAAGAGCAAAGGAGAGGCTCCTTATGGAGTTTGATGCTGCTCCTGGAGCGGATGGAGGAGCTGGACCAGGGAGATGGAGACAGAAGGGAGAGGTTGGGCAGCGACTCCTGAGACCCTTCTAGTCCAGGCCTCTGCCAAACCCTGCCCACAGCCCCCGTAGTCAGTGGCAACCTCACACCAGTTTCCATGGCAGTGGGAAAAATTAATGTTGATGAAGTCCCTCAGGAGGGAGAGGAGACCCTGATGGCTCAAGACATGATGTCCCCTCACCCCCTCTTACCTGGCCAAGGGGACATCGACCATTACCTGCCTGAAGCTCCGGTGCTGAGCTGGTGGCCCCTGGGGCACTGGTCTCAAAGCACAGATCATCCCAGGCAGCTCCCACCGAGTCTCCTGCCAGCTCCTCTTACCTTTATCCAGCCCTCCATTTACCCGAGCTGATCCAGCCTCCCACTCAGTCCCAACACCTGAGGAATGCAAAAAGGGGCTCTGAATGATGCTGAGAGTGGACCCTGTGGGGAGATGGTGGCCCAAACCATACAGCGTCCCTGTGCCAGCCTGGCAGGGATCTTTGCAAGGACTGGAGCCCCAGAAAGACCCTGAGAAGACTCCCACAATGGAGCTTTATTGTGTGTGGACCTCAAGAGACATGACCAAGGTCCCCTGGCAATGCTGTGGTGGAGGGCATGTGCCCTGACCGCCGTAGCTGAACTGAGGCTGCCCCAGGCTTCCTCTGAGCTGGTGGAAGACAGGGAATGAGTATCCCCGAATTAATCCCGCACTTTATTCTTTGGCAGCGTGATAGAAAACCACCACGGGGCGGACGGGGAGGAGTACGCGGTGGAGTATGCCGACTACGGCGAGGGCTGCCTGCTGCAGTGCGACTGCTCGGCCGAGTGCTACCGAGAGGACAGCGGCCACCGCGAGTACAGGTCCGCAGGGATCCTGAGCAGCGTGTTGCCTCTGGCTGGCCGTCCAGAGACACAGAGGCCAGGGGGCTGCCCTTTCTTCTTCCTCCAACTCCGTCTTGCTGTCTCCCACAGGCTGAAAAGACGCTCGAGCAGCTCCACTTCTCCTCCACCCAAGAAGAAAAAGAAGAAGAAATCGGGACACCGTCGGAGCCGGTGAGTCCCCGGCTGCCCCTGCGCTGTTCCCCCTCCTGGGAGGGCAGCTCTCCTTCCAGATCAGCATTTCCCTATGCTCTGGCGGGGCAAGTCCCCCTGCTTTGTGGGGCAGTACGCTCCAAAACCTGCACTCTTAAGAGGTGCAGTGCATCTGCATGTGTGCACACACCCTCTGCATGCACTGGTGGGACCTTGCCTGGTCCATGTGGGGAAGGAGGTGGCTGCCACAGGGCACAGCACCTGGAAAGATTTGGCTCTGAGTAGAGTCTGGCTCCATCCACCTGCTGGTCCCCTCCCTGATTAGCACCTGCTGCCTGGGCAGGATGCTGTCCCTAATGTCTCTTTCTTCTCTGCCTTTCCCATGGCAGCAAAAAGAGGAAACCTGGCTCAGAGCGCAGGTGAGTGTTCACTGATTTGGGTGGGGGGTGGGGTCCACTCTGGGCTTACAAAACCACCGGGCATGGACTGGCCTACACCACCCACTGCCCCCCTGTGAAATCCCAGTGGGAATTGGCCACCTTGTCTCCTGCTGGAGGCTGTTGAGCCCACAAGATGGCAATGGGACACAACAAGATTTGGTCATTCCAGCATCCAAGGCAGCCAGAGCCCTTCTTCCAAAAGCCCCTTTCTGTCCCCCTCCCCAAATCTCCCCAAGAAATAACTTCCATGTCATGTTCATGCATTCTGTGGGGTGGTCCAGGGGAAGCAGGGTGATGAGGGTAGTGGGGATGGGACTACCCTGGGCCACAGGGATGGGGAGTCCCTTGCTCTCCCCTCAAGGGCACCCACTTCCTCCACAGTTGCGACAGCTCTTCACCCATCCGCAAGGAAAAGAAAAAGAAGACTGGAAAGAAACACAGACGTGACAGGTAGGATGATACCACAGCAGGTTAGGGACAGCAGGGATGGTTGGAGTTGAAGGGGCTGATTGGTGAATTCTCAGGCGCTTGGGCTGGGCTGGAATTGAGGCATGGATAGGGATGGATGCTGATGACTCTTCATGGGGCCATCACCTCCTCACAGTTACTGTCACCTGCCCCATCCCACAGCTCACCTTGGGGCCTCCCCCCTGTCCTTGTCCCCATCCCCAGGGGCTGCCCAGCCTTTGCTCCCTGCTGGCCAGCTCAGCATGTCTCCATCTCTGCCTCTCTTTATCCCTCAGGTCTGAGTCAGGGTCACGGAAGAAGAGAAGACACAGGTAAGAGTGATGGCTGCCAGAAGCCACCCCACTGCCACCAGCACTGTCTGCCAGCCTCTCCCTGCCAGGGACTCGCTGTGTCCTGCTTTCTTGTCCCCATCCCCTCTGCCCACAGTGATGGACCCCTCACCCCATGGCTGGACACTGCTAAGTGTCTTCTACCCTTGGATGTAGTACAGGGCCACTCTGTGTGACTGTGGGGTCTCAAATGGCCCTGAATGTTCCCCGGGGGAGAAAGGGGGATTCCAATCATGACCAGGACAAACCCTGGTTGTTGCCCTGCTCTGCAGATGCCCTCTGCCAGCACTGCTGTTTCAGGGTAAAAGAAGTGAAAAACAAAGGATGTCTGGGAGGGCAGAGGGTCTCAGAGAGGGCTGACACAGGGTAAGGCAAGTTGGAGGGTGACAATGGGCCCTGGGGACGCTGAGCAGAGCCAGTCACCCCTTTCCCTCTGCCATCCCCTTCTGCCTGGCCTCACTGACCCACCTTCCCCCCAAAACCCCCACAACAAGATCCCTACAACACTTTGAGCCTCAATGGAGCCCAGCTCCAGACCAGGCAGGTCCTTCCTCTCACTTCTCTTGCATCCTCGCTGCCTCCTGGGGGACTGGGGAAGCCATCCCCATGTGCTACCCGTGCTCCCATGTCTGACGCTTTCATCTCTTCCCGCAGGTCCCGAAGCCCCAAGAACAAACGGAAAGAGAAAAACAAAGAGCGCAAGAGGTGAGGGGACAGGATGGCGGGGGGAGCGGGGCCTTGTGCCCCCCCTGTGTGCCCCCTGTCGCGGCTCAGCCTTCCCCTCGGCCCCGGCCGCCCTCTCCGCAGGTCCCGCAGCGAGTCCCCGGCCTGGCGATCGCACCGGCGCAGCTCCTGCAGCTCCCACAGCGCCTCGCTCTCCTCCGACGACAGCGGCTCCAGATCCCCCGGCAGGTAGGGACAGCCCGGGCTCCCTGTCTCCACCACCACCAGCCCTCCAGCTTCCGCGATGGGCACCCTGTGGGGTAGAGGACAGAACAAAATTGTCGTGGTGATGGGCATCCTTATGTGGCGGAGGGCAGGGAGGTGGATGGCAGAGGTGTCCCAGGGGGATGGGGACCCTTGGGGATGGAAGGCAGGGAGGCGGGTGGCAGAGATGTCCCTTTGCTGGGGACCATTTTTGGGTCTGTGCTGCAGCACCTCTGGAGGATTTGGAACTCCGGGCGCGGTTTCAATTTTTAACTAGAAAAACCACAAAATTCTCACCCCGTTTCTGGCTTCGGCAAAGCCTGCCCTGCCATCTCAGCCTGGGCTGCAGCCCGCAGCTCTGCCGGAGCCGGGCTAAGGGCGATGCCGGGCTCGGGGCAGGGTGAGGCCGGCGGCTCACGGTGTGCTGTCCCGCAGGCTGAGCCCCAAGCGCCGGCAGGATGGTCCCAAGGGCAGCAGCGCCCGCTCCAGCCGCAGCCCGTCCTCGCCCTCGCCCCACCGCTCGGCCTCGCCGCACCAGAACGGGCACAAGGGCAGCGCCCAGAACGGCCGCCACAGCCACGGCGCCCCGCTCCCGGAGCCCTCGGATGTACGTAGGCTTTTCTTGGATCACTCTTCGCTTCCCTCCCCTCCTCCCTCCACAGGACTGCCCCCCTGCTCTCCTCTCCCCTCCTTCCCCACTCGCTCGGCTCCCCGTCCTGCCCGGCCGGGGCACACGGAGGAGATGCACTCACCAACCCTGCACTGGGTGCACGGTCTCCGGGGGGAGCCAGCCTCGGGGCAGGTATCAGGGCAGCCAGCAGGTTATTCCTTCCCCAAAGCCACACATTGCCCTACAGGTGTCACCCTTGGGACGATGTCTGGCAGGCTGGCTTCACCTGCCAGGGTCACCACTGTGTTCAGCACCTCCCTGCGATTGAGCCCAGACAGTCAAGAACAGGGCAAAGCCGGAAAATTCTTGCTTTTCCACCAGTCTCAACCCTCCCCAGTGCCAAGGGTCCAGTACCAGTGCTCAGGACCCCAAGATCCAGTCTGGCCAGAAAAGGGTTTGGAGGGAATTTGATGCCAGATACTCAGATTTTAGGACCTTGGGGCTGCCTTGGCAAGTGACATCGGAGCTAAGCATCCCCAAGGGGTCCTGATGAAACCTGGGGGGCTGCTCCTATGCTGAGTGGGGCAAAGCCCTAACCCAGCAGGACCAGGGGGCCAGCCCCAGTTTAACCAGTGCTGGGATGGCAAGGAGCCTGCTTCGGCTAATGGGGGGCTGGAGGCTGAATGAAGGCAGCTTGCAGGACTAATAGGGGGGCACACAGGTTCTCACTCGCCCCAGGGGACTTCATTCCCACGGGCGAGGTGCTGCAGGGACACTGCCAGGCTGGCAGCACCCAACACTGATACCCCAACACCTGCAGGACCGGGGGCACCCCTGAAAACGGAGCCAGGAGCCCTCCACCCCATATCCACATCCCCTTCGCCCTCCCCAGCCCAGCACCCCCCAGCAGCACCCAGCACCCTGCCCACCTCTCGGGGCACCTCTGCTTTCTTCTTTCCTGTGGTTTTGGCTGGGGTGTGGGGGGGGTTCGGGAGCCCCCCGGGCACCCGGCTCGCCTCTATCTCGCCATGCCCACCCCCAGCACCCAGCATCACCCAGGCCGATGAGCTCCCTTGGCTCCCCGGCACCAGCGGGACTTTTCTCCAACAACTTTCTCTCTTTCTCTCTCTCTCTCTTCTTTCTCTCTCTGGTTTCTATTTTTTATTTTTTTTTCTTTTTAATCCCATCTGTGTTTTTCTTTAGCCTCCCATTTGAAAAAAACCCAAACGGTAATATACACTTCCATTTCTTGCTCAGCAGAAGCAGGGACAAGGGGGAGGGAAGGGCAATGAAACGTGCTTTTTTTTCCACCCCCTTGTTTTAGTTTCCTTTCTCATAATTTCTTTTCTTTTCCCTT
Source organism: Serilophus lunatus (assembly GCA_013399895.1). Taxonomy (NCBI): domain Eukaryota; kingdom Metazoa; phylum Chordata; class Aves; order Passeriformes; family Eurylaimidae; genus Serilophus; species Serilophus lunatus. The sequence goes on from VXBA01001494.1 coordinate 2,642,928, forward strand.
GTGATGTACAGAAATGCAAACGATATATATTTCTCTTATTTTTATTTTTACCCCCTTGTCGTCGTCGTGTTGTTCTAGAATTTTTTGCTTTTATGTGTGTTAATGTGGAGAAGAAAAAAAAAACCAAAAAACAGATGTGTTTTCTAAATATTTACAACCGCTGAACATTGTATTTCCATTTTCTATATTTTGAAAAGGGAATTTAAAAGGGAAGAGAACCCAGCAGCCCTACACTGCAAAGGGAGCAGGCTCGCTTCCATTTTATGGAGTGAATTGCCCTTTTCCTCCTCAAATTGGCTACTGCCCCATATCTTTGGCTGGATCCTGCTGCTATGGGGATGGTTTTCCTCCCCTGTTGCAGGATGAGGCCACTGGGTGTTGGGTTACCCAAGCACCCTGCAGTCATCCCACAGCCAGGTACTCACACCCTGCATCCCGGCAGGATGGGTGCAAAATATCCTCAGTACCCTGCCCCATCCCCACCTCCTGCTGATCCCCAAAAGCTCCAGGCTCAGCCTGTCCTCCAAGTGAGCCACGCCCTCCCCAGCACCCCCAGAGCCGCTGGGAGCAAGGAGTGCCCCAGGGCACTGCACGGTGTTACCTTCCCTTTTAAATATCCAGTCCTGTCTCCATCCATCCATCCCTGCTGCCTTCCCAGCCTTCCTCCCGGGTCTCTCCTCCTCCTCCTTGCCCACACGCACCCTCCAGCCCCTCTTTCTTTCCGGTTTTCTTTGGGCCAACACAACCCAACATCCCTCGCCGTGTCCCACCTCCATCCATCGCCTTCCCTGCATGTTATCCGGGAATTTTGCCATGTTATAGAGTGACTTTTTAAGAGTGAACCGCAGCCGGGTTACAGACACCAGCCAGCAACTCCCCCGTGGCCACCCTGCTCGGCAGCCAGCCACAGCCTTTCCATTGAAAAACAAACAAAATATTAATGAAAAAAAACAAACAAAAACAAACAAACAAACAAAAAACAAAGCAAGAAAAAGCTAAAGAGACCAATTTAAAAAATAATTTTAAAAAAATTTCTAAGCAAAGCAAACGGGATTAGCCGAGGGGTCTGGATCGCCGTACTAAAGAGTCCTTGTCTTTTTCCCATTCTGCCCTCCAAATGTGGAGATTATTGTTTTCTTTTTTTATTATTGCATTCCTGTCACTGCCAATTCCAAAGGTAGGTATTTCGTCCACCTCTGCACGTTCACTTCTGCAGATGAGCCTGTTGAAAAGCACCGTAGCTTGATTTAATGTTATTTTCTCTTTCTTTCTGACTTTCTTTCTTTCTCACTCTCCTCTGTCTTTCTTTCATTTTGTCTCTTTTTGGTGGCTATATATAATTATTTTTTTTAATTTGTATGGTTTTCCCCAGTTAGCTGCAAAGCCATGCTCTTCTCTTACGTTCTTTATATTTTTTTGCCCTGTCCACGTAATATTTTTTTCTTTCTTTCCCCCCTTTTCTCTTCCCCATCTCCTCGTGCTGTCAGTAGAATGCATTTCTGTGTCTTTCAGACCTCCAAATTTGTGTCCTTTTCCATTCAAGGCCCGAACACAGCTGCTCCCTTAGTGGCTGAGTAACGAAGGCAAACATAATTAGGGAGAAATAGGGGCAATGGCCATGGGTGGGAGTGGGCACATGGGGTTTTGGATTGAATGGATGGGGCAAGAAATGAGAAATTTGGGGAGATGTCTGGGTTAGCTTCTCTTTGGGTCATGATGGGGAAAAAAAACCCCAACTCAGGGAAAAAACTGGGAGGCTGCAATAGGGGAAGGTTGAAATCTCTGTCTGTGGAGACAGGAAGGTCCAGAGCATCCCATTCCCCAGGAGCAGGGGACAGAGTCCCAGCCCTGGCTGTCCCATCCTCACAAGTGCCCAAGTGTGTGTTTTCCCTTTTAGGCTGGGTCTTTGCCAGTTTGAGTTTATTTGGGATGCTTTTACCTTCATTGCCTTCCTGCACTCCAGGGCAGGAGATGCCAGGGTTTGGGTGGGACCCCCACATCCCACAGCATGGCCAGCTGGCACCAAAATTCTGCCCTGGGAAAGAGGAAACCCTTCTCTTTCTCTTTTCATCTTCCTCTTCTTCTACTTCATCTTCTCTGCTTTTGTTTTCCTCTGCTGGGACACAGGGCTGGGAATGAGCTCACATGGACCCCCTTTTCCCTCCCCCCTCACTGCAGCCATTGCAACAGCAACAGATTTTTAACAAAAAATGAAATCCCCCCCCATTTTGGCTCCAGCTTGCTGCTTTGTGGCTGGAGGGTTTGGCTTATCCATGGGAACAAGGAAGTGGGGTGTGGAATGGTCTGGGATGCTCAGGGACACCATGCCCTTGTGACCCTTTTGCAGCATCTTTATGGTGGTCCCCAGAATCCCACCCCTTCGCCCTGCCAGCTTCTTTCTGGGGAAGAAAAGTAGCATTTAGGACACAATGGGATGGGTGGGGAGAATCTCATCCTTAAGGATTCACTAACCAGGTGTATTTGGGACATGGGGATGGCAAGGATTTGGGGTCACCAGGCCTACGTGAGGTGGCACAGTCCTGGTACTACCCCAATCCCCCTAAACTGCCTTCAATCCCCTCAGCTGGACTCTCTGTGCAGGATTCATCCCTCCAGGGGTACTCAGGGACCTGGCATTGGTCTGCAGCCAGAGGAAGGAGACTCCAAAGCCCCCTGAGCTGGGGTTTGCCAACATGATCAGGGTTGGTGTTGCAGGAGCCGTTTCTACCTGTCTTCTTGGTCTAGTGGTGCTTGCAAAGATGGGGAAAACACCCAGGCAGCGTTTGTGGCTCAGAGGAGCTTGGATATTTGGGAGTCCCAGGGCTGGGCAAAACCCCCTCAGCTCTTGGTGAGAGCCCAGCTTGGGGCTTGGCCATGGTGGTGGCCCAGGGTTTCCCCTCCTTGTAGGAGAATGAGTTGATTTGTTTTATTTCTCCTCTCTCTGGCTCTGTCTCTGTCTCTCCTCCTTCTCTCGCTCTTTCTTTCTCTCTTGCATTTTTGTGAATCTAATGATGCACTTATATTGCCCCGCTTTTCCCTTCTCTTCATACCTTACCTACTAAAGGAGGAAATGCCACTTTTTTGGTAAGTGGATGTTAACCAAGAGGGACTTAAAAAAAAAAAGCATATAACGGAAATTTTTTTTTAAAAAAAGGAAGCAGAAAGCAAAGTCTGTGTTCAGTGCTGATGAGGACTTAGCAGTTCCCTGCAGAGTCACAGCTAACAGCTCAATGCGTGTCCCAGGAAGAGCTCAGAGACATTCGTTTATCTCAGTAATGAGGACATTTGTGAAGTTTTGCTTTGGTTTTTATTTTTTAATTTATCTCTTTTGTTATTTGATTTTATTTTGGATGGTTTTTCTTCTTTCTTTTTGTTGGTTTCTTTTTTGCCTTCTTGCCCCCGGCCCCTTCCCCTGCCTTGCCCTCCATTGTCGTTCTGTGCTGTTTTTTCCTCGTTTCTGGATTTGTTTTAAGCCAAAAGCTGTACTATCGATAAAAACTACACGTATCAGAACATATATCTCTATATATGTGCATGCCTCTGTGTGAGCAGACCCCATCATCTCCAGCCCTCTTTGGTTCGACCCTTTCCCCTCGGCTCAGTCTGATTTACTCTCCCCCACTGCCTCACCTTCCCTCCTCTCATCTTTTCTTTACCTACCCCCGCATTTTCCTCCCTTCGTTTGGGTTTTACCCCGTTTTCCCTTCCCCTTTCTTAGTCGGGGCGGGCAGGCACCAGGGTTTGTTTTATCCCCTCTCCAGATGTTTTTGGGGGGGGGTTGTTTCTTTCCCTTCGAGCTCTCCCTCCCCGGGAGGGGAGGGGGTTTCTTGGATTTATTTATTTTCCTCCCATCCCACCCCTTCCTTTGGGTTTTTTTTTAATTACAATTTTAGTTGAGTTCTATTATTTTGGCGTTTTGCATGCGGAGGTTTGCATGACCCACGTTGTTGAGGGCGAGAGGAAGGTGCAGAGTAGCGTCTGTGTAGCCTGCCTTATGCGATGTGCATTGACGTTGTGATCTGCGCCCCCGGCCCTGCGCCCCCCGTTAAAATCCCCTTTCTCCTTCTTTCTTCTCTTCTTCCCCCCCTTTCCTCCTCTCCCTCCTTCTTTCTCTCTCCCCCCTTTGCCAGAGGCCGGCCTCGGCGTCCCCCTCTCCGCGGGCTCACGGCAGGACGGAGCCGCCGTCCCCCCGCACCCGGGGGGGCAGACACGGTGCCCGCAGCCCCCGGTCGCCCACGCCGGAGCGGGCCAAGCACGGCCACCGGCATCGCTCCCGCAGTGCCTCGCCGACACCCCGACACCGCGGCCAGAGCAAGGGGCGGCCCCCGGCCCCCCGGGAGCCCCCGCCGGCGCCGCTCAGCCCCGCCGGCTACAGCAGCGACTCGGAGGGCTCGGCGGGATCCCACTCTTACCACCCGCCGGCCGGCCCCGACAGGAACCACGGCGCTCACGGGAAGAAGTAAGAGAGTCCCCGGGATGAGATACGGGAACTGGTTGTTGATATTTGGGGGGCAGCCCCATGCGGGCAAAGCTCTGGGGGCCAAACTGAGGACCAGGGTTGGGTTGGGATGCTCAAGGGATGAGGAACGAAGTGGGACAGGAATGGAGACAGACACAGGAGAATGATGGAGGTGGATTTGGAGATGTGGATGAAGACAGGAGCAGAAATAGGGAAGAACCACAGTGGGTCAATGCCAGCACACTGTGGGAAGGGCCATCCCTGGAAGGGATTATCCCAATGCAAAGAGCAGTGCCTGGATGGCTGCATGGGATTACAGCATCCCACAGGATGCAGGATCCCAGATGCATGAGCGCCACGAGCTTTGTAATCAGGGATGTAGCCCAGCCAAAAACTGGTGTCATGTAGGTGTGCCTGCTGCTCCCCATGGGAACCTTGGCTCCCTGGCTCCTATGGGGAGACCTTGGCAGCCAGGATGAGATGTGAGGCAGTGCTGGGATCTGCCTTCACAGGGTGAAGGAGAGGCACCACCGGGGCCGGCCCAACAGCAGCTCAGAGTCGTCAGCCAAGCATTCCCGACACGCCTCGGAGCGGAGGAAGAGCCCGTCGCCCAGCCCCGGCCAGCGCAGCAGCTCCTGGAGCTCCAGCGGCTCCCTCTCCAAGTCCCGATCTCGATCCCGGGAGAAGAGAGCAGGACGCAGCCGCTCCCGCTCGCCCTCACCGAAAAAACCCGCTAGCAGGTCAGTCTCGGGGGGACGATGGCAGGGGGATACCGCAGGTGCCAGCAGAGGGCTCAGGGAGCATCTGCGGCTCAGGGTGGTCCTGGCTGTCCTGGAGTTTTGGGGAGGGCTCTCAGGTAATTGCTGGTCACACTGGAAGCACCAGCCCCAGGTGGGAGTGTCAGCCCCTCGGGGACTTGCTGTCATAGGGTGTCCCTGGATTCCACTCGGGACCCCAGCCCCACTCCCTGATGCTCCTCCTCCTCCTTGGGGTGTAGAGAGAAGGACAACGAGCCCCGAACACGTCATGGTGATCCCGATCCTGCCCGTGCCCGGCGCCGCTCCAGGAGCTACTCCCCCATCAGGAAGAGGAGACGTGACTCCCCCAGCTTCATGGAGCCCAGGAGGATCACGAGGTAGGTCCTGACATGAAGCAAAGGCTCTTCCATGGCTGCTGGGATATGCCAAGGCCAAGCTCTGCCATCAGCCAGCCCTGAAGAGTGCATGGGTGGATGGGCAAACAAACAGATGGACAGATGGATGGATAAGGAATGGATGTGTGAAGGGGTGAACGAATGGATAAATAGATGAATGTACAAATGGATGGATGGATGGATGGATGGATGGATGGATGGATGGATGGATGGATGGATGGATGGATGGATGGATGGATGGGTGGGTGGGTGGATGGGTGGATGGATGGGTGGGTGGATGGATGGATGGATGGATGGATGGATGGATGGATGGATGGATGGATGGATGGGTGTATGGATGGGTGTATGGATGGGTGTATGGATGGATGAGTGGATGGATGGATGGGTAGATGGGTGGATGGATGGGTGGATGGATGGGTGGATGGGTGGATGGATAGGCGACTGGATGGACAGACGTACAGATGGATGGATGGGTGGATGGATGGACAAAAGGATGAGCAGCTCTGTGGATGGGTAGATAACCCCGAGGATGACCGGGTGAATCAGCTGGCCCAGACAGCTGGATAACCAGACTGCCTCCAACACTACGACCTTCTGATCTCTTCCTATTCTGAGGAATGAAAACAGGAATTAATTTTAATCCGCCTGTGCATATTCCAGCAAGATGCACATCCGCAAACACGTCTCTCCCCTGCCCTACAAAAGTCGTTTTCTCCTCCTTGGGATCCTGTTGCCTCAGGATCCCGAGCTGTAAGAGGGGCAATTTTCGTTGCTATACAAAACACTGTGCGCATATGTAGCACCTCGTTAACATGCAGCACTGGCAGTAGGGCCGTGCAGAGCCGAGATTACCTCCTTCCTGACCTATTTGTCTCTCCTGCTATCAGCTGGGAGATCGGGGGGCTGGATTTTCAGAAATCATCCCTGCCTTGCTGTGGGAGGGATTTTGTTTTGCCTGGGCAGGACTGAAGTTGTCAGCAGGGAGGACAGGAGAAGGACAAGAGGACAACTATAGAGCCCATGGGTTAAAGCTCCCTGCAGCTCTCCCCAGTGGATGCCCTGGAAAGAACATGGTCTGGGAAAGTTGCTACCAGCCCAGAGGAAGGTTTCCCAGCCTGGGTACCACTGTCTGGTTTTCCATCCATCCTGCTTCATACGGTTTTGCCAGGATGTTCCAAGGGATATGTTAGAGCTCAGTTGGAGGACACAGCCTGCAGCCCCTGTGAGGACTGTTCCACCAATCCATGTCACCATCCCTGGGGTGGATGGGGATGGCAGACCCAGCTCTGTTTGGGGTTCAGGAGGATCAGAACCATTTCTGAGGCACAGAAGATGCTTGGGGAGGGGACAGCTGGGGAACACTCCCAGCCCCTCCTTGCCTCCTCCATAGCCCAGCCAAAAGCCCCAGGGCTTTTCCTTGCCCTCCTGCCCTGTCCCCAGTTCCTGTCACCCCTACCACCACATGGTCCTACCTCAGTGATGCCAACTTCTCCTTTTCCATTTCATCCCAAGGTCCCTCTCGGAGAGCATCGCCGCCAGCCTGGCTCCCAGGGTAACCTCCCCCCTTCCTCCTCTTCCTTTTCCTTCTTCTCTTCCTCCCGGCCCCTCTGTGTCCTCTCACACCTTAGGATGCCCTTGGCACCCAGCTGCCTCGGGCAGTGCCAGTGGCTCTCCGGTCCCACTAACACCAGGCTGGGAGAAGGGGGACAAGGGGCCGACTCCTGATGTCGCTGCCCCCCGTGTCCCCCCACCCCCACTGCTCCCCTGCTTCCCATGTTCCTCCTCATCCTCAGGCGCCGGCGGGCTGCAGCTCGCCTCCTGCTAATCCCAAACGTCTCTTTTTCAGCAGCTTTCAATCTTTGGTGTCTGGGAAACACAAAAGCCACATTAACCTGCTCACTTTCTGCCCTCGACGCTGCCTAATCCAGGACTAACACCCCGGGGGAGGGGGCTGGGGAGGAG
>VXBA01001494.1:2656428-2678388 GCA_013399895.1 Serilophus lunatus
CCACCCCCCGCTGCCCCCTCACACCCGCCCCCTTTTTACTGTTGATTTTGTACTCGCCCCGTCACCGAGTGCCTTGAATAAATGTGAAGGAACTGATAGAATCGGAATAAAAACCGATGAAAGAGACCTGTGCCATGTCTGTCCCCCTGTGCCGGGTGGGAGCTGCACTGCAGGAACAGAGCACAGGGACGGGGCTGCCTGGGAACAGCGGGAGGGTCACCAGACCCTGCTCAGCATCCCGGGGTCGATGTCCCGATCTTCATAGAACAGATTTTCTGATCTTCACATCCCAAGTGTCCCTATCCTGGATATCCCCCCATACAGGTTTCCTACAACTCAGCTCTTCACCTCCCAGACTCCAGCATCCTGGGGACTTTACATCCCAGAGCTCCAAAATCCCTGGTCTCCACATGCCAACATCTCAGATTCAGCATCCCAGTCTTCCACAGCCTGGGTCTCCTACATCCCAGGTCTTTCAAATGCCCAATCTCCACACCCTGGGTCTCACCCTCCCAGATTTCCACCATTCTGGTACTTAGCAGGCTGTAACACAATATTTTAGGTCTCCACACCCCAGTGTCACTACCCTGGGATGCTACGTCCCTGAAAAACAAGCACACACTTTGGGTCACCTGGGGGGGGGTGGGCAGAGTGCGAACAGGGGCTTCAAGGGCAGAAGGTCTGGGTGGGGACCCCCCATTTCAGCAGTGCAGACCCTCAGTGCACCCTTGTCCTTCCACCCCATTGTGGTGAGGGGCCAGCTGGGAGGTTCAGCTCAGGGGCTGCAGCCGTTCCAGGGGCTGGACTGGGAGTGGGTCCTGGTCCCAGGGCTGTTCGGCTCCAGCTGGCCCCGTGCCCCTTGTGCCCCTTGTGCCCCTGTGCCTCTGGGCAGGACTGGCCCTACATGGCCGAGGTCAGGCCCACGGCTGCGATGTTCCCGCTCCACAAATCCCACTAATCCCCCCTGAGTCATCCCGGAGGCAGACGGTGACCTGGGAGGAATCCCGCAGCTGCGAGGCCCCTCTCCGAGCTCGGGGGGCTCCACGTGCCCCCTGAACCCCTTTCCCCCACCCCCTCTTGCCCCAGCAGTCCCAGGTGTGATGAGTTTGGCAGGTCTCAGGCACAACACCCGGGGTCAGCTCCTGCTGTCAGAGGTCACGTATGTGCTTAGGGGGCCCCCCTATGTGTGTGTGTCTCTTGAGGGGTGTGAGGCTTTTCCGGCCCAAGTGTCTCCAGGCAAAGAGTCCCCTTGAGGAGCATCCCCAGCCCCCTCCCCTCTCTCCTGTGGCTGTGCCAGAGGCTCCGGCTTCCCAAAAAGCCACCTGAGGCTCAGTGAGGAGACTGTCGGAGCACCACAGCGCTGGGACGGGGCTCAGGGTGTCCCTCTCTGTGTGTGGGAGCTTGGTGAGCCCCCAGCCCCTCTCTGCCATCGCCCGGGGGTGTCCCCAGCCCCTTCCCAGGGCTGCCCCTCCTGCAGTCCCAGATCCCTCGCAGGACACATGAGTCAAGGCACATTTTCTGTTTATGGTTTCCCGGGGAGGGGAGTATTTTTACAGCGTGAGTCACTGTCCGTGTGGCTCTGAGCGGAAAACCATCAGGAAAGGGAGGGAGGGAGGTGAGGAGGCACCCACCCACCCACCTCACACCCACGGGAGCATCCAGGAACCTTCCCCGCACTCTCCCCTGCTCTGGAAAGGAGCCTGGTGAACCCTTAACCTGTCGGGATCCTCTGTGCTGGCGGAAGGGAGGTGGCCCCCGGCATCAGACACCAGGCCATTCCCAAGCCTCCCCATCCCATGGAGCCCCCCAGAAACTTGACACAGGCGATGACAATTAAGCAGCGCTGACGTCAGATCTGTAAGTTTATTTGCTCAATGTACGACGGCTACATAATGACTCACATTCATGATATTCCATCACTGAGGAAAAACTGCTAAGAATGGTCCGTGTGTGAAATAATTCCTTACAGAAACACGGAGTTGGAAAAATAATCACTGATTAGACCTTAAAAATAGTTCACTGCATAACATGACAAAAAGCACAAACAAAGGCTCATTCAAAGAACACAGTCATTGTTCTCCTACACTGTAATAGTTATAATTTCACCATGACGAACACCAGACATTAAGATTAAGCTAACACTGGTGTTTTCTTTTGCTTTTTTTTTTTTCCTTTTTAAAAACAAAATCATATATAATTGCATGTCACTATAGCAACATCCATAACAGATCAGTTTGTTACGATCACTATTTGGTAGAGCAAACTTTACCCCCAAAAAAAAAAGGAAAGAAAAATAAATTAAAAAACTTTAGAAAATTTTTGAAGACTATTTTGTCATAGGAATACATAACATCTACAGTATAAGTTAATAAATTTCAAGCTACTGTATAGAAATACGACACTAGCATGCACAATATTGTATCAATAGAGTAATGGAGCAGTAATCATTTCACTGGAGAGACAGTATCATAGGCAAGTGCATCTCTTAAAAAATGAAAGAAACCATTCAAGCTGCTTAAAAATCAAGTCCCTGACCCCCACTCCGTTTTTAGCCCTCTTGTGCCATCTCTCCTGCATAAGTTTCCTAAAGCAGCCAGAGCAAAAGCCAAAAAGAGTAGTAATTATTCAAAAAAAAAAAAAAAGATAGGTTTTGTAATTCCAGTAAATCACTTCCAAATTGTACAGCTGGGACAACACTGCTCACGGGGCACGGGGGTGGGTGAGAGGCAGGTAAGAAGCCGAAAGCATCTCCCGGTCCCGGCACGCTCTGGCACCGCGCGCCCCTCGCCACGGGATGCTGCATCCCAAATTCCTGCAATGCGCCTGGGGCCTGACTTTGGGTGGAGAAATCTCAGCCAGGAAAAGCTATTCCAGCAACACCGGGGCAGTGCCCAGGGGCCGAGCACGGCCTCGGCCCCGCTCGCTCCCCGGGGGAGCGGCTTTGGGACAGCGGGGAGGGAGCTGGAGCCACGTTCCCCCCCGCACACCCTGGCAGCAGGAGTGGCTGTGCCGTGTGTGCCTCACCACGACGCCGTGTCGGGCTGACTCTCGAAAGGGACAATGAAAGCCTGTTTCCAAGACCATTGCAACAAGGAATTAAAGCAGGAGCGCGGTTTCTCCTCACTGCGCGGCGCTGGGGGAAGCGCTGCAGGGCGCAGCGCTCCGTGAGCCAGAGAACAGCAGTGAACCTCCAACAACCACGGAAAAAAAAACAAAATTAAAGCTAAATTTACTCAAAATGGGGTAAAATATTAACCTGCTAAGCAACTCAGATGCCCCGTCTCCCACCCCCAGCCAGATCAGACAGACTCGGAAAAGATTTTCTAAGAAGAGAACTAAGTTCCTGGGCTCCTGATGGTGGACAGAAATGTCTATGATTGTAGCTCTTCCCTTGAGGAATTTCTCTACCAATTAGTTTCTAAGCTCCTGAAGTTCACTCATTACACCACAAGCTTCCCCAGGAGAAAGGAAAATGCACCGGGCCTCCCTGGTGACAAACAAGGGAGCCTGGGTGCTGGAGATCTGCTGACAAACCTCATGGTACAGTGGGAGAAAGTCAGGCAGAGTGAAATGGCAGTGCAATCCCTGAGGAAGCAGCTGTGGCACCTTAAATCAGGATGGTCTTTTGAAATACCAAACACAGTACATGACATACAGACCTGAATGCTCTTTTTTTTTTAATTTTTTTTTTATTATTTTTTATTTAAGTGGCATGTTTTTAAAGTTTAAACACTTCCCCCTTGTCTAATTAAGTTCTTAAACGTTTTGCTGTGGACTTAAAATAGTTGAAACAGCCGCTAGCCAAGCACCTGTTAAGCTGTTGACCAAAAAACTAGAGCAGCTTTGATGTTCCTCGGGCGGGCGATCTTCTTGCCTTGGGCGACACAGAATAGCTAAAGCCAGTCCACAGGCAAGGACTGCTCAGGAAGGCAAGCCAAAAGAACTAGCAAAAGAAAGAAAAACAGACAATCAAAGGCTTGATGTCATATGGCTGTAATGTAGAAATACTGTAAACTGCAATTTAGTGTTAATACTGTAAGCTACCCAAATAAATATCTTAACCAAAAAAAAAAAAAAAGATTGGATGGCCTAAATCCCAGGGCTTTGCCAGCCCCAAAATCTTTAGTTTTGTTGGTTTTATTTTTAATTCCTTCTCAATTTGGGGATTTGAAGCTGCACCCTGGCATGCAGAGCGCTGCAGAGAGATGCCCCGCGACGTGGTGCGGACACACGGCACCTGGACTGCAGGAACAAACACACGAAGCCTTACTGGAACCACAGAACTCCTTTTTTTTTTTGTTTGCTTTGTTTGTTTTGGTATTTTTACGTTTTTGCGTTGCTTTCCTTAAAAATGAGGGCCATTCCATCCACGCAAATTCGTCTTAAAACCCTTTTATTTCTAGCAATAAAGTTAAATTAAAGACAGCTCCACTTGTATTAATAATCTACAGAACAGTCCATATGCCAGTGAGGCTGCTATTCCATACCAGCACAGCCAGCCTGACTTCCACTAGTGGTGTTTTGGCAAAAATGTCAACGAGGCAATCAAAGACAGGTTGTGGGGGGCCTCCCTGGGAAGGTGTCCCCTCCCTTTCCCTCCCCCACCCCTGACCCCCCCACTCGTGGGAAAAAAATAAAGACTGCAGTAGTTAGCATCAGCGTGCGGCTGCCAGTCCATCGGGGGGGTCTAGTTGTTGCCTTCTCCGCCGTCGTCGTCTTGCTGATCGCTCGTCCAGAGCGTTAGGTTGTCGCGGAGGAGCTGCATGATGAGCGTTGAGTCCTTGTAGGAGTCCTCGTTGAGGGTGTCCAGCTCGGCAATGGCGTCGTCGAAGGCCGTCTTGGCCAGGTGACAGGCCTGCTCCGGCGCGTTCTGGATCTCGTAGTAGAAAACCGAGTAGTTAAGCGCCAGCCCGAGCCGGATGGGGTGGGTGGGCTGCATGTGCTCCTTGCTGATCTCATGGGCTTCGCTATAGGCCTTCTCCGAAGACTCCACCACAGTCGCCCTCTTCTCACCGGTGGCCACCTCGGCCAGGTAGCGGTAATAGTCCCCTTTCATCTTCAGGTAGAAGACTTTGCTCTCGTACTGCGTCTCGCTGCAGTTCTTGATCAGGTAGTTGTCCAGCAGGCTCAGCACATCCTGGCACACCGCTTCCAACTCCTTCTCGATCTTCTCGCGATAGGCGCGGACCATCTCGATCTTCTTCTCGTTCCCATCAGCAGAGGTCTTCTGCTCGATGCTGCTAATTACTCGCCAAGACGAGCGCCGTGCCCCCACCACGTTCTTGTAGGCGACGGACAACAGGTTCCTCTCTTCGTTGGACAGGGGCTCGTTCAGCTCCGTCACCTGCATGGGGAGAGGGAGAGACAAGACAGACACTTGGGTTAAGCCCCAGTCACTTGACATTCCTATCACACCATGATAAGGTGCTCCCATGCATCTCTAGTGGGAGGCAGGAGGAGGCAGTTGGCTCACAAAGTCCTGGTCTGTCATCCAGCATCGGCTCCCATCTCAGCAGGAGCCAGCTGGGAAGTCATGCCGTAGTCCAGTCCCACAACAAAAGCAGCAGGGATTTGGTTTGAGAGATCAGCATTTTCTAGAATGGGAAAAATCTTCTAGGAAAGAAACGCCTTTCATCTGTAGGATGAGAGTTGAGCTTTGTGATGCAGCTGAGAGGGATGATCAAAGCAAGAGAGAGGAGATGGTCTGGGGTTATAAGTTAGCTGCAAGGATTAACACCACCAGAGATAATGGGTGTTCATCTTTTCCACTTCCCATGAGCACCAGCCACGCTTCCAAGATGCCCAAAATATCCATGAGATGGTACAATTACAGCTGCCTCAGGCACCCGCACAGAGACAGATTCAAAAGCTCACATGGTGAGGGTATCTTCTTCCTACATGGGATTTTCCTTATTGAGGTTAATGGTGTTAATGCACAGTGTCACCTCACAAGCACAGAACGATCTCATTTACCTGGGAAGCACCACACATGTTACCACAACAATCCCATTTCAGCTCCTGCAACCCCATTGCTGGCTGGGGCCACTCAGGCAGCACCTCTGGCCAAGTGCCTCATGGCCAGGAAGGGCTCACATCCCCCTCGACGCCACGCCGAGTCCCGTGTGTGGGTATTTGTGCCCCTGGAGCAGACAGGACACCGTGGCAGCTCCTCATAGCTGCTCCACTGGGATGTTACAGCTGCCAATGGCACTTTGAGCCTGGGTATGGCTGGTGTGCCCATCCCTCAGGAGCACACTGCCCCACCACACCCACACCCTGGGCACAGCCGCCTGGGAAGTCAGCCAGCAGAGTAGGAACCTGTGAGCCTCCCCACAGCACTCAAGGATTAGGTAATGGTTTGGATGTGAAAGGCTTCTGCAAACACTGAGTCACTTTCACAAGGACCTGTGAGGACAAGGTTTGCTCTGGGCTCAGATAACCATATTTATGGTGTGGATCAGCAGGTCAAGGGCTCCTGCTGGAAGGTGGAGGATGGCCCAGCCCAGGACCTCACTTGAGCGGCCTGGAATGACTCACACTTGCTCACACAGTATTGACCTGCTCATTCCAGCAATATCCACTCCTGCAGTTCTTCAGCCATGTTCTGGATGATGTTTCCTCCCAAAACCAGGCTACAGCTAAGTTTCAATTTCCCACACAGCAAGAAGTCTCTGCTCTCTGATCTAGACTTTCTCTACTCCTTTCATCAAGGCAGAGGCAGCAAGAAGTCCCTCCACTCCTGCTGTTGGGTGGACCTGTGCTGCTCCACAGGATGCTCTGCAGCCTGACAGAGGAACAGCAAACAGCCCTTTTCCGTAAGGAAGAGGGTCTTACTGTGCAAAACAGCACAACTGCTTCTGCTCAAGGGTAGCAGATGGCTGAGGGACAGGGAAATGGGTGTCAGGTTAACAAGGGGCAGAATCTCCTGTGACTATCAGCAGTTGCCAGTGGCACAGGACAAGGAGCATGGGGCAGGGTGCCAAGGCAGCTCCCGAAGTCCCCGCCCAAGGTAAGCAGGGCAGCAATGCCCGGGCCATCCAGCAGCTCCTGGTGCCAGACTAACCCTCATCTCCCCCACACCCAGGCAGGGTAACAGTGGCTGTTCAACCACACAGCCCTGGGATCCCTGTGATATGCTGCTTCCTGCAGCAGGGCTGCACACAGCCTGACCACAACGTGCTGCAATACCAAGGCAAGTCACTCCAACACTGCCTCCAGCCTGCCCAGTGCTCTGGGGGCAGAGGTCTCTAGAGATCTGCATTTTTACAGAATTACTTCATTCTTTCCACTGAGTGACACCTGCACAAACATACAATAAAGAGTGTGAGGTTAAAGCCATCTTTGGCAGACAAGGGAGGACAATGAAGGTGCTCCCCTGCCCTAGAGCTTAAGGATTGTCTGTCCTTGGAGATATTCAAAACTTGGTCAGATTACTCGAAGTCTTGTCCCACCTAAGTTGCCCTGCTTTGAATGAGGAATTTAGGACTAGAAACATCCAGAACTCCCAGCCTGAGTTACTCTCTTACCTTCTATCTGTAAATGGAGATTCCAACATCAACAGCCATACAAGAGACTCACTCACTCTAACAGTTTGCTGTCCTGACAGGGGTTGTGAAGGTCGATAGTCACATGAAATCTTGCTTTCAGCAAGGTGCTCCCTGAGCAGAGACACCAGTTTTTAAGTGAGGACCAAGCAGGTGATTTAAAGCTGCCTCACAGCCACGTCTGCAGATACATATCGCTGCAAAAAGAAGCAGATTTACCCCCTCTCACCAGAAGAGACTTGCTGGAGGACAGATTTATTAAAACTACAGAGAGTTTCGTGGGATTAGCTTTGCCGTAAACATTTTAAATTCGAAGCTATTAAGGATTATGGAAGAAAGTTGCCTGTCAAAATCCTTTCAACAAACTGGCTGACAGATGGAAAGTACACCCGTGGAGACAGCAGATTCCCCCAGGGAGCTCACAGGGAACTTGTAAAAGCAGAAAGGGAGCCTCGATTACCATGTCACTGCTTTGTAGCAGGACCCAGATTCCCAGGAAGAAGCACTGCAGAGACAGGGCCAAGGTGTAACACGGGTGGGGACAGGGATCACATCCCTCAGCACAAGGAGAGGGGAAGGGAAAATGCTTCAGTCCCACACATTTCCGTTTGCAACAGAGCTGAGGGAGGAAGAACAGAAAACCATCTGGCTCTTGCATTCCCTGCAGGGAAAACATGCAAGATGCCCAGGATGCAAAATATTGGACAGCAGGGTACACAGCTGCCTTATCAGAGGCAGTGCAAGGTGGAAAAGACTTATCCCAGGTTCAGCTGCCTTTGAGGACATCCCTGCCCTCTGCCTGCCCAGAGCTGCCATCACTTCTCAGAGCTGATTTTTTTCTTACACTGCAGGACACAACACAAAGTGAATTCAATCAAGCCAAAGGCTAAACTGCAAGCTCTGATATGCTGAATTTATAGCATTGCACTGAATGGCTCTGATGTAATATCAATAAGGCAATATCCTGCATCAGGACTGGATCACACCGCAGCTCTCTTATTACAAACCATTTTGGAGGGCAGAACCCTCCCCCTTCTAAACTCAGACCCTGGAGAGGTCTTGCCTCACTTAAGAAGGGCAGTACCCTGATCAGGTCCAGCTGATGCCATTCCCAGCACTGTTACATGGAGTCAGAGACTTCAAATAGCCAGAGGAAAATCTCATTTTGGCACTGGAAGGGCTTGGCAGGAGCACAGAGCCAGAGCCCCTGACTGGAGGTCTACCTGCTCACTGGAAGCTCAGTCAGTTTGGAGTTTTACTTCCCCGGCTGACAGCAGAGAACAGCAGAACCTGCACCAAAAATCTCAGTAACTGTACAGCCTCATCTCACCCTCGTGCCCCTGGAGAGCCCCTGGGGAGAGGGGGCAGGAGATATGCGTGTCTGAAATGGAGTCGAGCCCTGGCTGTGGCATAAACAGCCAAGCACAAAGAGCCAATCCACGTGCTGGAAACTTGAAAGTCTTTTAGCTATTCTGGAACCAAAAAAAAAAGGGAAAACACACGTGCCAGGAGCCTGACCTTTCACACACTGCAGAGGGACACTCAGCCAGGGAGTGCAGGGAGCTTGGCACGGAGCAGTCCACACTGCCAGGCTTTAGCTGGGAGGCACCAAGCTTGAGGCCACTGCCAGTTCCAGTCTCACCAGTTCCCCCAGCCTTTGATGGCACAGCGTCTGCACCAAGGCTCAAGTGCCCTAGAGCCACAGGGAAACTCCGACAGCCCCCGTTGGACAGAAACTACTGGAAGTTTAGGGTTTCTACTGCTTGGGAATCCAGAGGTTTGTACAAATCTTTGATTTGATGAGCCCTTTGATTTGCAACAAAGCACTGCAGAGGCGGCACCACCTCGGAGAAGGTTTTCCTGATTTCTCCACTACAGCTGGAGCTGACTCAGCGCTCTGCCCAAAACCTGGCAGGCTCCCGGCATGCCTGAGGATCACATTGCAGCCAGGGAAGGCCCAGCCTCATGCAGAGAGGCCAGGGAGCAAGCACAACTTTATCTATCCCTAATATCAAGGTACGTGAACTCCGAAAGCCCAAGGGTTGGTCCTACTGCACCTTTTTTTCTGGAAGCATCTCAATTTGCAGGTTTTTGTGAGACCCATAGAGAAAGTCTGCTCCCAGACAGCAGCTGGTTAGTTTGCTTACAGGGCTTATTCCAGGATTCCCATCCTCCATTTCTCACCTTGCATGAGTAGGTCTGAGTACATCATGAAATGATCATTTTCGAGGGCACTTCAGCAGCTGCAATGGAGATCCATCACAGGACTGAGTTCTACCTGTTTATACTTACACACTTTCCACTTAGTATGATAATTAAGTGCCCACCCATTTATGGCTCCTGCCTAGCTCTCATGTCTTATCTTAAACAGCACAGCAAGCTGAGCGGACTCAGAGATGCTTCCCTGGGGAATACCATCAACATCTGACAGTTTAACCCATGTTATAAGCCTCAGCACTTGCTCTTCTGATCCCAAGTCCCTGAAGACATCACACACCTACAAAGGAGCCAAGCTTTCCTGGAGAGAGACACACACAACTATGAGAACCTCAAACTGTTCACCAAGAACAGCTTTTAAAGATCACCAGAGCTGCTCTCCCACCAGGATACACAATAACCATCTCCTCCTCAGCACTCATGATTCCTCTGTTCTATCTACAGCTCCTGCACCATGTAATTAAGTCTGTTATCTCTCCACACAAACCCTGTGCCTTGTTTTCCTTCACGTGCAGCTCCTTAGTCACTCTAAGGTCTGGCCTGAAGGTTCTCTTTATGTTTCATTTTTTAAAAGGCAAATGTGCTTTTGAAGCAATGTTCTGGTCAAATACAACCATCAAAATTCCTACTTGGTCTGCAGCCACCAGCAATCAACATACAACTTCTTCAGGCTCAAGCAGCTGATAAATATTCACACCTGCAGCCACGCCACCATGCCCCCACATCTCTAGCTGCTGTCTCATGGTGGGATCCCATCACGCCTTTGCAAGGACAAGAGGACACAGCCTCAGGCTGTGCCAGGAGAGGTTCATGTCGGACATCAAGAAAAATTTATTCACTGAAATGGGTTGCTCAGGGAAGTGGTGGAGTCACCATCCCTGGAGGTGTACAAGAAATAACTGAACATGACACTCAGTGCTCTGGTCTAGTTGACAAGGTGGTGATGGGTTATAGGTTGGATTCTGTGATCTTGGAGGTCTTTTCCGACCTAAATAATTCTGCGACAAGACCACCTTCAGCAGCCCCACTGCTGGCATTCTGGAAGGACACGCCAGAGGGACCACCTGGGTTTTCTGTCCCCAGCTCTCTCTAACTTCTGAAGAAATGCTGCTCATCAAATTGACACCATTACCCTGTGTCTTGATGACAGTCACGACTTGATGTTGCACAACCTTGTCAAGAACAGCTTCTCCCCACACGCTCCAGAGCTGTCCTGTGACACCATTGCAGCACTTGGAAAGATGCTTTTCTTAAGCACTGTCCTACTTCAGCAAAGTAGGCGTGTGTTAAACTAGACCTAAATCTAAAATCTTACCAGATTGGTTTAGGTTCTCTTCCCCAGCTCCCAGTCTTCGCCCCCATGTCATACTTCCAAAGTGGAAGTCACACGTAACTGCTTCTCTCCTTGCTGGTCACCCTCTCTGTTCATGTTTTCTCTCAGCATAACCAGGGGGATTGGGGGTTATAGGTTGAACCCTTCCTCCCATCCCAGACAAGACCAGAAAAGCACATACAGGCTGTGAGCAGACACAAGTTCCCCCCTGCCTTCTCCTTTGACTGTTTCACTATGAATAATCACCTGCTAGTTCCCATTTTTTAAGCTGAAAGGGTTGACTCCTGTCACAGGGCAGCAGCTGAAGGCACATGGGATGGTTCTGCCACTCACTCACTACATTTCAAATTGCTCCCAGTGCATCAAGGACCAGTGTCTGCAGACACTGTTTACTGTTTGTAGCCCAACTGGATCTCAGAGGCTACTCAGGCACTCCAGACACTGATTAGGATTTCTGCATGTTCCTACTGTTAACAGCAGCTTTCATCCCACTCTGCAGCCTTTGTTACTTAAGGTGACTTTGAACCACCCAAGACAAAGTCTTCAAACTGGGAGACATGAAAACCAAGAGCTCATTTATTTCATTGGCCTCTGTAGCTTAACAACTACTTAAGCCAAGGTGAATGTCACTGCACTGCAGTCAGGTTTGATCAGTCCTTGGAGCCTCCTACTCCAGTTTCAGCATGGCCATGATGCGTTTCAGCTAGAGAAAAAGCAGGTTTCAACTGCTTGGGTCATTCCTACACGTAAAAGGTTAAAGGGAGCCTAGGTGAGAAAATTAGCGAGAGCAGCAGAGCTCTGAGCTGTTCCATTCTGTTTGGCAGCAGCATTTCATGTACCAGCCCTTTTATCTGCAGTGCTGCAGTCCCAGCTCTTGGTCTAACGGCTCCAGTTTCTCCTGCTGCAAAACACCTGGGTGCCATTGATTTGCTTCATCGACTTCTTCTGCAGCTTCTGAGATAAGGCAACCGCTAGGGAGCATCTGCCTGCCTTCCAGGCACATTCCTAGACCCTGCAATCTGTCACAGTTATTGTTGACAGAGAGCAGCCCAGACACATCCCAATAATCAACTTGAAGGAACAACCCTGGCCTCCCAGGACTGTGTGTGCTCAAGCATGGAGCTACACAGCACTTCTGAGTTAGCATTGCATGGAAGTTGCTCCTCTACCCAGGATGTGCTTTTTGAGCCAGGAAGGAATTATATTTTCTTGCCTCCCTTATTAACACCCTGATTCTCATTAGCTTTACTGACAGGCTATTAAACAAGATGAAAACTGGCCGTAGGACAAACATCTTGCTGCCTTCACCTGCCTCATACTTATTAAAAACTCTCAGGGAAAATAATGGACCTCTGTTGGCCCAGTGCCTTCCAGCCACCAGACGGAGAGAGCAGCAAGTCCAACCACATCAGCCCCAGCCTTTCAGAGGACTGTCACTCAGGGCTCATCACACCACCCCTGGCAGATGGGATACCAGCACCTTTGCCTGTGAACTACAAAGCAA
This sequence comes from Serilophus lunatus, assembly GCA_013399895.1. Taxonomy (NCBI): domain Eukaryota; kingdom Metazoa; phylum Chordata; class Aves; order Passeriformes; family Eurylaimidae; genus Serilophus; species Serilophus lunatus. The sequence continues at coordinate 2,669,027 of VXBA01001494.1, forward strand.
CAGAAGGGATGCCAAGCTCTCCCTCCTCCAGGATATGGAGGCTGGCAAGTATCATCTGCCCACTGCTGTGTTTCTGTGAGTACTCAGCAGCAGCTCGAGATCATCATCACCCTTCTCCATCACCCAGTAGCCTGGAGAGCTCTCCTGCCTTGGGTTATCTGCTCTGTTCCCTGCTGATAGGCCTTTTCTCCAAGCCTTCTGCAAAGCACATGGAAGACCAGTGTCACAATATGCCAGTGCCATGAGAGCTCCATGTACCCCTGGAGCATGACACAAGTTTTAGGAGCTCAGAGCTGATCTGTTGATCCCTTTGGAAGGAGAATGATCTGTGGTCGCTACAGGCTCTTCTGGGCTGCATCAAACTTCTCCAGTGTGAGCTGAAGAGCTCTTTGACAGTAACTGCAGATCTTTCCTCAGCATCATTTCTTTGCAAGTTGAAAGACTTGATTTTTTTTTTAATTTCCACTCAAGAATTACTCCTCAGAAGAACCCATCTACTCATAGGCTTTTAAGCTTGAAGCAGCCGTCCATGAGATGGCCACTAGTCATTTCTAGAGTCCTAAGACTTGGTCAACACAGGGAAAACTGACTTTTTCCTCCCTTCAAACCCAAGCTAGACAGCCTTCAGGGACTCCAGCACATAAGCAGGGACAAACTAGACAAATGCCCCAAGTTTCATGTGAGGAGGGTGTTTAGTGCTGCTGGGAGCATTAGCTTCTTAAAGATTTACCTCACAGCTTCTAAGAGAACTAATCTGGCTCAGATCTTAGTGCTTTCCTGCTCACCTCCAGCCTCACTGCCAGGCAGGAAGAATCCTGCCACCAGATCATCAAATCCTCCCCAGAGAGTCAAGTGCCAGGGCTTGTCCTTAATCAGGGGCTCAAAAAATGACAGCGTTATGCTGTGCCCATGACCTCTACTCAGCTGGGCCAAGTGGAGAGAGGAGAGATGATGCGTCACGGGCAAGACACCTCAGGAAAGGCTGAGAGCAAGTTCTGGCTGCTGGGAGAGCCTGCTCCCAAGGTCTGTTGGAGCAGGATGAACTGGGCAATTCCTGGGTGCTGCCATGGCAGAGCCACTGCTGCCATGGCAGCTGCAAGCTGCTGCTCCAAAGGGTGAAATGGGAGAAGCTGCAGCCATGCAAAACTCCCTCCAGTGACCTCGTACATTTTTAACCACTCTGTCACTCCCCTAAACACTTTGGAAACACCTGCCTGTTGCTCACAAAGGTTAAGGTTCTGGAAATATTAAAAAAAAACTCACAACATTTTTGCTCTAGGTGTCTTGGTCTGCAGATCCAGCAGTTTCTTGGTGTCTTAAGCGTGTTTTACCAGATTAAGCAAGAGGCTTCCCAGAACATCCTGGTGGACTCCAGCATGGCAGCTCCACAAGAGATTTAATTTCTGCATCAGCAAGGTGATCATCCCTCCAGACGTACTTTACCCTCCCATTGCTTCAGGGATTTCAGACTTGATCTTATACACCACCAGCAAAGACAACTTTATTTAATTTCTTAAATGAACTTGCAGAACAGAAGAAAGTCAAGTTTTGCTCTGGCAGCTTTCTGGAGCACTGCAGCCAATGTTAAATTACAAGGAAGGTCGCTTTACTATCCTAGATCCAACTGTGGGTTTAACTACCCTTGCCTGGCTCCAGCCATCTCCTCCCAGCTCTCATTTGAAGCCCAAGGGACTACCACCACAGATTTGATCTCAGTTCATCAAAGGTGACAGAACCCCTGGGGTGTCAGCGCCTTGACACCACCAAGCTCCCAACTCCAAGGCAATGAAATATTCATCCCATGTAACAAAGCCCAACAGCATAACCAGGCAAAGCTCCAATGCCTGCCCCAGCTGGGTGCAAATCAAAGGCTGTTAATCTTCCCCAAGTTCTCATTCACTGCTGAATACTAAGCATTAGTCTTTTACAAGCAGAGATCTACAGCAATTGTCGAGTGTGTCTGTTAGCACATGGCACAGCAACAGCTTCTCCACCTACTATTAATAAACTTCATGCTGCTGAGCACCACAACTGTCCAAACAACGTGTCCATCAGCAGCCTCGTTAGCGCCGAGGCTGGGACTTCTCGCTGGTGTTTTTGTAGAGCCTTGCTGAAACCATCTTAGAGAGGAATCAGATGCACACTGACACGCCAAGTGGCTTTGCCTGGTACGTAAGCAAAGATACATCCCAAGCAAGGCAACCCATCCAGCGAGATCAGAGGGAATTTGCAAACAATTAAGGAATGGTTTGTACTTGGAGTCCCTGCAGACTTGTGCTCCTTCAAGTGTAGCTGCCTCAAACACCCAAAGACGGACTCAATTCCAACATCTTTATAGAAGAAAAACATTAAGTACTCTAATCCCTAATCTGGGGATCACTTTAAGGGAATCTCACGCCACCATCAGTGACATGTTCTCCAGTTACTGTCCTACTGCTGTTAACTAATGCACTGCCCTTGGTCACTAGACCAGTAGCTCGGGGGCAAAAATCAGGCTTGTTTAAATACCTAATTGAGCATGTGCTGGGTCACGCTTGAGATGTGAGTAAATCTGGGTTAGCATGGAAAAACCTGAGACTGGGGGAAGTTTGCCCTTAAACAGGCAGACAAAGGCTTTTGTTTTGCCAGCTACATGAAGGCTTTTCTTTTGAGAGAGAGTCTTGTCAGTGTTCCCTGCAGCCCAAGGACTGCTGCCTCATCTTTTCAGCTCCATTTCCCAGAATTTACCATTTCTAGGCAGACTACACCAAGCAAACCAGCACTGCAGCCAGCACGAGACTCCTGGGGGAAGATGAAGCTTTGCGATTCCCCAGCCCCAGCGGCTCCCAGGGCTCCAGCCCACAGGAGGGACTGGAGAGATGCGGCAGCTCGGGCTGGCAGTCATTGTGCTCTCGGATAAACCGGACAAAGCCATTCCACTGCCGAGCTCCTCCCCCGGGCATGCTCCCCACCCAGAGCCACCGGTGGGAATCCAGCACCTTGACATCTGGACTCTGGAGCAGGGAGTCAAGACGCTTTCTCAAAAAATAAATTTAAAGAGCAGAATGAAACTAATTTTGTCCCCATTTGCCTTTATTTTAGGATGGGAGGAGGGACTTTGCCCATTTAGATCAAGCAGCCAGGGGAAGGCAGCACTGTCTGTGCCTGTCTGAGATGACACATCACCCAGTCACACAAACCCCACAGCCAGCCGGTGGTGGGTCTGTATCCTTCCTCTTTCCTGTTTATTCAGACCAAGGCCAATGCTCAGAGCGTGGAATGGGGAAGGTGGGACCTCAGCAGTGCTGCTGCACAGCCATGTTCCAAATCACTGTGGTCCCTCTCAGGGTCCTCCACCTTCTGTGTGTAGATGCACAAGGTGGCTTCAGCCAGCACTCTGCAAGGTGTGGGCTGCATTCACACAAAGACATTTCGTCTCCATGGAGAAAGAAGAGTCCTCCCACCTACAATGACCAAAAGCTGCACCAGCAGGAGGGCAGGCAGAGCCCAGAACCCAGCAGCTGTGGCAGAGTGTTTTTTCTCAGTATCACCAGCATGAAACCAGCCATGGCCATTTATCTGAACAGTGACTTCAAGCAGAAAGTTTCAGAGGTCAAAAGACAAAGCTACCACACCTTCACCAGCACAGTGACAAATCCACAGCTACTTCCCCTTGTTTTAGCTGGTTTCCAGGCTATCACTTTCCAGCAGTGACCACCACTAAAAGAATGGAGTAAATACTATTGTTCTCCCTCAATTTTTGCTTTCCAGACAAGGCAGTTGCCACGAAATGAATGGCAGTTGCCATTTCTCTGCAGTCATGTGAATCTAACAGGAGGGAGCAAGATTTCAGCCAAGGACCAGTTATGTTAATTACCCTGTCAATAAAGAACAGAAATTATTGAAGGCTTTTAGCCTTCTAGAAAAAAATTATAAAGGCCTGGCCAGCAAGGGAAGGAAGGTTTAAGCTGGCTCCAAACCAGTTAGCACAACAGCATTAGTTTTGGAAAAAGGTGCCTTGAGCTGCAGAGCACTGAAACACAGAATGCCTGGAAGCATCAAGGGTCCATCAGCTACCCAGAGAGAACCTCAGCCCTTCATCACAACTTTGCCACAGTGAGGTGGAAGATGATGTCTATATCCTATCAAGGCTGTCAATAGAGAATGGCTTGGGAAGCCAGGCAAATCCTGTTCCACTGTGCTTTGTACTGCCATTATTTCAATATGCATTCACACTTCACTGTCAGTCACAGCTCAGGAGGTAGAACTGGGCAGAAAAGCAGAAGGCAGAATCCTAAATGCTCCAGGCATTAAGTCACCCAAGGAAAGGCTTCCTTAGGTCAGACTGTAGGCTCTTTCCAACTCTCTTTACCTCCATACCCATCTCTGAACAGCCTGGTGTCTGGCTGGGACACATGGAGCAGCCAGACCAGTCTGCCAGACCTCTTTGCTCTTCCCTGCCAGTCTGGAATTGAGCTCCCAACACACTACTCACCTTTGCCAAGAGAGAGGAGCAGCACCAACAAGTCCAGCAGTGCTCCACATCCAAGGACATGTCTGAGCTCAGACAAAGTTACCTCCCAAGAAGCAGCTGGTTACTCCAGCACTGGCAGTTGAACACAAAAAAGCTTGGATTCTTTATTTTTCCTAAACATATACATACAACTTCTGCACATTTGTTTGCACATGGTTCACTTGGCATGAAGCTGCTCCAAAAAGAGGCCACCAAGTTCAGTTGTAGAGTTGGTACATTAGACCCTGCTAGATGTGTCACCATCCACGGAGGTTTCTCCATGTCTCAAGTCATGGTTACCACTCTCCTGCCAAGCCCCTGCTCTATCTGCTGCAGCCTTACCCATGTTTCTCCTTGTATTCTCAAGGGCCACATCTAGTAGATCTAGTAGATCAATTCCTAACTCCAGGCTCTGCAAAGACAGTAGAAGTATCAGGCTTTTAAGAAAACCTTGTCATTAGGATTGAGACCTTGGGGTCACTTCACCAGCCTGGGAGTGAAAAATCCCTGGCTCTGCCTGGGCCTCCCCACAGGCTACTGGGGACCATCAGATTACTCTTACTCCACATTCCTGATCTTAACTTTACAAGGCTGAGACTTGTTATTCCTACCTGGAAAGCCAAGCTGATCATGCTCATGACCAGCCCTAATGGTGTTGGGCTCAGGCACAAGAAAATGGCTTCAAATGAAGTAGTTCAGTAATACACAGTAAGGAAGTGCAGAGGAAAAAAAATCGTGGGTTTTCCTCAAATTAAGGAAAATTCTACCAGCCATAGAAGGTGAGGAAGAACTACATTCCTCATCTCCCTGATCACAATCCAAATCCCAGCAGATACAGCAGTTTTGTGGATAGCACTCATAGCTCCTGCAAGCACCATCCAGGACATTCAGTTCAGATAAGTCAAGCCAAGAACTGTGTATGTGATCCAGAGACACAGGAGTTTTCAATCCAGAAAACACTTCTGGAGCTGAAGTTCTGTGGTTGCCCCTAAATTGCTGTTCCTGAAGCTTCTAGCAAGCCTAAGTTCACATCATCGGAGTCCACATTCCAGGGAGCAATTTTAGGAACAGCTTGTGAATGCAGGTTGGGCAGATAGGGCTTATCTATGGACATTATGAAGCCTATTTAGTGTACTAAAAATACGGAGTTTCCTGTGATCCAGCCGCCTTTACCCACAAGAAGCAGTGCAACAAATAAGGTTAAGAAAAAAACCCTTAGAAAAATCAAGAAAACTCACACCAACCTTTTTGCACTTTCATGCCTACACATCATCCAGATAACCAGACCTACTGGCTAAGCCCAAATCATCCAAGGGCTCTTGGAAAGCCCTTGCCCAAGAGCTTTCCTATTTCCATGTACCCAGATAGGATCCATCTTCTCCATCAGCCTTAATATCACTTTTGTTTAGTTCAAGAAGAGCCAACCACATGGCTAATCAAATCACCCTGGCTGTTACACTTGGCCAACTGAGAGAACCCGGCATGGACTCCTAAGTCAGTGACTTCCTAAAGCTCACAGATAAGGACTTACCAAGAGACTAATGGGGAATTTCTGAGAGCTTGAGCTGCTGAAGAGTGGACAGTTAATGTGTGTAGTGCCCATTGCACTCATTTACAGGGCATGCTGCTACCTGTCCATGGCTTAGGTGCAGATGTGTGATTCAAGCTACTGCTACAAGGTCCCGAGGCCGATTTCTGCAAATACAATCCAAGCTGTGAACTGTTATGAGGTTGGAAGGACAGGAGCTCCTGATGACCACGAGGTCCTGACCCTGTGGGCCTCAGGGAAGGAAGCCCCTGCCACCACTGCAGTCTACCAGTGGTCCAGGAAGAACCACGAGGCTGAGCAGCATTCAAGGGGCAGCAGCAAGAGCGCTGATGCGCTCATTAGATGTTGGCATCTAGTGACTGCAACATCCACCTTGGCACTGGGAATGGTTTCTCCAAAGCCTTCCCCAGGCCCCCTGGGAAGTGCTACTACAGCAGCTCACACTCCTTGCTCCCCTCCCACCATCACAGATGGCCTGCCCAGCACTCCTCTTGGAGAAGCCTTTCCACCTCATCCTTTTGTCTGTCTATGCTGCAAAGCAGAAAGCAGCTAATCATCCCTGCCCTGCTCCCCCGGGACTCTCCAGATAGAATGGATTTGTGTGACTACCCCTTTTTCCAAGGGTGAGCCTGCTGTCCGTGTGAAGCTCTGCTCTCTGCACTAACCTGGTCACTGGATGTGTGGGATGATAACCTGCCCAGCTGCTGAGGGATACAGCAGAGGCCCACATACCCCGTGCCAAGGAAGGCCTGCAATTCCCAAATTCTTCACCCACAACAGCCATTTACTGCACCAAGTTGTGGTGTCTAAAGCTTGGGCAGCATCTCTCTGCTTTCCAGCATCTCCAATGTCTCCCCCTCCACACCCAGCACACCTGATGGGCCTCACATCCAGCACGGCCACAGCCCCTCTGCAGAGGTTGGGTCCCCAGAGTAAGGCAGCCAGGTGTTGCCCTCACAGGACTCTGCCATACGGTCCCCACACCCACATCACACAGAGGTGCAATGCAATAATCCTTCCCCTGCCCTTTCCAAAGGCACCTTATTTCCTGCACATCCCCCCAGCCTAAAGGTCTCCAGGGAGGCCCATGCTCTGCTCCCCAGGCAGCACTGGCTGGGGGCTTGGCAGGGCTCCACCTCCAGAAAGCCTCCAGCAGCACCAGTCTCCCCAGCTAATGGATATCGATCCCCAGCCCTGGCACAGGGTCAGATGGTAAAGCTCTTCCTGAAGCTGAACCAGGCAAAAATGCACCTTGCTTCAGCTACTGGCACCGTGGGCATTGAAACGCCAGCAAACAAGGCCAAGGCCTGCCCACCTCACCCTGGGGACCTTTCCTGCCCTCCCCACATTTTAGGGCTGACGGTACCCTCAGAGAGCAATAAGGTGAAAGGGACATGACCAAGGTCATGCAGCCATGCCTGGATCAATGGGCCTGGCCCCACACCCTTCCTGGGTGTGGCATCACCTTCTGATCCGTCTGGTAGGTGAGGGGACCATCTGCTGTGTTTTACTGAGACCTCTCAGTAAACCTGTCCCTTCTGGGGGCTGAAGGAGTCCTGCTCCTGCAGCAGCAATGTAACTGCATGCACCAATTAGGGACACAGGCAGCAGATACTCGCAGGAAGGAAGGACTTGGAACCTATTAGATATAAATATTATTTGGGAGAAACTATTGTGATGCAGGACATGGCTGGATGAACCAGCAGACAGCAAGAGCCCCAGCACACCATTTCCATGTCAAATCATTGAGACAGGCATTCAGCACAGGCTCCCAAGCGGGCAGGACTGAGGCTCAACAACCCACCCAGCTCCCCCCATCACCACCCGTGGGGGCGACCACCAGCGAGACCAAGCTGCAGGAAAACGAGCCTCTTTTATGCCCATCATTCCCACACCAGCTTTTAAAGGAGATCCATCCAGCGTTTCTCAGCAGGATGCCAGGGAAGCAAGCGGAGGGCTCGGTTTGGAGGGCAGGATGGCTCTGCATCACCTTCTCCAGACGCAGCCCGCATGCTCTCTGCTACCGCCTGGGTGCATTGCAGCTTGGACCATGGCATATGACATCACTAGGCGTTGCTACGGAAATGAGTGCGAGGTCATCAGCCTCCCGCACAGCCCGGGCTGGGGGCTGGGAGGCACAGGGAGAACCGGCTGGGACGTGCCCGTGGCCCCCGGGCCGGCCGCGCCGGGGGTTTGGGGCAGCGCGGGGCAGGAACGAAGAACAAAGCTCTGCCTTTTGTTTGCCGGGGATGGGGAGGCGTCGGCGCTCCCGCCGGGAATCGTTTCCTTACGGCCAAACTACACGGTAGCTGATAAGCGGCGTTAGCCCGGGTTACTGTTTCACCACGGCCTGTAAGGACTGGCAGGAAAAATCGTTTATATGATCTGTAGCAACGCCTTGGGTTCGAACGCCCAGCCCGGGTAAGCAGGTTAGGGAAATTCACCCTGCAACACGGCTGTGTGTCCCGGGCACATCCCTGCTGGCTTTGTCACAGCGGCCGCATTATCCGTAGGAAATGAGCTGTAGGATCTGCTCACACAGCAGGCTTGGCTTTAAAAATGAATAGATGCCACTATCAGAAAATGGTATAAAAGGCACAGTGCAGCAGAGGGACAGCCCGGCTGGTTTAATGTGATAAAATCTCGTTCTGATTATCCGTATTTCATTCTTTGATAAGACATCTCCTCCCTCCCCGGGGCTCGGGCTGTGACAGTTTTGTCTGTTTGATAAACGCAAGGTTATTGACAAAATGGTGCAATATGGGCAAACAGAGCTGCACCCACGGCACACTGCGACATTCCCAGATCAGCATTCACTTTTCATCAGCTGGGGAGGACACCCCAGCTCCCAGCAAAGGTTCAGACCTGACTAAGAAGACAAACATAAAGAACAGTTTTCCCCTTTAAAGCACCCCCTCCCTCCCTCCACCCAGTCTAGCCTCTCTGCAATATGACAAATGCAGAATCTTCTGGAATGACTTGATCCTGCCTCCCACGATTGCTTTGTTTGCAAGATCAGATCAGAGATATGCTTTTTTTTCCCTTCTTATATTGTCAAAATGTCAGTATTGAAGGGGAGCGTTCAGTGTCACAAATCAGATCAGCCTGCTATATGCAGAGTCTTTATTTTAAGAGCGTGAAATGAATACAACATGACTCAATTCATAAATCTCCAACCAAGAGCAGTGAAAATAAGAGCTTTGACAGTGAAAGGGGCTCCTGATCTTTGGGGTCAGGGGCTCACACCAGCCTTAGAGACCACGCGTGGGAAGGGATGCACGGGGAGGTATTTTGGCAGCAGGGAGAGGTGTGCACACAACC
>VXBA01001494.1:2679711-2707650 GCA_013399895.1 Serilophus lunatus
ATGCGGGGCCGCGCAGGGTATGGGCGCACCCAGGGCCCCGCGTGAACACAGCCCCGACCCGCTGGCAGCGTGGGCTCGCACCCTCGTGTCACACGCACACCACACACAGCCCGGGCACAGCCGTGACTGGCCCACAGGCTGGACGCGCTCGTGGGCCACAGACACGCAGCCTTTGCCCACTCATGGCCCAGGGCCACTGACAGCCGGGACCCACGCACAGCCTGCTCTCAGAGCCTGGACCTGCTCACTGTGTGGTCCCACTCGTGGCCCAGACCCACACACTCACAACCCACTCACAGCCTGGTCCCACTCAAAACCCTGATCCACTCACATCCCGTGCCCCCCACAGCCCAGGCACCCTCCATCTCTCCGTGGAGACCCTGCTGGTGATGCTGTGCCGGGGGTCTGTGACGCTGTGACAGTGCTGGGCCAGTATGTGGTGACACATCTTGGGACAAACCCCTGCCCCCATTTCCCCCGTCCCCGTTCCCCTGCCACAGGCTGGGTCCTGACACACGGAGAGGAGCGTTCCCACTGGAGAGGGATGCTGGATAATTGATGACAGCCGGCCTGGGCACGCAGTGCGCTTGCTCATCAATAACCCATGGGATAAAAGCACATGTCTGCTCCAGCCTTGCTGTGCAAGGAGTGCCACTGGGAGCCTAAAGACATCTTGCCTTCCTGAAAAACCTATGGATAAAGTGACGTTGAAAGGAGGCTGCAGCACGGGAGAAAGGAAAGGGGTTTAATGGATCCTGTTTTCCTAAAAGTTCTATGGATAAAGCAATGCTAGGAGGATGCTGTGGCACTGGAGAAAGGAAAGAGGTCTAACGAACAGAGAGATGTACTGATCCTAATGGAAGCACGAGAGAGCCAGGCAGTGCTGGCACACAGCTCTACACACGTGAACACCATCCTCCTTCACATGCCACGTGTCCCTGGCCCTTCCCAATGCCACTCTGCCTGTCTAGGTGTTTTGGGAGGTGTGAGGATGATCTTGGAGGATTCAGCTATCTTGCTTCCTGTGGTTCCCTTCTGAAATGTCACAGGAACTCTTGGTGGCACCAGGGTGTGCTGGTGTCCACAGGGCAGTGCCATAGCCACAGCCTGCTGTGGCTGCTCAAAACTCACAGCCACCATCTCACCCATGGTGGGGAGGGGATAAAACTGGTTTGGGAATGCCCGGGGTGATGCTTTGTGATGGCAAGCAACACCCTTTTGGGGTGAGATCTCCGTCTTTATTGTGGGTTTAGCACTGCTTTACAAAAAAACCCAGAGAATTGTGTTGCCTAGGTTTGTTTTAACACAAAATCCTCCTTTGTTTATGGCTCCTGAGAGCAGAAGAAATCCCCTCTCTGATAAATAAAAGCAGAAATACGCCCGGATCCTCTCAATTTCCTGTACTAAATCAGATGCTGACTCCTTGCTCACATCCCTGGCCTCACACCCCGCAGTGCACGTGGCTCTGGAGTGAGAGCAGCCTTTGTGCCTGGCTTTTGTTTACTGCCCTGGCCATCCCAAGGAGAGCTCCCACGGACAAGGGCAGTTTATTCCTCTTCTGTGAGAAAGGCTCATTCATTTTCCTGAGGGGGCTCGACATCATCTCTGGAGAGCTCTGCAGAGGGGTTTGTTGTTTTCTCTCTGAGGCCAGTTTTGGGAGAGAATTTGAGGACAAAAGTGCGGAATGCAAGAGAATATTAAAGGAGTTGAGTTCCCCATTTTATTTTTTTTTCAGCTATTGCTGCCATTTCTTGTCAATAACCTAGAGGAATCTAATGCCGTGGGGCATCACCCAAGCCAAGCAGGACTATCAGATTTCTGCATATGGATCAAAACAGACTCACTGCTCACCCGCTTTGGAGTGATGCTACTACATTTGGGTTGGATATATGCAACCTTCTATCTTAGAAAATAAATATTATCCCTTGCGTGCAATTCCTGGGTTCTTGTGGACAATACTGAACACAAGCTTGGACATGAAGAAGCACTTGTGCACCTGGAATATCCTCTGATTTCTCCAAATATATCAACATTCCCAATAAAAACTGTTGCCTCTCCATACCAACTTTATTACTCTCATCTAGTGTTTTCCATAAACCCGGCAGGTTCTCAGCCAGCCCAGCTCTGCTGATTTACAGTGACCCTGTTTTTGCCCCCAAACGAGCAAATACTGATTTATTCCTGTCAAAGCACCAGAGCCATAAACACATTTCCTAATGTAGATGATTTTGTTCCCCATCACAGGTCAGAACAGGATATTCATAATGCTGTAAATTCTTCAGAATAGCAATCTGGCTGTAATATTTATCTGCAGAGGACCCAGCCCCCTTTTGGGGTTCCCATGCATAAATCAACACCCTTGAAAAGAACTAATTTCTCTGTTTTACAGCCTGGGCAGGAGTGGGGTGAAGGTTTAGTGGTGAATGGCCCAAGATAGAAGCTTCTGGTGGGCAGCTGGAGGTTCCACATCACTATATCCCTTTCTCCCACCTCTGCCTGGTGCTGAAGACACCCCTCAGCAGGAACCCAGGGCGGCTGCTGGGCTGGGAAATCACAACAACCCAAAGGATGCAGGTCTGTCCTGCAGATGTCCCAGAAAAACCTAATAACCTCGATTCTGCCTACAGGATTAAAAATACTTCGGCGCATTCAAATGTGCCACTTTATTAATTCCTGTGGCCTGGAAGATGAGTCTTTCTCTTTGCATTTTCTTGCCTTCTCCACTACGTCTTGTCAATTCCTTGTGACACCACAAGGGAAGGCAGGAAATTCTCTGTGACTCGGAGGTTTGCTTGGGTTTAGCTGCTGACTGCTTTGAAAATGGACCCAGAAATCCTCACTCCTCGCTTGCTTGTGGGAGTGCAATGGCTGTGTGTCCCTTCCCATGTGCCCCTTCCCCCCACACTGGCTTGTTTAGAGTGAGGGGGATGCCATGGGGGTTGCGTGGTGCAGGTGTCTCAGCCTGTCCCCAAGCCAAGGCTTGTCACCACACAGGTGACACCAGCACACCTGCCACACCTTACTCCAACAGTGACCCAGTGCTTGAGGTGCTGTGGGTGGCACAGCTGGGCAGAACAGGAGACACAGGGTAGCAGTCCCTGGAGCTGGTGTGCGGGTCCCATCCCTGGGATGATGCTCAGGCTCCTGCACAGCCCCAGGGCTCGCTAGCTGAGTGCTCACCCCAAGTCCTGATGCCCAGGCAGCTGCTGCTTGAGTTATCCTGAGGATTCTCTGCCTGCCCAGGGAAGCAGTTTTATGGCTTTTCCAGTCATGTTGGTGAAAAATAAGCTAAGGAAATCTCTGGCTTCAGTGTCTCCTTCTCTGCAGGCTGCAGAAGAGCAGTGCCCTCATCTCCTCTCTGCCTGACCTCTTGTTGGGCCAAACTGCCTGTCCCCAGCACCTCAACACTGTGATACCCTGGCCCCTTTTCCACCTTGTTATCCTGAGCCTGAGCCTGTGACACAGCAAGGGAGAAATCCCAGGAGCAGGCCAAGGATGTCCCCTCTCTCCTCCTGCATCCACCAGCAGCCCTTCCCATCCTCCCAGCTCAGTCCCAGCCCAGCACCCTCCACCCTGCCATGAACTAGAGCTGGGGTGGGGGAGTCACACCAATCCCAGGAAAGGATCCTGCAACCAACACCTGAATGAGTTCGGGGGTACACCAACCCTCCCCCAAAAAAACCCAGAGCCAGGATGCTGCCTCACCTGGGGCAGGATATGATGGAGGGGCCATGGCTGGTGGGGCTGACAGCAGACACAGGGTGCTTTACAGGGAGTTTCCTTCTCCCCATCTGTGGAGCCGCAGTGCTTTGTACCCAGCCTTGGCCTTTCATCTCAGTCTTTCAAAGCACTTTCTGAGCCCAAATTAATTCTGCTGCAGCAGCTGCCCTCACATGCTGTTTAGCATAAGCCTTGCCATGAAGCGGGGCTGCCCCTGCCTCTTGGGGTTTCCAGGGATGGCTTTCCCTGAAACAACCTCAAGCCGGAGATGGGATGGCAGAGATCCCATTCCACCCTCCCCTTATCCCTAACACCCACCGAGAACTGCAGCAGTGCCACGCCACACCATCCTCCACTTGGAAAATCCCCCCCAGCCTTCCTCCCAGTGTTCCCATAGGAAACCAGGGTGCCCCGGGGTGGCTTGGTTGTCATAGCTTGCCCTGGGTGGTGGTGGGAAAGCTGGGGGGACCCGGTATGCAGGATCCCAACAGGATGGTGGGCTGGGACCAGGCGGGTATGCTGCTTCCCTGCGGGACATTAATAATTAAGCAGGCACGTCGGGCTCAGATGGCAGCTCTTATTTAAGGAGCCGATATAAATACCGCCCAGGCAGCACCTAAAAAAAGCCCTGGATGTCTCAGTCCCTCCAGAAGCAGCTCTAAGCTCTATAGGGCCAGTGGGAAGCACTGGGCCGGGTGGTCACCGGCGTCCTATGGGCACAGGGCTCTGAGCCTGAGAGGTGGCAGCATCTGGGGCCAATCCTCCAGGCACTGCCCGTGCCTCGGTTTCCCTCTGAGGGGACCTGCCTCGACCTTTCTCCTGTGTGGTGAAAGGGGAAGCAGTGAAGGGCTGGATATTCAGCCCTGTGTCCTGGGTTGGTGGCACTGGGTGGGGGTTGGGGGGGATGTCTGACAACCCAAGCCCCCACCTCCCTGTGTTCCAGGGAAAGCCACCCTGTGTTCCACTGGCCGCCAAGTGCCTTTTTGTGTTTGTGCTGGCAGTGAATAACCCCCTGGCCCTGCTGTCCCCTGTGTCACAGCTACCTGGGGGATACCCCTCCTGCACTGGGGTCAGGGACACTCATCCTCTAAGGACTGCCCCGTCCCTGCCCAGGGACATCAGGATCCCCATCCCAGAGCTACTGCTTCTCTTTTGAGGGGCAAGGGGTTGGGGAGGTGCAAGAAGGGCTGGTTACACTGACACAGCCATGACCTGGGGCACAGCAGGACCCCCCCAGCCTGGCCATCGCTTCCACATCGGCATCCTGTCCCCGCAGGAACAGGCGAGGAGCCGGAGGCGGGAGGGACAGGGCTGTCACACCGAGCTGAGCCGCTTGCTGCAGTCCTGCTCGCAGCTCTGCAGTGTGACTCAGCACAGCCTCACAGCTCCCAGCCCCACCACCACGGCCTCTTCCCCCAGCCCGGGGGACACACACACTCCCCACCTAGTCACTGCCTCCCACACTGCACTGTCACCCCCAGAGCCACTCCATGGTCCCAGTCATCCCTGTCTATCCCCATCCCAGGACCACCAGCTGCTCCTCCAGCCCCAGCACAGTCAGGGACCCTCCTCCAGGGGCGAGATGGGGCTCCTAGGGATGCGGCGCAGGGTGGGTGTCAGCCTGCCAACACCCATCACCTCCACCATGCCCGCGGACCCAGCTGGATCCAGCCCTGTGGGTCTGCCTGCCCAAAGCCATAGCTCAGAATCTGGGGAGCTGAGCACCAACTCCTGGCTATAGCAGCTCTCCGGGCATTGAGAGAAAGGATTTGGGGTGTTTTTTCCTGGGGGATGGGTGTGAAAGAGATGCTGGATCACATGGAAAAGTGGGGATTTTTAAAAGGAGTTTTTGATCCCCACTTTTGGGGTATTTGTAGCCTGCCAGGATCAGCCTCTCCCAGCACTTCTGTGCACATCACCTCTGGCCGTGACCCGGAGGTGACGAGGGTGGGCAGGGAAACCAAGAGGCACTGGGGAGGGAGGCTGAGCACCCTAATTGCTCCTTCTAACCATCCCCACATCCCTGTGCTCAAGGGCACTTACAGGGCAGAACTTCAGCGTCTGTGCTGTGTCCTGGGGACAAGTGTCCCTCCACTGTGACAGCAGCCCATCCACATCCCTGGGATGCACAACAGGGCATTTGGGGCTGCGCAGCCGGAGCATCCATCCAGGAGGATGGAGACTGAATTCAACCAGGGCCCCAGCTGGCACAGAGCACTCGGGCATGGCCGGACCCTGCTCTCACCCGCCGGGCAGCCCCTCACCCGCGGCATCGCCATGGGAAGCACCGCTGCCAGCAAATTGCTCTCCTGCCTCTCTCCAAACGGCAGCGATGGCAGCGAGGCGGCAGCGAGCTGGCTTTCACCAGCATTGAGCAGCCCACGTGGGATGGCTCCTGCCAGGGGGAGCGAAATAAAATTAAATATACACACACCAGGAAAAAAAAAAGCAGAGAGGAGGAGATGATGGATGGGAGGATTTGCAGCCGCGGCCGTTTGTCCTGGCCGAGGGAGCCCTGGAGTCTGCAGGAGCAAGGAACCTGCCGGAGCCCGTGGGCCACGGCCATGCAGCCTCCGGCACGGCACGGCACGGCACGGCACGGCACGGCACGGCACGGCACGGCACGGCACGGCACGGGGAGCAGCCGTCCCCGCGGTCCCCCTGCCGCCCCGCTGCCTTTGCCAGCCGACTAATTGCGCCAGTGACTTTGCAGTTCCCAAAATAGCTCCTGGCTCCGGCGGGTGACGTCAGCGGGAGCCGCGGCGGCGGGCCCGGCAGGAGCGGGGAAGGAGGGCGCTGCCGGGGGCGGCGGTGGGGAACAGCTCCTGCACCCCGCCATGGTCCCGCTGGGTGACCTTGGAACCCTGGGCCGTGATGCCAAGGCAGCGGGACTTGCGGTGCCGCAGCGATGCTGCGGGGAGTCCAGGTCCAAGGATGGTCCAAGATGGTCCAAGGCTTCCCCCTGCCCTGCGTCCCTGCCACGTGGGCGCCCACATCCCCAGGACCTCTGATCCGCGAAGGGTGTCCTGGTGGGGGGCAAATCTGGCCCTCGGTGCCCCCACAGGGTAAGGAATACTCCCCCCAGCCAGGGCAGCTGGGTCCCTGCAGGTCTCTGAGGGTGCCAAGCGGGGAGCCAGGGGCAACTTCTTAGTGCCCTCCAGGGAAACTGAGGCACGCGGGGGGGATGCAGAGGCAGCAGGGAGAGCAGGGGCGGCACAATGAGCCAGGAAACAGAGCAGATCCCAAGGTCACCCAGGTGGTGCTGGACACAGCAGAGCCAGGGCTGCTCCCCGGGCCAGGGCTGCCTCCAGCACTGACTCATCCTGTGCCGGATGGTGCCCAGCTCCTCCGGTTACAGGCACAGGCGGGATTGCCTTAACGGGGCACGGCGGGTGGCAGGGCTGGCCTGGCCCCGAAGGGCACCCCTGGGCCTGGGCAGTGACCCACGGGCCCCACCAGCCATCCCTGCAATCTGCACCCTCTCCACATAAGCAGGGCCATTCTCCATACCATGTCCCTGCCAGCAGCACTGGTTCTACTGGTCTTGTGCAGGTCCCAGAATGGGATTTCCATCCCTCCCAGTACAGCTGGAGGGGATTTAAATGTGAGTGTCCCCTTGCCTGCCCTAGCTCCCAGGGAGCAGAGCTCCTGAACCCCACACCAGCATTCAGCCAGAGGTCGGCTTATTATTCTAGAACGTGCCAAAATAATTAAATCCTCCTCCATTTCCCCTTGTTCATTTGTGATCCTTTAGCCTGGATTAATGGGTCTCCTCTCCCCAGCACAGACTCATTCCTTATTCCTAAGAGTCCATAAATCCCAGCCCCAAAATAACCTCAGCTTTTGCCTGGACCTGCTGAAATATTTATTCTCTCCTTCCTGCTACCCCCCACACTATCCCCTCTCCAGGGATGGGGAGAGGAACTAATCGATGGCATCGACTGGTGTGGAGCTGCAGCTGCTCTGGGAACCGGGAAACAGCTGACGTCGGCAAGAGGATAAGAGCTGGGCAGGAACCTCAGCTTATCCCAGCTCCCACACAGCCGCTGCAGCCTGGCTGCGATCCCACGGGAGGATGTTCTTGCGCCACCGGCATCCCCTGTGCTGGTACCCTGCTCCGGGGCATCCCCCATCCCCCATGCTGGTACCCTGCTCCCACCCTGCCTGTCACTCTCTGCTCCCATGGAGATAACGTCCATCTTGGCTGTGGACTGTCTTGGGGGATCCCTGTGGATCGTAGCCCATCCCTAGCTGGCTGCGGGAGAAAAGGCTGGAAGGCAAGGCAGGCAACTGTTGTCCCTGTTGGCTGGAAACCCTTTGCTTGCTGGATTGCAGGTTGTGGAAGGGAAAAGCTCTGGGAGGGCAGGACCTGCTCCTCTCAGCTCAAAGCCAAGAAGAGCAGGGTGTGGGATAACACCAAAAAACAGCCCGGCCTTGCCGGCTCAAGGTACAGTCCCAAAGGAAAACAGGAAAATCCAATCCAACCTTACCTACCTTCCTCTCTGCAACATGCCACGATGTGGCAGCCTCCAGAGCAGCTCCTGGCCGCCAGCCCCCTCCCCACCTCCTTCCATAGCCGTGGGGAGGGGGCAGCAAAGCTGGTGGAGCCCACAGCACCCTCTGACCCATCCCCAGCTGGCATGGGCTGCAGGGAGGGCCTGTGGGCTGCAGAGGACAGCTCTGTTCCCCTCCTGCTCCCAGCAGGACCCAGGCACTTCCCAGCTGTCCTCGAGGTAGGAGGTGAGGCAGGAGGTGAGGGGTCAGTGGGATGGGCAGTGGAGCGTGCAGGACCTGGGAACCCAGGGGAAGGAAATGTTTTATTCACACACCACTTCCCTGCCCTCTCCCAGGGCCCCAGCTGCGCTGCCACAGCCTGCCCGGGAAATGGTTCCATGCCTCAGTTTCCCACCGATGGAAATCTGGACTGGTAGCAAAGTGCTGGGAAAGCTCTGCCCATGGGAAGTGGAGGAGAGGTGGCCAACATCAGCCTGAGCGCAGGGCCAGGGCCACCTCACAGCCAGTATGATTGCCAAATCCCACTGGGAACCTGAAGCTTGTCCCAGTCTTTTCTTCTGAGGCTGGTGGGTGTCAGTGCTGTACCCCCAGAGCTGCAGAGGGGAAGGGTCCAAGCTGGGCTCCCAGTTGAGCGGGAATCAAGGGGTGCTTGGAGTTAGCAAGGGTTTTGTACTAATTTTTAGCAGCAAGAGCTGAGCCCTCTCCTCACTGTTTCCCCCCTTTTTCCCAGCTGTTTGATCCTGCCAGGGCTTCGAGAGGGTAATAGGGAAGCAAGTCAGACCTCGGAGCACTTCCAAAGGCCTTTTATTTATTCACAAAACAAACCAAATGTATAAGAAAAAAAAATGAGAAAACAAAAAACCCAACTCAGGAATATGCACAGTCTATCATTAACGAAGGAATTGCTCAGAGGAGCGAGTGCAGTGGGGGGAGCAGCCGGGACCTGCTCTGCACCACTGCATGAGCCCTTCCCCACCACTGAACCCCATCCATGAGAATACAGAGATCATTTTCCTGCTGTCCCATTAGGAATCAAACACTTGGTGGTGAAGGTGACTGGTGCTGCAAGCTGGGTCCTTCCACCTGAGCTGGGAGGGAAACAGCCTTTACCCCAAAGTCATGGCACCGGGAAGGAACTGGGCTCCTAGGTCCCTTTCCGTGCTCTGGGAAAGGATTGGGGTCTTCCCTGTGTTTTTCCATCTGCTTTTGTCTGATCTGCCAGCTCCCTGCCTGCCCTGGGCACCTTGGAACAAGGAACATCGTGGAGCATATGAGACAGAGCAGCTAAAGCCTGCACGACTGGATGGGACAGGATGGAGAAGGATGGGAAGACTGTGGGAAGCCAAATCCTTTCCCACTCCTCAGGGGATTTTTTGGGCAAGGACTGGCTGTGCTGAGGCCCCTCCAGGAAGGGAAATCTCAGTTGAGCTCTCCTGAAACCCCACAGAGTTTGCAAAAGAAGCAGGGGAAATGGGCACAAGGATTGCAGATAGCGTGAAATCCAATGTCTGAATTTCTGCTGCATGGAAATGAGGGAGGAATTGGTATTTCTGATACCAAAATGGGAAGAAAAAGCTGGTATTGGAATTTCTGGGGGGGTTTGCAAAGCAAATTGTAGAACAGCAGCAACTCACTGCAGAGCCACTGGAACATGCTGGTGTGATTTCAGCTGCCTTTTTACATTTTCTGAGTATAATCTAACATCATTTTCACAGTAGAAAGTCCATTTTTCTCTCCTCCTTTCTTAAAAGAAATGGCTGAAGCCAACCAGTTTTCACAGTAAAAGCTGTTTTGTTTTTCCAAGGGGCAGTTCAGGGAGGGAAAAGCTTCACTCGCTGTTTCAGGAGCTGAGGGGAGCCCAGTCCTCACCCAGCTTTTCCCATCCTCAGAGCCCAAAACCCCACAGCGAGCCCAGCCAGGGCCCCCTATGGGATGAGTGGGGAAACTGAGGCAGAGAATGAATGTCCCTGACCAGCAGCCAGGGTTCAGCCCTCTCTGTGGGCATCACCACCAGCATCCCTGCCTCCTTTACCTGCGGGAAGGTCCCGGCGGGCGGGCGGTCATAGGATGTCACAGACAGCACCAGCGTCCTCGGAGTGGTCGCAGTTGTGGACGTCCCAGCGGATGTGGGAGCAGCGCAGCAGCGAGGGTTCGTGGCCCTTGCACTTGAGGTTGTCGAGGAAGATGTAGCCTGTTCCCTGGCCGTACCGGGCCTCCCCCCAGGCTGCCATGGCGTGCCCACAGCCCACCTGCCTGCACACCACCTTGGCGTCCTGCAGGTCCCAGGCGTCGTCACACACCGTCCCCCACTGGGACAGGTAGAACATCTCCACACGCCCCTCACACCGGTGGCTGCCGTTCACCAGGCGCAGGGACCCTGCGGAGGGCACGGGGTGAGGCAGCCCCTGCCCGTGCCCAGCCCAGCACTGCATCCCCCTCTCCACTGCCCTGGGACAGCCTCGGTCTCTCCAAGGCTCTCCAAGGCTCAACAGCTTCCCCACTGCCTCTGCACAGCCAGGAGAACAGCGGGGTGACCACTTGCCAGCATCAGAGCTGGGGGTGACCCTCAGAGCATCGTGGTGGATGTTCAGGTTGAAGGAACAGACAGTAATCTCTGTTCCCGGCTCAGCCCCTTTGGTCCATCACCTCCTCTCCCCACCAAGGTCCATCATCTGAGGTCTGTCAACTCTGCCTCAACCAGCATTGGGAACACCAGGAGAGGCCATGACTTAACAATACCAGCAGTTTTTCCCCCTCCTGTGGACTGCTCCAGGTGAGAGCTTAGTCCTCTGCTTGAGCCAACTCTTTTTCTACCCTGTGCCAGTGCAGAACATCCTCAGGGCTGGCACCATTTCCCCAGGTGACATCTCAGTACCTACCCTCCTTAGGACGAGTTGGGACCAATGTGGTGGTAGCAGTGGCTTCTTGGAAATTGTCTTCAGTGTCGTCAGCACCTGATGCAGTGGGGAAAGGGTAGAAAAAGTGGCTTAAGGGACACCTGTGGCTTGCAGGTTCAGGTCAGAGCACCCCAGAAGCACCTTGGGATGGCTGGGGACAGATGTAGGCATGTGTGGGGTGGATGTTCCACCACTGTGCTTCCAAGGAAGTGCAAAAATGATGACCAGAGAAAATACCCACATTCCAACCATTGCCTGCACCACAACACCGACTGCCACTGCTGTCCCTCATTGGCAGGAGGCACCCCAGGGTCTGCAGGCTCATTATTCACCCATCACCCCATTTTGGGGACCCAATTTCCCGCACGCACCCTGAACACGGCCAAAATCCTCCCCGCACCCATTATCTCACTGTTTATCCATTCCACTGAGCTGGACTTTATTGGAGACCTCCCTCTCCCACCTGGCCACCAGCTGGTGGCCTCTATGCTCCCTCGCACTCTCACCTCGGCAAATGACCCCGGCGTCCTCGTGGTGGCCGCAGTTGTGCTGCCCCCAGCCCAGGTGGAAGCAGTCGGCCAGCCGAGCCTCGCCGCCGCCGCATCCCACGTTATCCAGCAGGACGGGCCCGCTGCCGTAGCCGAAGGAGCCGAGCACGGTGGCGGCGAGGGCGGCCCCGCAGCCCAGCTGCCGACACACCACCTGGGCGTCGGGGAAGTCCCAGTCGTCGTCGCAGACGGTGCCCCAGGTGCCGCGGTGCCGCACCTCCACCCGCCCGCGGCAGCTCCCGTTCCCGTTCGCCAGCCGCACTCCGCCACCTGCACGGGGGCCCAGGGCTGCGCAGGGGCTCCGATGTCCCCCAGTGAGCCTCCAGGGGCATGGGGTGAGCACCCCAGGGAGCATGGGGTAACCCTTGGGGACATGGGAGCAACCCCTGGGGGGGATGGGGTGAGTGCTTGTGAGCATAGGGTGAAATGTGGAGATGTCAGCTGAGCCCTTATGGACACAGGGTGAGTCCTGGGGATGTGGGGTGACCCTGGGTACACGGGGCAAATTCCCAAGCACAGGGTGAGTACTGTGAGTATGGAGTAATCCCTGGAGATGTGGGATGAGCCCTGGGAATGTCAGGTTATTCCTGGAGCACTTGGTACATGGGGTAACCTTTGGGAGGAGGGAGCCCTGGGGGCATAGGGTGAGCCTATGAGGATGTGGGGGGAGCCCTGAGGATATGGAGTGATGCCCCCAGGACGTGGAGTCCTGTGCAGGACTAACAGCAGCTACACTTACTTTCCTGCTCGATGGTCAGGAGCATGGTGGTGACCACCTCGGTGGCCTGGGAAGGCTGGTCCCTGCCATCTGTCACTGCTGGGACAAGCATGGGGAAACACAGGCATTGAGGGGGCGAGATCCAGCACCTGCTGCCCCTCCTCTGGTCAGTGCCAGATGCCACCGGCACCACAGTTGCCCCATGGCAAGATCTTGCCATGGGCAATGTCACCCTCCAAGTGTCACCCACACGTGGCAGGATCACAGGGTGACTGTGCTGGTCTAAGGCAGGACAGAGAGGGCGTGGTCCCCTCCTCAGCAATACCCCAGCTGAGTGACAGCCGACCTCCTACCTGTGGCCGTGGCTGTGAGTGTCTCCTCAGAGTCCAGGGCCACCGATGTGGTGAATGATGTGATGGTGGATGTGTCCAGTCCTGTGGTGACACAGAGGGACAGAGGTGACATATGGGGGGAAGCTGCACAACTGTGAACATGCTGATTGTGGGAGGCAAACACAGGGGGGTCTGGATGCTCCAGGGCGATGGGGATGGGAATGGACTGTGTCCATCCACACATCCCTGGTGCCCACGTTCTGGAAATGAGGCTTCTCCACTGCTGCCCGGGTGCCTGGGTGTCACATCGGACCTTCCTTCCCGGCATATCTGGGAGGTTTAGCATCAGGATTCATCACCTTTTACACTGCCTTAGCCCCTGCCCCTCTGAACAAGGGCGTGCATGGTGGAGTCATCAGCTCTGCCCCCAGGCAAGGTGCCAGAAGGGACAGGGACGTTTAGGGAGGAAAGGACCAGCCTGAGAAAATTGTCCCTTTTCTCCTGCATCAGCCCCTTTGTCTGGTAATAGTGGGAAAGGGAAAGCACTGGCACTTACTGCTCCTGTTATTAGCCATGATAATGAGGGAATTCAGGGGGATTATTAACATTATAAACAGTAATCAGTGGAGAATGGCGGAAATACATCATCTGGGGAGGGGAGGGGGAGGCAGGCTGGGCCTGGCATCATGCCTGGTCCCTGGCAACCACTCATTCCTTCCGGACATGGGCAGCTTGTTTCCCAGCTAGCAGATCAGGGAAATGGTAGAGGGAAGTGACAAGATGGCAGATGTATTTCCCCTGCAAATCACCACCCTGGCTATCTCCCAGCCTCTCCTGTACAGTGTTGCATCCCGGAGCACCATGGTGACAGCGGAAAAGGAGCAAGGATGCTCCTACAACACAATGCCTGGTCCCTGGCCAGCCCTGGGCACCTCAGCATTAATCTGAGGCCATTTCTCCTTGGAGACCAGGATGTCCCTGGGTTTTGCCCTGCCCTGGTACCTGCGCAGACAACCCCAGCATCCTCGTGGTGGCCGCAGTTATGGATGCCCCAGCCGAGGCTGTAGCAGGCAGAGAGGAAGGGCTCGCTGCCATCACAGTTCACATTGTCCAGGAGGATGCGCCCTGTTCCGTAGCCAAAATAGGCATTGCTCTTGTAATCCAGGGCTTGCCCACAGCCCAGCTGCTTGCAGACCACGCTGGCATCGCTCAGGCCCCAGTCGTCGTCACAGACAGTGCCCCAGTTCCCGCGGTAGAAGATTTCCACCCGGCCCTGGCAGGTGTCGGGCCCGCTCACCAGACGGATGCTGCCGTCACCTGGAGGGTGGCAGCACGTGGTGAGAAGGATGTTGTGTCCCTGCACGTGGTACAGCAATGCCACCCAGCCCGGACCTGGCAGAGCTTGTGATGGCAAAGAAACTGAGTGAGAAAGAGCAGGGAAGGGGTGATGCTTTAGGGCAACACAGCTCGGGAGCCTTGGGGCCCTCTGGGATAGGGTTTGGCCATGGCCAGCACAATGATGGGGTTCCCAGAGGTGTGCCCCTCAGAGCTTGGGCTTCACAGAGGGGCAGCAAGAGATGGTGGAGAACACTGCCCTCAGCCATGATGTCCCCCCTACAAGTGACAGACAAGCAACTTACTTTCTCCATCCTGTATTGAGGCTGTGAGGGTCCTGGTGGTTGGTCCTTCACTGGCTTGTGTGGGTGAGAACTCTGCAAAGGGAAGCAGAGAAGTGGCACCTGCTGCTGCTCCACCCCTAGTCTGGACGGATCCTTTCCACCCCACTGCTTTAGGAGGATTTCCACCAAATCAGCCCTGACGGGCATAGAAAGAGGGGTTTGCAGCTGCACTGGCCTGCCCAGAGCTCTCTGCCAATGGCTCATACTGCTCCTCTGCCCTCAAACCCATCTCCCTCACCTCCTTCACCCCTTCCACTTCTCTCCAGAAGCACCACGATTCAATTTCCTGGTCAATCCATGACCTCTGTTCTCTGGTTGCTGCTGGTCCAACCTAGCGGCCAACCCAGCATCCCTGCCTTTCCACCTCTTCTTTTCCAAGCCCTGCTTCTGCAGGACACAGGGATTCACTGAGCAGCTGCTCTGAGTCTGTACAGCCTCACATTCACTGCTCACTGATGCCTGGCTGATGAGCAAACCCTGCGTAGCTATGCAGGATTAATGTATGTGAGGTACACTGGGGTCAACATAGGGCTGTTCCACTTTCACTTCCCAAGTTCAAACTCTTTCCACTGCTTTTCTCACCTTTAGGAACATTTCCTACTGAAAAGCTCAGCAGTTTAAAGAAAGACAAGTCAAAAGGGGAAAGAGCATTTGGGCAGTGACTGACTCAGAGGCAGGAGCGTGGGTGGGCATGTGCTCTTTCCCAAGGGATTGTGCTGGAGAGGTTGCAAAGTCCCTGAGCTGCGAGTGATGGGGAACTCATAACAAGCTGGTCACCTTATGGAGCACCAGCATATGGAACTGAGAGGTGACCTGGATTGAGGAGAAGGTTGAAAGGAGGATGCAGAGGAGCTTTGCTGACCCAGGATCAGGAGAACAGAGTCTGAGATAGGACTCTTGGGCTCCATCCACCAAGGCACATGCATCCCTCAAGGCTTGCATCCCCACAGGAACCCCCTGCTCCCCATGTTCCCAAGGAACCCAACCTTATTACCATTGCACACGACAGCCACGTCCTCATAGTGGTAGCAGTTATGGATCCCCCAGCCATGGCTCCAGCACTCGCTCAGGGCTGCCTCCCATCCCTTGCAGTCCACGTTGTCCAGGAAGATGGGCCCACTCCCTTGGCCGAAGGTCATGGCAGCGGGGAGGGTGATAGCATGGCCACAGCCCAGCTGGCGACACACCACGTTGGCATCCACGATGTCCCAATCATCATCACAGACTGTCCCCCAGGAGCCGTTGTAGAGGATCTCCACTCGTCCTTGGCACCGGCTGGGCCCGTTGGAGAGTCGTATCTCTGGAAGGATGGGAAGAGAGAGATCACTCAGCAGGCAGCAGGTCAAGAGGTGACAAACACTCAATGGGTGTCACAGGGAGTAAATCTGCACCAAATCATTGCTCCTTAAGTAAAATGGTGACTGTTCTTTCCAGCACAAGGCAGCCGTTGGCTTGGTACTGCCCACCTGGTGGTGGGACATGGCCTTCCCTTCATTTGCTGGAAGCAGAGGACAACACATCTCAATACATGAATGAGATGCATCGTCTTCAAGGCCAGATTGGACAGGGCATTGACCGACCGGGTTTAGTGGAAGGTGTCCCTGCCCATGTCATGGGGGTTGGAACGAGGTGGGCTTTAAGGTCCCTCCAACCCAACCCAAACTGTTCTGTGGCTCCGTGATCATCCCATCATCTCTCCTGCTAATGGGGAATAACCCAATGAGAGAAGAGGAAAGCAGACACGTGGCACCACATGTTGATATACAATGGGTGACAAGTGACAAGATGCAACCAGCAAAGTCTTATTAGCCTCAACAAATGTTTCCAGACCTGGCCCCATGTGGGAGTCAGTGGGAAGGAGATGATCTCTCAAGCTGCTGGCGACAGAGAGCAGGCGTGGAAGTGCCCCTGGCCTGCCACGTCAAGGGAATTATTTATTTGTATGTGACACATGGCACAGGGATAGGGACTCAGCAGGAGGTGGCAAAATTCCCCTCTCAAGATAAGTGGAATAGGGATAATAAAGAAACTCTATTTCCGTTCTGTAAAAGGAGTTTCGCTTCTCCTTGCTGCTTTTTGTTCTAAACCAATATGCTTCCTCTTTGAAATTCCCCAAATCCTCTTTTTTTTTTTTACCAAAAACTGCATTTTTCAACTACAAAACTTCCTGGAGGAAAGTGACTTTAAGAGAAGAATCTCACCTGGGAATGGCAACAGCTCTGGCTCAGAGGTGGTGCCTGCAAGGAAAAAGAGAAAGGATCAGCTCTCCCTAGCAAGCAGAGGAGGGATGATGACAGCAGGGATGAGGTGGGTGTGGTGGGGACCCACCAGCTCCCAGACTCTTCCCTTTTCTGCAAAAACCTGAGATTTCTAGGGGAAAAATTAAACACCCTATCCCAGGGCATCACTTCATTTGCTTCATAGCAGGGGAAACTGAGGCAGCATGTGAGTGACTGTGGCTTTGTGGTGGGACTGTGCTTGAAGACCTGCATGACATGTGTGTGACACTGAAGAGCCCAGTGGCCAAAAGCAGCTGCCCCAGGTTGGTCCTACCTTGGATCAGGTCTCAGGGACCTTCATATCTATCCCTGGCTCCATCACTGTCTTGCTGTGGGCAGCTCCTGCATCCTCCTATCCCCTGTCCCTTGGAAAACTTGAGTGGTTAGATGAGAAGGAGGAAAATCCATCCTGCCTGCTTGAGAAACCCACTGGAGATCCCTGATGGAAGATGCAGCACCTGATGTGCATTTTAATTGATTTTTTCTTTTTCTTTTTTTTTTTTTTTCCAAAAAAGTCAGCTTTTTTCAAGCTCCATAATTACATGCAAGCACCAATGCATCCACTGATGGGGTGCAGCCACCTTAGGGGGTGAACAAGTAGCATCCAGAGGGAGCTGAATGCTTTCAGGATGCATCCCCATCCCAGCCAGCTGGGTTTGAATGAAGGTTCTGGAAACACCCTGACAGGAGCCCCACACCCATGGTCTGGGTGCTTAGGGAGGGGCCATGGGCCATCCAAGTCACTCTGGGCTTGAGGCTCTGGCTGCAAAGCCCTCTACTATGGGTGACACCTTCCAAAATATTTCCAAATCGAATGGAAGGTGTCCCCGTCTATAGCAGGCAGTTTGAAATGAAATGGTCCTTAAGGTCCCTTCCAACCCAAACTGTTCCATGATTCTATGATGCCTCCATGCTAATTACAGTGCCCAAGGGCTGATCAACAACCGTGGTGGCTCCCTAGCCTCTTTTCCTTGCCCTGCCTTGGACTGTCCCTGTCCTGCTTCACGCTCAGCCCATGAGCAATGACATGAAGGTCAATCCCAGACACTCCAGAGGCTGTGAGAGGCAGCATGAGCCTGGGGGGACAGTCGAGCAGAGGAACCCACCTCCCTTTTCCTTGCTAGTACGTTGCCTGGGAGACCATTAAGTCAGCTGGAAAACAGGGCTGTCAAAGACAGACCTAGAAGCCCCAAGAGAAACAAGAATAAGGCAACTGTCTAGATGGATCCACGATTTAGCAGGGATGCTGCCTGTAGCTGGGATGAACGTCAGCAGCCAGGGAGCTCCAGCCGTGGTCAGGTGCTCCTGCCCTTCCCAGATGGACCAGGAAGGCTGGAAAGGGATGCTGCCATGCCAGCAGGAGGTAGGGATTACACAGGCAAGACCAAGGGAGCGAAGAGGTTCTGAAGGAGAGGACAGGGAAGGACATAGCCCTGTGGGTTGGGTAGCAGGAGAGAGGTAACTCAGCTCACCTCTGCACCAAAAATGTGGAAATGTGAGGGTTTCTAGGAAGAGTGTTTCATCCTGGGTTTTATTGATTTTTAACACCTAGTCCACTCCAGTGCCGAAAAAGCAGTGGATAAAAAGACATTGATAAATATTCATCTCCCTTTAAGTCAAAATCAAAGCTCTGAAATATTCATTTAAGAGCATCCTCCAGCAAAGTCAGGAGAGATCTGAAAAAAAATATGCCTGGTACGTCCACAATAATGAGGATTGAAGGGAAAATGGTATTTTTTGAAAAAAGAGGGAGCCTTCCATGTTTCTCTGATCCAGCCTCACAAAGCCGAAAGAAAAAGGAGTGAACACCAGTGCTAGACAAAACCACCAAATGGGAGGACAAATTGCCCTTCGTTAGCAACTAATCTGTGACCATTAATGAAGAGAACTGGGAGAGCCTGGCGGCGCAGGGGACAGTGACAGAGCCACCGGGGTCCCCCCAGGGTCCCCACACCCCAAGTGTGGGCGCAGACGCTGCCACAGCAGCTCGAGGGGAATGGGAGTTTCCAGCTCAGAGTGTGGGAAGGTAAAACATGACTTAACTCAATTAGGATGTCTGACTACACCTGAATTCCCAGTTTTCTAGGTGGCTGTGCCTTGGCATGGGTTTGTTGAGGCAGGAAGGTGTTACCCACCACCTGGGTAATTACATGGGTACAATCACACCAGGATAGCTATGCTGCCTCAGCACTCGTGGAGGAGAACCTCATTCCAGAGCAGGAGCTTTTCCCAGTTTGATTTAAATGCTTCCCAGCCTGGCTGGACAGTACCTGCCAGGAATGAGTAAGGACTGTTGTCCTAAGGGGATGGGTGCTCATCTCACCCACGAGTCCTGGGGAGCAACGCCAGGAGCATCCTTTGGCCGTCAGCACCTTCCCATTGGTGCTGCCTGCCCCAGGCCCCAGAACTGCTCTGTCCCCCGTGCTGGCAGCTGCCTGCCTCATTCCCCTTGTGCCCCAGCTGCTGAGCTTGCCACCACACGTCGCTCACAGTGGGAGATAAGGGTTGAACTTGTTCCCTTCACCCCTGTGCATGCTCACCACCACTGGGGACATCACAATAATCCTGCTTATGGAGAAAATCTGCTCACAAATCTGAGAGCTGGAGGGTAATCGTGGGTGCTTAAACTCCCTCCCACTGCCCAATGCAGAGCTCACCAGCGGGGCTGAGGACGAGGAGGAGGAGGAGGAGCACGGCTGGCATCAAGGAGAGCGGCAGCACCCCGATATCCAGCCTCCCTGTGCTGTGCCAGGTGGCTGGGTGGAGACTAAGTGTCATTGCTGCACGATGATCCTCCCGCAAACAGGTATCCATAGGAGGTTGTCCCTAAAATATGCAGACAGAAGTGTTAGCGGTGGTGTCCAGGAAATCCTGTGCCCACCAAGGGCCACACAGGACCTGCAAACACGTCCCTCCTCAGTATTTCCAGGAGCAGTGACCAGGAGACACATGAAAAGCAATTCTGGTTGGATTTATTGAGAATGAGAGATTCACCTGGGGGATGGAGATGGAAACACCACAGGGGATGAGATGGAAAGCAAAAATGAATGTCAGCAGAAAATGGGGAAGAGATTAAATATCCTAAGATTCCATTTCCCCCTCATTTACTACTCCCTGCAGGAATCACTGCCGAAGGGGTCGATTTCTGGTTCTGTTTCCCTCACAGACTGTTTGGGAGGGGGATGGGGGCTGATCCTGATGGCCGTGACACCTCTGTGAGCCCAGACCCACATCCCAGCCGTCTCAGCAGTCGGCCTGACAGCAGCATGTGCTGGTGGAGCAGTGCCATCGTGAGGATGCTCTCACACACAGAGCCAGGCTCTCACCTCAGCAGAGACCCAAAATTAGTCCCTCCAGCCTGCATGAGGCATACCATCTCCTAGAAGAATGCACTCCAACTACTATCCTCTACTGTTGGTCAGAAACTTGGGAAAGGATATTGAAATCCACAGTATCAGTTACTGAACCCTCCCTCCCATGGAAACCCCTCATCCAGCTTTTTGCTGCTCCTGGTTTTCCCATACAGAAACACAAGGAGAGAAGACTCCCAGGTGGGATCACACACTGGGGACTACCCAACCAGGGTCCCTCAAGAGTGTGGGTTGAGTGGGCTCCAGAGCCTCTAGATCAAGGCTTTGTTGCCTGCACCAGAGAGAGGTGATGGTGGACCAAAAGTTATGTGGTATGTGCACCAGCAAGGGTGATGGAGGTGCAGGATGGAGCCTCCATGGATGGAGCACAGTCCTGTTACTCCTCCCTGATCTCTCTGCTCAGCTCCTGCTGACCAAGCCTCTGGAGGAGACTCGCCAGCAGACAGACAGCTCAGTGATGGAGGATGAAAACCAATCTACTCGCTGAGGTGTTGGCTTTCAATACTCCATTCATCCCTCCTGCAGCACCGAATAATGTCGCCTTTTGTGCCACCGGCCCTCCCCGCCCTCCGGTGGGGCAGGGCTGACAGACGGCCCCTCTGCCGCCCTGCCCCGGCCAAACCCCGGCATCGTGTCCTCTCGCAGGGACGCTGTCATCACTGGCCACTTTTGTGCCCAAGCCAGCGCGTTCCTGCTCCCTGGCAGGGTGGCAGTGGGCATTAACCACTGCGGTGCTGAGCCACGGCTGGCCCCAAAATGGGAAAATCTGATTTTCCTTCTCTGCCCAAGATCTTTCACCTGCTTTGCCACCCTCACTGCAAAGCTCAGGATTCAGCAGCAAGCTGAGCTCCCTCTCCTTACATTCTGGGGTGTCGGGGCCCTTTCAGAATGCTCATAGATTAAAAACTGCTTTGAAGCTGTAATTAGTTATCATGGCACTGCAGGAAACAGAACATCCCTTTTAACATTGCCCAGAGAAACTGGGGATGCTCCATCCCTAGAAGCATTCAAGGCCAAGGTGGATGAGGCTTGGAGCAACCTGGGATAGTGGAAGGTGTCCCTGCCCATGGCAGGGGATGGAACAAGATGAGCTTTAAGGTCCCTTCCAACCCAAGCCGCTCTGTGAGGTTTCTATGATTTAAAGGGTTGCTGAATGCAGGTTTCTGGAAGTGCCTTCAGACTCAGGTCCTTCAAGCTGTCAGGTGTCCTGTAAAACAATCCCCCATCATACACCTGATGGAAGGAGCAGCAAACCCCATATACCCTTCATTTTGCACAAGTGCTGCCCACTGGGGCAGGGGAGGGAAAGGGCTCTAACGTGGAGCACAGAGAGTACCTACTTTCACCCCAAATAACACACCATAGCAGACACATTGTGCCCCAGCAGCTCTTTTCCCATGGTGAAAACTCCCTCCTCCCACCTGGACACAAGACCCTACAGGTCCTTTGGTCTCCTTTGTACCCCTTGGCCCCAGCTGGAATGAACCCCTGCTCTTTATTTGTCACTTATTCCACTTATTTTAAGTATTCAAACAACTTCAGGGGAAATCACAGTCTTTCAGCTGCCACCACCCCACCAGATCATTATTTGTAATTACCACCCTGACCTAAAAAAAAAATCATCGTAAGTCCACATACCTGTGTAGTATTTTCTCTCCAGTATAAAGGTGGTTATATTGAATCCCAGAAATAACTATTTCCTTTGGAAGTACAAGAAGGAATTGGCTAGTTAGTTGTAAATTAATTTTAAAATGTTGAAATTAATATTCCTGGTAAGAGATGGTGGAAATAAGGCAGGAATTTTTTCCTTAGGTGAGATCTTGTTCAGAAAATTAAAAAATAAATAAATAAAAAAGAGAATAAAAAGGATCTCATCCACCAACAGAACAGCTCCAGCCTGTCATCTCTTTGCGCCTTTGGGTCTGCTGCCACTGGGTTACAGCTCTAGTGCAGGATGGCAGCCCTGCATCCCATCCTGGGGTAGATCATACCAAAAGGAAAGGAGAAAGAAAGAGAGGCAGGGGGAGAAGAGGAAGAAGAAGGAGAGAGAGAGGATGACAGGGAAGACCTCTAAGGAGACATGGCGGGGAGGGAATGGCTCGGGTTTCAGGGAGGCAGGAAGGAACACATCCTTAAATTGGGTGCTGGCAGAGCCTGGGTTACGCCTCAGGGGAAGGGAAAACCTTTTTCAGAGAATTTGGGCTTTTCAGCTCCTTCCCACCTCCCTTCTCAGCTGTCTGAGTGCCCACCTGGAGAGGAAGTCAGCAATAACCATCTGGCTGGAAATATTTCTGTCAAATCCTGAGCCAGCACTAGGATTCATCAGGAGGAGACAGTCCCAACCTCTTGCCCTGCCTGAGAGATTTGGGGGCCTGCTCCTTGGGCAAACCATGGTTCTTACTGCTTGTTCCTGGGCAAGAAATTACCTTTAGATGTCTTTCTTTTAATGATTTTTCCTACCTGGCCATCCAAGGCAGCTCTGCTGAGGACATTGGAAGGGACCTGCCATGTGCTTACACTTTGAGGTGAGGGATATCCTGTGTCTGGAAACCTTTCCCATCCACCTCCACCACCTCCTGCTCTGCATATTTATGTTGTCTCCTTCAGCTGTCAAACAAAGCATCTCTTTATTTTAAATGGAATTGTGTGTATTTATCCATTTTTAGCCATTATAGCCTTTTAACCATTTTATTCACTTTTACCATTATTGCAAGTAAAAGCTGGATAATGTGAGACTCTTGAGTCTCAGCAGCTTTGAAGACTGTGGAAGAAGAACCTCCAAACATGCTCAGTTTCTCAGCCTTGTAAATTCTTAAGCTCCCCAGCAATTTTAGGAGCCTGGTGTGCTTTTGGCTTTGAACAAGTGGATCTTATGAGCCACAGTATTCCCACCCTCACTCTCACAGGAGGCAGCATTTGCCTTGTGGCTCTGGCAGCTGGATTGTCTACTTGCTGCTACACAAAGCCCAGACCCTTAAATGCCCTAAAATGCCTGTGTTTCATGTTTTAACTCTGCACAAAGCCGGCTCTGGCTGCAACTGTCGCCAGCTCCTTCTGCCATTCCGTTCTTGTAGGGATTCAGTAATTAGCAATTAGACATTTTTATTCCTCAGTAGCAGCAAAGTTCTAATTAACCAGATCATGATTGGAAGTTTCAAAGGTGCCTTTTAAGTCTGTTTTGCCTAAACTTTGACAAATTCCCTGCCGTCTTGGCCAGCTGCCAGGGGCCATGGACTGGGAATCATCAACTCCGTCATTGATCCACATCCAGGCTTTGGAGATCAGGAGCATAAGCCTCCCTAATGTGGAGATAAGTTCAGCAGCCTGAAGATGCTCTCCATCATGTCCAGAATTTTTCAGGCCATTCAAGCAGCATCTCAGATGTTTTCCATGTCTACATCGTCCCTGCATGTGCTTTGAGTGGCTTGGCAGTATCAGGCTACGGGATTAGGCTGCTCTGAGGGAAAGAAAACACAGCCAGCCTTATTCAAAGAGCAGCCACAACATAAGAAAGGCTAATTATAAAATTCCACAGGACAGCAAGACTGTTCTCTTGTGTGCCAGGGGGGGAAAGAAAGGTCTTTTTTTGCTTTGTGATGGTCCTGCTGCCTAGTCAGGCAGGGACACTCAGGCACATCAGTGATGCTCATGAGACAGTGGCTTCTGGAGGGGCCAGGGCCATCCCCATGCCCATGCTTTCCTCCACTCCTCTTGCTGCTCCAACATTTCCCTATGATGTGGAGTCCCAGGAGAGGAGCTCTTACCCTTAAAATAAGCTGTGTCCAGCAGCCTTAGGAGAAAGGAAAGGTCTAAGTGCAGTGCAAGACCATTTTCGTTCCCTGTCCTGACATCGGTCCCTGCCCCAGTGCAGCTGGAGCTGTGCTCCTACACATGTCTGTGCTATTTGGGAATGCAAGAGCTAATTTTAAGGTATTTTCTGGTAGTTTATTAATACTGAAAGAAGGGCATGGCTGAGGAAAGGAAAGTGGCACCTCCCAGAGAGGCTTAGCATTGCTCCCAGCTGCAGCAAGCTGGAGCTCGGGGAGAGGTACCCATCCCCTCCCCAGACAAAATCACCTTTGTTCCTCCTGCTAATCTGCTTCCTGCCCGATGTGCTGCAAAAGGCACCTCAGCCAGGTGAGAAAGAGCAGCCCAAGGACACAGAGCTGACAGGAGGCTCTCCAGAGGGCAGCTGACCCGTGCCACGGGCTCCGTCTGGCATCCAGAGCTGTGGAGGAGCACGCACGGATCACACAGGGGAAAAGAGGATGGGAAACAGGGAGCTGGGTCCTCACAAGTGGTCACAGCAAGGGCACTTGATGTGGGCATGAACTTTAGGGTATGTCTGTGACTCCCTTCCCTTTGTGCGTGTCATGACCTCTCTGGGGTGAAACCTTACCCTGCAGCAGGATCCTATGGGACAACAGCCATATATGTGTGTATTTATATATGTGTCTATGTATGTATTTTTATATGCATATATACATATATATATATACACACACACAAGGCGTCCTCTGGGACCAGCACTCTCTGGCTTCTCTGCCAGCCTCAGGGAATCCGGGCATCCCACTTCTGCTGCAGCATTGCTGGTATGAAATAGGACTGTGCAGCCTCAGTGCTTTTAAAGAGAGCCCAAACCACACCAAAGTGTGTGATTGGGAAGCGGTGACCTGATGGGGACACGCAGGCTGGCAAGACAGACAGGGGGAACATCGCTGCCTGCCAGTGCAGGAACCTGCATGGGATGGAGATGCCGTGTCGAAACCTGACACCTCATGGAACAGCTTGTGCTGGGAGGGGCTTTTAAACGTCTCTTCAGTTCCAGGAAACCTCCGGAGAGATGGAGTGTCGGCTGCCAGGCGGCCGAGTGTGCACTAGGTGGCAACCAGCTTCAGGGAGAAGCGTTTGAGGCAGCGGGAAGAGGGGTTGGGTTTGGGAAGAGAGAGCAAAGCTCCAGTAAGAACCCCCAGGGACCTGCCAGAGCAGAAGGGAGAGTGGGACCCGTGCTGTCGGCAATTAGCACTAATGGCCAGGTAAGGATGGCCCGAGCAGATGAGACAGGCACTCAATACAGAGAACTCAGCTCCAGGGCTTCCTGTCTGGATTTAGCAAAGGCAGGGACGGAGAGAGAGACTTTTGACCAAGGTCTGTATGACAGAAGAAGGGGCAGGGGGTTAAACTGAGAGAGGGCATATTTAGGTGACATCAGGAAGGAATATTTTACTGGCACTGGTTGCCCAGAGAAGCTGTTGCTGCCCCATCCCTGCAAGTGTTCAAGGCCAGGTTGGAGCAACTCGGGATAGTGGAAGGTGTCCCTGCCCATGGCAGGGAGTGGAACAACCTGCACTTTAAGTTCCCTTCCAAACCAAACAAATAATGGTTCCATGATTTCCCTGGAGAAGGCAGGCAGAGGGATGCAGAGTGCTTAGCTGAGCTTATGGGGCATCTCCTGCTACCAGCAGGAAGGAGGAACATATCCCCTTCAGCAGGTAAATCCCAGGTGTCAGAGAGCAAGGTCATCCACCAAGAGCAGGATGCCCACCCCAGATCCATCCCTGCTTTGTCTAATCTGTCCCCAGCAAGAATCGGCAGCAGCTGCTGCAGAAGAAAATGAAATTAAATTTCACCTATTATCCTCTGCCTTCAGAAGGATTTCTTTCTAATTTCTGTCACTTTGTGTTTGTCTGCTCGGGGAAATTAATCTGAAATCGAGTGGGCTGTGAATTCAAAGTGCTGCAGCAATCCCAGCAGAGCTTGGACAGGCAGCTTCCTAAGTGGCCGGACTATTCCCTGGAGCACCAGGCCAAGCCTGGCAATTTAACAGAGCCTCAAGCATCAGGTTTTATAGACATTAGTGTAGGACCTTCATTCAAAACCACGTGAGATGGAGCAGCCACGGAGAAATTAATTCAACAGCCTTCCAGCCCTGCTGCAAGAAAAGAAATGGGGAAGGCAAATATTTGACTGATTACCCCGGTGTGTGGATGGATCAGACAGGAGCTGATTCCATGTTGGAGGATTTGCTGCTTTGCATACTGATTTGGGGAACATGCAGGGAAGGGTGTGGGAAAGAAGAAGATGAGAAATAGGGGATAAAGCTGAATAAAAAAAGAGCATGAGGGACTGTGCTAAAATCTGTGGATTGTTAAGGTAAAAATCATATAAAATGTAATATGAAATATTTTTGCAAGCAGTGAGGACTGTGAGATCTACATCTCTGTAAAAAGAGAGTTCTTAGAGAGAGCAGGACACCGAGGTTCACATATCAAGCTCAGAGAGCATTGAGCACTTTTGCAGCCACCCTCACACAGAACAGCTGGAGGAATTTGTGCAGCGGGGTCTGACAGGCTCAGCTGGTCACCAGACCACCGAGACTCATGTTGTACATGGTGCCTGGGCTCTGCTAAACCCCTCCAGGTTGTTGGACCATCATGGCAAACAGGACAAGTGAGGGAGAGGTGTGAGAAAAGAGTGGCTGAGAACTGGCCTATACTGCTGAGATGAGGTACCTCAGCCATCCACTGCACCTGGCAGAGCCTTCCAGGAGTCCTGATGCAAGGTCAGATCACAAATCCCTGCTCAAAAATTAAAAATTAAATAATTCCAATGCGTTTTTAGACTCTTCTCACAGCTCAGACACCACCTGGCTGGTTTAACCCCATGGCACAGCCCTTCCCTTCTCCCTGGAGCTGCACCCAGTGCACCTCTGATCTCCCCCACCCTGCAGTCCTTATCTGTGTCATCCTTTAACCCTGGAGCACCACCCAGGGCCTTTTCCCAGCCTCCCTCATCAGCCAGGACTCCTCACTCAGAGCATCTCTTTGTCTCCCAACCATACCGTGCAGCTCTGCTGGACTTGACAGAATCCCTTCTTCAACATCTTCAAATCTCCCTGAAATCTTTTCCTATTTAGGATCAGAGGATATTTCATACCTGTCCATCCATGCGACCTCATGGATCACACAGTCTGTTCCCAGCACGGCTTTATAAAGCATTCCTATCTATTTTTCAGGGGAAAAAAACCCCCTTTGCATTGCTCTCCAGTTCCTAATTACAGCCACGGGAGACAGGAATCCTGAGCACCTGAGTTGTAAATGTGAAATTTATTGCTTAAGCAGACACATTACGAGCAGGCCATCAATCACTTTTGGCAATTATTGGTACTTTGTGAGTATTTTGAACTCAAGTGTGCGACAGTCTCATCCATCCTGGCACAGAGAAATCCATGGCCATTTGCATACGAGGCTGAGCTGGGGGGGGATCCAGCTCCAGGAGGGTTTCACCAGAGCTGTCATGGTTGTGTGTTTGTGCTGTATGTTCTGGACAGAAAACCAAGCCTGTATAAGCCCTGTGGAGATGAGTATCGTGAATTTAACGCTGGAAGAAGAGTTTTAGAATGTCCCTCTGTTCCTATAGCATTATTCTTTCTATAAGTATCGAGTCCAGTGATAATGCCCTTTATTTTCGAAGCCCTTGGGAGCAGGTGTTTTATGCCACGGGTGAATCAGCGTCGCTGGGTGCAAAGTCCAGGGAGATGTGCAGTCACTGGGTAAGGCCTGCTGGCTGCTTCCCGGTTTGGAAGGAATGACAGGGATCTTAGGGGGGTTTCTGACCTCAGTCATTCCGTGGTTCTGCAGTCATCGCTGCCAATAACACAATCACTATCACACACACAATCACACACTCGCTATCACACACACACTCACAATCACTCACAATCACACACCCTATTACACACACACTCACTATCACACACAGTATCATACACACTATCACAGTCACACACACTCACTATCACACACTCACACACACAATCTCACACACGTGCGCACACACACGCTATCACACACACACTCACTATCACACACACACTCACA
>VXBA01001494.1:2710376-2753208 GCA_013399895.1 Serilophus lunatus
GCTCTGAGCCCATGTTACAAGTTGCATTTGAAGTGAAGGGCAGCTGGCTGGAATATTTAAGTTTGTAGGTGGAGTAGCCAGGGGTTTGTTTTCACTTGGGGCAAGGTGGCCCATAGGATTTCTGACTGGAGCCAGCACTGTTTGGTGAATAAACAGAGTTTTTTGGGTTGTTGTGAATTTAACTTTTCTGGAGGTGAAGTGTTCTAGTCCATGGGATTTTAGCAAAGATGGGAGGTGAGATGTGCAGCACATCCTGCTGTGCCCCAAACCCCTTGGGCTGTGGTGTCAAATGCTGAAAGCTGTACAGGCAGCTCTGGTATTGAGTTTCTCAGCTTTTAATATTTGTGTGCTGCTGCATTCTCAGAGAGGAGTCAAGAACTGCAACTTCAGGTCTTTTTCCCCTCCTTTGCCTTAACTCAGGGACTCGTGTAATTTGGGGTTACTGGCGCTGTCCCGCATTCCTCACTTCCCAACCCCTGCAAACAGCTGCTGGCTCGAGCAGCGTTTAGCAAGAGCTGCCAGGAGGCTGAAATACACCCCTCACTCCTCCTCTGGACCAGCAGTCCCAGTGCAGGAAATATTTTTCCATTCTGATGGGGAAGTGAATGTCGGAGCACGCGACGCTCACGTGCAGCCAGTCCAGGTCCAGGATTCACAGCATCGCTGCCATCCCAGGGCTGAGCAAAAGGCTGTGGTCACCCAGCTGTTATCCCTGTAGCACAGGGAGGAGGTGGGTTTTTTGTGGGGTTTTTTTTTGCTGGGATGTCTTCTTGTTTCCATTTCCTGCTGCTGTGTTTCAGAAAGGAAGGGAAAGGAATCGCTGACTCCCTCCTCGCTGACTCCCTCTGCTCTGCTTGTGGCTGCAGGGTGTGCAGATGAATATTGGGTAACAACTTTTGAGGGGGAGAAAAAGTGTTGGTTTTGTGTTTGGGGTTCAAGGCACCTATTGCAGGTGGGTGGAACAGAAAATCCTGCAGCCTGGCTTTGCCTCACGCTGCTCTGAGCTGAGCACAGATACGCTGGTGGTCTCTGGAGTGGAGAAATGTTGGTGTGAAACCTGTCATAAAAAGAGCTGGCAGAGGCAGGTGTTGGGTTTGAGCAGCTAACTAACAACCCTTGGTGTGTTAGAGGAGAATGGATTACATGGAAAAGATTGGCAGCAGAGACCAGGGCTGTTTTTTGGTGATCCGGAGCGATTTGTCACCAAGACCAGTTGAGCTGGGGGTGTTGTGTAAAAATCTCAGAGCAGCTCATAAACTAATTTACACCGAATTCCTGGAGAATGTGTTGCTTTCCTCTTATAAATGCAGACGTGTGGGTGTGTCTGTTCTGCACTTGCTCTTCTTCTGTGTCTTTTTTAAGCTCCCAAGCCACACAGCTCATGATGGATGGGACGCTCCACGGAGCGTGGGATCTTCCCCCATCCGGCAGGGATGTCATTCTCCCTGCAGATGGCATCCTCCAGTGGAAGCCACCCACTGCTGCTCTGCCTCTTGGGAGACCTGAACTTTTCCATTGGATGGGAAGGAAGCTCACAGCTCCCTGCTGTCTGCTGGGAGTTAAGCGAGCAGTCAGTGACGTGAGACCTCAGGAGGGAGAAGGCAGCTTTATTTTAAAACACAATGAATTTCACTCACTCACAGCCACACGAGCACCAACGTGGGCATCTCCAAGAGGTTGTCCAGCATTGGACAGATGTGTGTCCAGATGGTCTGGACAGGATTCCTCGGAATGACACAACAGACAAGGAATGCCAAGTATCAGATCATTGGTGTCTCTTGGGCAGCTTGGTGATCATGTGATGGCTTTGGGTCTGCTTTTTTACAGCCCTTGGAGGCTAAGAGTGGTGATCTCTTGTGACTGGAATTTATTCTCTGGTCTTTATCTAGATGTCTTAGGGCTCCTACCCCATTCTGTATTCCTCTCCAAATCATCTCTTAAGGGCTTGAGTCTCTGGCTTGAGCATTTGATGCAGATTGTTTCAGGATGTTCCTTGTTTTCCAACCTGAGAAGCTGCAGCTAGGTGTGCTTTGATCTTGAAGCACTACTAAGACACTGCCCTTAGCACAGGCAGTTTATTACACCCTGTGTTCTTCCTGGTGCTCCTGTGCTTGTTGCCACCCATTTTTGGCTGGGATCACACTCAACTAAAAAAGTATGTATGTTGTAATTTGCAAACCATGCATAAAAAGTTGTCTCCTGGCTTCGTGTGCAGGTATAATGCTGCACAGAAGGAATCGGGACTGATCTTGACCAAAACTGAGCAGTTAGAAGCCTGAATGGAGCTGATGGTTTAGCCCTGGAGTTTAAATCAGTGAGAAAAGTTTGGGAACCACTTGAAGTCATTCCTATGCACAAGTGTTTGGGGAGAATTTGGCAGCTCGTGTCGGGGTGGTCAGGGTGTGATGCTGGCAGGAGCTGTGCTGAGTGTGTGGGGAAGGGGGTAAGGTGGCCACTTGCCTTGGCACATTCCTGGCTAGTGAGTGTCTGTCTGAAGTCAGGGCTTGCAAGTCTGCCTGACACAGATCAGCAGTGGCTTGGGGCTGGTTTGGTGCAGATCTGTGATGACTCTGGTGGTGCTTGGTGCCACAAAATGAAGTTGTCAGCATTGACAGGGAGTGGGTGGTGATACCTCTCTCACCTTCAGCCACAGGGTTTTGGGGACAGTCTGCTGCTAAATGCATAGTGAGCATCCTCTGTGAGAGCTGGAGCTTGTTTCCCTCTCAAATGGTTTGTGTGGTATGGATGGAGGACGGGGGAATTTGAGGAAATAATTCTCAGCTCCGTGTGCTCTTTGTTTCTTGCCGTAGGTGCTCAGGAGAAAATGGTGTAAGGCCAGCCAGCACAGCTCCCTCTTCCAGTCGTGCCCGGACCTCAGGGAGGAACATGGCAGCAGCTCCGGGAGCGGGAGGCAGCTCAGCCGGGCCGTCCGGACTGCCCGGCCCCGCCCCGGGGCACAGCAGCAACTCCGCGGCAGTGGCGGTGTGGGAGTGGCAGGATGAATTTGGCAGGTGGAGGCCGTACCGAGGGAACGTCTGCAGCTACATCGAGCAGGTTCTTCAGGCCTCTCAGCAGAAGGGCCGGCGCTCGGGGTCGGGGCTCGTCAGCAGCATCCCTCTGGGACATGCGGATCCCGTCCTGGCTCCCTACGTCATCGACATTCCAAGCCTGATGCAGTTCCGGCAGGATACAGGTAAAGGAGCTTCCCTGCCCATGCTGGGGTTTGGTTTGTGTGCTCAGGGATAAGCAGGGCCTTGTGTGGGAGAGCCCTACAAAG
The DNA here is from genome assembly GCA_013399895.1 of Serilophus lunatus. Classification (NCBI taxonomy): domain Eukaryota; kingdom Metazoa; phylum Chordata; class Aves; order Passeriformes; family Eurylaimidae; genus Serilophus; species Serilophus lunatus. The sequence goes on from VXBA01001494.1 coordinate 2,713,654, forward strand.
CTCTACTGTCTGCTGCCGTGCTGGGCAGTTCTTTAAGGGGTGGCACATCTGCTGCTCTCCCGAGACTGTCTGTTTGCAGTGTGGGGAAATCTGTGGAGCTGGGTGCAGAGCAGGCAGCAGGAATCTCAGGAACATCATCATGGGACCCGTGGAGCACAAAGCTTGTGAGCCAGAGCCCTCAGAGCTGGAAACTCCACCCACCCACAACCATTCGAGACCACTTGCGTAAAAAAAGGCCTTTTACGATTCCAACCCTCCTGCTTGAATCCCTTGTTCCCTCTGGAACTGGAGTGCCAGCTGCTTTACCTTGGCATGCTGCCCCACACAAGCTGCTTGTGAGAGCCTGTGGCCCCCACACAACACTGAAATGCTGCAGCAGAATATTCCCTGCACTTGTGCTGTGTGAGCCTGGATTGCTTCCTCCCAGGGAGGAAGGGATGGGCTTAACAGCAGGATTGAGACCTGATTTTAATTCTCCTCTCTCCTGGGCTCGCTGGAGGTACAGCTCAGAATTGCTGAGATGACTCCTGCTCTCTTTTGTTCCAGATGTACTGAGCAGCTGGGGCTTAGAAAAGGGGCAGGGATGGAATGCATGCACTTCATCCCTGGAAAATCCAGGGAAATTGCAAATTACACACCCTGAATGAATGGCTGCTTTGGAAAACTCTCCATCCATCAGCTTCCCCTTTGCCAACACCTCTCCCATCACCCCAGGGTGACTTTAAGAATCACCTCAAGTTTTAGGGAGGGACATGTGCTGGTTTCTTGCCAGTTGAAGCAAGAAGTGAGCAATATTTTGAATCAACTGCACGATCAGCCAATTCCAACAGGAAGGGGAAGTGGTTGGAGCAAATGTGAGCATCACAGCTGCATCCGTGCTTTTATTCTGACCTGGTGACCTTAGGTTTAGTTTTTTCTGACAATGCCCAGGGTGGGGTGAGGAGATTTCTAAGCTGGATGCCTTGACTGGTGTGTTCAGCATGGCTTGTTTGAGCACCTGGAAGCCCAGCTGAGACTGTGGCTTTGGGGCAGTACAGCATGGACCACCAGAGCTGACACCAGCAGCTGTTTCTTTCCTGTTTTTATTGTCCCAAATTTGTGAAGGAGCCTTCCAGCCTCTTGCCCCCTCAGCCAGTGCTCCAACATGTGGGCAGCAGTCCTGAGCTGTTTGGTGAAGGTGCACAGAGAGCCTGTGGGAGGGTGAAAGATGCATCCTAGTGTAAATGGGACATTTTTTTCCATGAGCGGAGCTGTCTCTTTGGAGCCTTTTGAAAGATCTCAAAACACCCAGTGAATATTGTCCACTGCAGGATGCTTTGGAGTCGCTCATCTCTGGGGGGACAGTCCAATTCAATTTCAGAAATGATGTTGGCTGGCATGATCTCATCTTTCCTTGGAATAGATCTGAGTTTGAGCTGTTAATAACAAAGAGGCTGATTCCAGCTCTCCTGCAGCATTTCCCACCGATCCAGAGGGATGCTGATCAAAGAGGCCATGGCTGTGAGCCTCTCTCCACAAGCACCTGTGTGCTCTGCAACGTGACTATTGGAAATGCTCTCATATCCCCTTTCCATGGCCCAGTTCTAAGCATAACTTTTTCTCTCTGCAAGGCTCTGCCTTAAAAGTGAACCTTTCTGAGCGAGGCACCAGCTGAACTTTGTCATGTGCTGGAGAAAAGAATCTCTGCAGGAAACATCCCCATGAAAAATCTTTAAACAGTGCAAAAAATAGGCTGTTGTATTCTACTCATTAGCTATTAGACAGATAAATAAGCTCTTCAAAGGAAGCCAGGGAGAATAACAGGAAGCCAGTGTTAACGGGAGCAGCGTCCCCACCAGCAGGGAATGACAGCTGTGTGGGGGATCCTGTGGGCAGGATTAGCCCTGGGCTTCAGCTGCTGGTCGAGGCAGATTAGCTGGGAGTGAGTGCAAGGAAGCAGCAGGAGTTGTTCTCTCAGCACAGCTGTTTGCCCACCCCAGAGAGGACTGCCAGTTTCCCTGCCAGCCAGGGGGAAGGGGAATGTTACAAATACAGGTTGCTTGCAAACTCTTTGAATCTTCTGTGTGCTGCTTTTAGCTTTTGACCTGCCAGTGGAGCAGGGGCAGCCTGCCTGATCTGGGATGTGTCCCACTGGATTTCTGAAACCTTGCTTTACCTGTGGTAGTCACCATTCTCCTGGAAGCAGGTTCCCTGCACTCATCTCTAAATGCAGTGCATGCCTCACCATCTCATTCCCAGACCAGTCTCATTCCCAGTTGTCCTGCTCCAGGTTTCATTCCTGAAGTTACTCACCTTTTAAGGTCATGGATTTGTGTTTCCAAAACTTGACAGGACTTGCTGGATAAGAACAATCATTGCTAGAGTTTGCTTTTGACCATTTCATCTGCTTTCCTGCTAAAGACATTGATTCCAGACTTGGAAGATCACGTTGATTCTCTTGATACCTTCTGCCCTTTGTGTCAGCTCTGTAGCCTTAGCAGTGAGGAAGCAGTTAATGCCCTTAGAGTTTGAGTCAAGCCCCAGTAGTTTCTACTGTGGGGTAGAAATAACAGAATGAGGCAGAGATCCTCAGGCCAGCATTCAGGCAGGCAGAACCTGAACACAGGTAGCAGTTGGATTTTGGCAGTGTGGAGTCTCACGTGATCTGTCCTCCCTCTTCCTTGGCATGTGCTTGTTGAATGTAAAGCTTGTCTGGATTGCCTGTACCCCCAGGGTCACCAGTGATATCCTGGGGCAGTTCTCCTTAAACTTTAGGTGAGGTTCTTTGTAAATGTGCCTGGTTTCACCTGGGGTCCTGGAGCATAGTTCCATAACTCTCATGACCTCTTTAGAGGCTTTATTTAATTTTTTTTTCCTCTTGATTCTTTCCTTTGAACTTCTGAGTTGTAACAGCTTGCTGCACCCCTGTTTACCCTCATCTTCCTGCATCCCCAGACTGGCTTGCCCTGTGGTGTTTCCCACTCCTCTTTCTCCATATGGAGTGCTGCTGAGGGTTTTCCCAGCAGCAGTGGTTTTGACTGTGCTGCAGGAATCAGTTTTTGCAGAGGTTGCAGAGCTTCTGTCCCGTTGGGTGGCTTTTCTCCCTCTCCTTAGGCTGCTGCTGTTTTGAAGAAAGGGATAAAGTACCCAGGAGTGAAGTCATTCCAGAGAGCCAGGCTTCCAGGGCTTGAGCTCCTGCTGTTGCTATCGAGTGGCCTTGCAAGAGCAGTGTCTCTGCTTCCATTTCTCTCCCTTTGAACAGCTGCTCTCTTCAGTTTTCAAGTTGCTTCATTGTGTTCTTCTCTCTAGTCTTGCTCTATCTCCCAGCATTCAGAAGCCTGGAGGAGCTGGCCTTATCTGTCCCTTCTCCAGAGTCTTTGTCCTTGCCCCTGTGGGACTTCAGCCACTCCCCCAAGGCCAAAATCGCCCAGACCCTTGTGTAGCAAAGTGAGTGTTCATCCTCTCTAGTGCTCCTGCCAAGCACTTCCCGATGGTGTCCTGTCTCTATAGTTACTCTGTTGTCAAGGCTGTGGGAGTTGGGTTTTTTTTAACCAGATCTGTGCCTCAGCCTGATTTTTTTTCTTTTTCTTTCTTTTTTTCTTCTAGCGTAAGGGAGGCATATGTGATCACTGTGCCTTTGTGCTTGGGTGTGTCTGCGTCTGCATCCTCCCTCTCCTTCCCTGCTTTCCCACCCTTCTTCCCAGCAGCTTTTGAACTCGTTGCCAGCCCACAGTCAGATTTGGCAGAGGGACAGGGATCTCGGTGTGTTGCATATCTCTTAGGTTTGATGAGCAAACCCAGCTCTTCTCTTCTCTGTCAGGAGAAGATCTCTCGGTGCCCCTGTTCAGGGAGAGGTGAGGAAGGCCACCCTCACATAGGCTCCACGATCTATGCGAAACAAAGTCCTGAGACATCATCCCCCCCTAATTCCTGGTCACTAACTGATTGTGTTTCTTCTCCCCCCTCTCCCCACCCAGGGACAATGCGGGCTGTCCGCAGGCACGTCTTCCCAGGGGACTCAGCTGCCGGGCAGGGCATCGTCTGGGAGTGGCAGAACGACGAAGGCGGGTGGTCCCCGTACGAGATGAGCGTCTGCGTGTTCCTGGAACAAGCCCGTGCCACCAACCACCAGCGAGTAGACCTCGGACCCTTGGGCTACAACTACGAAGTCGACTTTGTGGCTCAAGTCCAGACCAACAAGACCACGAGGTTCCGCCGCAGCGTTCAGAGGCGCCTGGACGCGCCGTACCCGGTGACGACCTCCCCAGCACCCCTTCACACTGGGGGGGGTTGTTCTTGCCAGCAGTGCTGGCCCAACAGCGGGACTGGTCCCATCACCACACGCTACCGCCACTCCTTGATAAACCTTCCCAACTCTTCCACCACTCACCAGGTTTCCGGTAGGACAGCGTCAGTAAGTTCTTCCAGCGTCGGCTTCGTGCCCTATAACAAACCGACTTTGACTGGAGCAAGGTCAGCACCAAGACTCAATGCACAGAGCACCTTGGCTTTGTCTCAGCCTGGGGGCCCCAGCACAGGACTGCCTGCATCTAACGGAGTCAGGTACAGACCCCAATTCACCTTTAAGTACCATGTATGTGTCCAAGAGATCTGCTGTCCTCAGCCCTGCCTTATCTAGGAGCCTCTCTGTCCCAGAAGGACTACGAGGGTCTTCTCCCCAGGAGGGAAAGGCTTGTGCCTGTTGTAATGGGTTAACCTTGGCTGGCTGCCAGGTGCCCACAGTCTCTTTAACCCCTTTTTCCCCCCCCAAAAGTCAGGCAGGGGAAAAGAATACGATGGCAAATGGTGGGTTGAGATAAGGCAGTTTACTAAAGCAAAAATGAAAACAAAGCAAAGCCAAGCCCGCTCAAAAGCAAAATACTAATCTAGTCTCTACTTCCCATCCGCGGCGATGACCGGCCACATCCAAAGAAGTAGGGCTTCAATGCATGTAGTGGCTCTCTTGGTAAGCCACCATGGGAGACTGTGGATGCCCCCCCCTCTTCCTGCTTCTCCCCAGCTTTATATCTGAGCTGACGCCATATGGTATGGAATATTCCTTTGGTCAGTTTGGGTCAGCTGGCCCACTTGTGTCCCCTCCCAAAATCCTGCCGTCAGTTGGGGAAGGGACACTACAGTCCCAGTACTGTGCTCAGCAGTAGCCAAAACACTGGCATATTATCAGCACCACTCCAGCCACCAATGCACAGCACAGCACTGTGAGAGCTGCTGTATGGGAAATGGGCTCCATCTCAGACAGACCCAATACACCTGTGTATCCAGTACAGTGGATGAAAAGGCCTCTCCCACTTCCTTTTTCCCCACTTGAAATACAGTCCTTGTCTACCAGTCTCCCTGAACCACTGGAGATGAGGTTCAGGTTGAGATTCTGAAGGTTTGAGAAAAGTAATAGCAATCAATGGTATTTTGGGTTAGGCTAATAAACAAATTTGAGGGAGACTGAGTGATTGAAAAGGGGAATTGTGAACACCTTTATTTAATTCAAATTAGGCAGTAAACATAGAGTGGTATTCTGCTTTGTGTTCAAAGCTCTTCCCCTTCAAGGAGGGGCCACAAGACTCGTTGCATGTGACAGAGACCTTGGGAATTCTCTGACAAAATCAGGTGTCCAGGCTATTTGTCAGCCTAAATGGTGGTGCAGAGCAGAAATGCCACTGGGTCCATTTTCACCATGGCTCTTCCCTGACAGAGCTGAAACTGGTGTGCATCTTGCAGCCCAGGATTTCAGCCCCCCTCAGGGAGTGGTGGAGCTGAAGGAGGGCTGTGTTTGCACCTTACCAGTGTAGGAGGAAGGGCTCCACTTCTCTTCAGCCTTTTGGTTGCTTCCAGCTCAATGAAAAGCAGAGGCTTGTAGTCTCTTGACAGCTCAGCTCCTCTCCATGCCATGGGCTGCTGGGGCAAGCCATGGTTGGTTATCCCACTTTCAGAATCTTAACTCTTCCCATGCACAAGCCCTTGCTAGCAGAGTTCTGTGTGCCTGCTAGCACCAAGTGCCTGACCAAGGAAGGGCTGGCTGACTGCTCCCTCTGTTTGTGAACTGCTGGAACTGTGCAGAGCCTTACACTCACTTCACTGGGAATTCAATATACTCAATTTACTGGGAGTAATCCAGCCCCTGAACCACTGTGTGAGCCCCCAAGAAACTCCAGGGGAACTTGTCAGGGCTGCCTTACCTGTCCAAGCTACCCCAAGTAAATAAAGAGATAAGAGAGCTATCAAAGTGTTGGAAGCACACTCTGCTAGCAATTACACAAGGCACAGGGGTTGGAGGTTTATTTTGAATCTCATTTGTGTTTTAAACAGGATGGTGAATCTTGACATATTTTTCTTAGTGTTGTATCAGGACTTTCCCTCTTTGGGGTTGTCCAAGTGAAATGACTTCTCACATCCTGTTCTTCTTTCTCACGGTCTTTTTTTGGTGTTTTTTTGCACCTCGTTGTTTTTCATGGTGCCTTAAGCATCCACAATACTTCTCTGTTGCAGCCACCTTTGAGTAGGGCTGAAAATCAGACCTGAGCACTGTTTGCAGGAGCTGAGATCTGGCTCTTGCTGTCTCCTGAAGAAGCTTGCAAGTTGCCCCTCTCTGAGGAGTCACGGGGCTGCTGGGCTGCCTGGAGCCCACATCCTTCCCCACAGCCTTGGTGTGATTTGCAAAGTGACTCTCAGGGTGGGAGGATTAAAAAGGAAGACCCAAATGTTGCAGCAGTTGCCTGACAAGCCTGTCTGGAGTGGACTGGGGACTGGGTATGTGACATGCTACTGGTGGGGGGACAGGCTTTCCTGGAAGGAGGGAGGATGGGAGAGGGGTGCTCAGACAAGGGTGGCACAGGCTCCTGACCATAAACTGAACCCATGGCCCAGGTGATGCTGACTGAGAGGAGACAGATGGCCAAGAAGAGACCTGGAGGTGCCCAGCAGTGCCTTGGCTGGTTGAAATTAGGGTTTCAACCTGTCTTCCAACCTGTCCTTCAGCTGCTGGTGGTGTGCAGGGGGTGAGGTGGCTGATGTCCTGGAAGTCATCCCTGGCCATGCCAGCCCTTCTGGGGGATGCAAAGGGATTGTATGGTTAAATCTGTGCTTGGCACACAGGGCAGGTGGCAGCTCTTTAGTCACCTGGAAGGGAGCATGTGAGTGCTGTCAGATTTGTGTGACAGGCACCTTCTGTGAAACCCACACCCCCAGCTGAGCCCCACTCCCCTGGCTGCAGGCTGGCTGTCCCTTGGGATGTGATCTCCAGTCCTTGGGGATTAGTTTTGCTAGAGATGCTCTCCTTTGTCCCTGCCAGACAGACAGGGGGGCAATCTCCATCTTCCAGTAGTGTGCTGTGTGTGAAAGGGACGTTTTCATCCCCAGCTGACAGCCTGGGATGGGCTTTTCCCATCACCCCGTGCTGGAGTTGAGTCGGAAATGCTGCTGGGTGGGTGTAATTGCTCCTGGCTGGGGTTACAGTCTCGGGCTTGTGAAACCCATATTCAGCAGAAAATCCTTTAATTTCTGTGAATTAGGGGAAACCTGAGTAGCAAACTCTAACAATGTGCTTCATTTAATTCCTAAACCCAGAGCATTCCTGGGTTAGTTTATTGTCTAGGTTCCCTGTCTTACCCCTCATCCAGAAATGGCATGATGGATAGTTCTCCTTCCCTTGCAGTGTCTGTCCTGAATCACCCAATAGTGCAGCCTTTGTGGCTAATTATCCTGCCAAGGGTTTCTGGCTGTGTCTGGTGTGCAGCATTGCTCACTCCCCTTAGCTGTGATGTGCAATTCCTGTGCTGGTCCATGTTCAGAGGCCAAAGGGAAGTGAGCAGTGGGCCACAGGGGATCCTCTGGTATAAAATAATGTTTGTGTTGTGTTCACCTCACAGCCTTTGGCAGATTACTTGCTTTTGCAAAACTGCTTATCTTCACAAATCTTTCAGGGATCACCCAGCTGCCCCTCAGAGCTAAGCTTCAACTGGTAGAAGGGCTTAAAAGCTGGTTGGGAGAGACCGTCAGTGCAGTTGTGTACACCCAGTTTCTTTAGCAAAAGAAAAGGCTAGAAGTGGCAGCACTGAAACAACCGTCTCTCCTGCAAGGCTGAGAAAGAGCTGCAGTTCATCCTGGAAAGCTGCCTGGCTCCCTGTGTGGCTGTGGCAGTTATTTCTAGCAGGCAGGCAGGGATAGCCCCCAGAAGGGGCTGTTAGCACAGGCGTGCCGGGCTCCTGTGGCGCTGATGTTCATTAATTGTATTTCCTGCTTGCTGGAGGGCGGATGCTGGGTGAGAGCAGGCGGAGCTCCAGCACTGCAAAACGCAGGTTTAATTTCCTCCTGCCCTCAAGAGGGTCAAAGAAGAAAAACCCAGAGAGGAGTGCCAAGGCTTAACTAGATGCTAATATCCTTGGCTCTGCTGCTAATGTGTTAAATACATGTGGGCAGGTTATTTTGCTTCTTGGTGCATTAGTTTCCTCCCGTGTATTAGACGCAGTTAATGGATCGGGGCTCTCTCACAGACAGCGCTGGAATGTGCAGATGGGGTGTGCCATGGCAAGGGTTGTGTCCTTATCTCAGCGCTGTTAACTGGACCTGGGAAGCAGGAGTCAGCGCCCCAGGATCCCAGCCATTTCCTGGCACCATACTTCCCACCCCACATGGGAAAGTATCCATCCCTGGGGTGAGAACTGCCCTGTTCCTTGCTTTGTGCTGGCTAATTACAGAGCAGGGCACTCCTGAAACACAGTAAGGGGTGCCCTGCTTATAATATGAGCAAGTAAAGCTGCAGGAAGCAATCTTCAGGGGGGATATTAATTGGTATCCCAGCCAGGCAAATCCCTGCTGTAGCTCTGCTGGCCCTCTGAGCTCAGGTGGCTTTGGTTGCTGGTCTGTGTTGTGCCTACAAATAAGGCAGGTCAGCTCAGGAGGACAGGATTTTGTACGAAAGCATAGGGAGAGGGGTCTTGAGGGCTGGGGAAGGATGGTGGCAGTATTGGGGAATTCCTAAGGAGGATCTGGTGCTGTACTCCAGAGTCTCCCAAAAGGAACAATACATAGTGCTTTCTAGGATCAGGAGGGATTTGTCCTGCAGCCCTCTCAGCCAGCTTGTTTTTGCCACTAGGTGATCTTTCCAAGTGGGAGCTGGGGAATCTCCTCTGCTTGCTCCCAGGAGCAAAACCATGGATCCATGTGGCTGTGTGCAATGCACCAAAAAGTCCGTCTTTGGAGACACTCTCTTTAGGTTTGGGCCTCTGGAGAAGAAAGGTGGGGGAGAAACTGCTGTGTGGTCATTAGTGTTGGTGAGCCCTGGGAAGGAGGTTGGGCCTTTGGGTGTTGTGGTAGCACTTGGTGTCAGTGTGAGGCAGGGCTGGATGCAGCTCTGATCTGGGGTGGGGAGTGTTGGCTGTTTCCCAGAGGGCCACAAAGGTGCCATGATAAGAGATATTGTGGCCTGCTGGTTGTGTGCAGGGGGAGAATAAGGAAGAAAGTGTTGTATCAGGTGGAGAGGGTGAGTTCTTACAGGCTTCCTCAATTCTGCTCCGTTAGGATATTGTGCGTGTGTGGCTTAGGTGATGTTCAGCTCAAACCTGGCCCATCCAGTGTCTGAAGTGGCAGTAGCCCTGGATTCCAAGCTGTTGACACACTTCCTTGCTGGCCTTGTGCTTTACTGTCTTCGTGTTGCAGAATCTAGAAATTCTGGAGATGTGACTGGTTTTGTCCTGCTGAAATGTCAGCCTGCACTGTCTGCTTCCTGTAACAGATTGCCTGGGAACCCGGGGTGGGGAATCTTAACAGTATCTTCTTGCTGAGTCTCCAAGGACAGTGTCTTACTTTGCACCCCTTTATTCACAATGTGTAATCCTGTTACACTTGGTAACCTCCAGCCCACAGAGCAGCCTGAGAGCAGAACCTGCAGCGAACAGCAGCACAAAATTGGGCCAGGAAGGAGGGAACGATACTAGGAAACATTCTGAGAATTCAGGCCTTGACTTTCAGGTGTTGCAAGCACAGCCTGAAGGCTTGGATAGGACTCAAAAGCACTGCCTGGCTAAAAATCAACCTGGGCAGCAGAGGCAACAGGAGCAGGTCCTCAGTGGATCTCTCTCCATACTGCAGTGCTTGCTTTTGCACTGATGCCCTCCAGATCTCCCTAACCCAAAACCCCCACCAGCCTCCATGCATCAAGTTTTCTCCTAAATGAGGCTGTTTTCAATTAATCAGCAGGAGCTCAGTCCAGCCTGGCCCCAGCTCCCTCTCAAGAAGCCAGAGCTGGTGTGGCAATGCTGGAGTAGTTTGAGCCTGAGGTTGTAGATTCAATACGTCTGTTGGTGCTGCTCTTGGATTGGAGGCACAGCCCACATTACACTACAGTAGCAATATCCTTCCTTGTTACCTCTTCCCCTTCCTCATCCAAAAAACCCCACTTCAGACTCAGGATAAGTCAGCTCTGAGTAGTGTTTCCGTGCCTTTTTTGGCATGACAGCACTTTCTCCCACACACTGTGGCTGCAGACCTGCCCAGGCAGCGTGGTTGTACCTCAAAGCAGAGTGGATTCCCCTGGATTTCATCAGCCTTTGGGCTTTCTGCAGTTGTAACAGAATTCATGGAGCTTGGCAGCCATGCCAGTGTGATCCCACAGTGCCGAGTGGATGGGTCAGCATTTCCCATGGTGCTGGTAGCTGGGGTGCTGCTAAAAGAAGTATTTAAGATCTTCATCATCACATCAGTTGGCTTAAAGCCTCCAGCAATCAGAGCTGACACACTTTGCCTTTACACCAGGAGTGCAGCTGATCAGCAGCTGTTTCCTTGCTTAGGGATGGTAATTTATCTGCAGTGCACTCCCAGCTTCCCACCTTGATTGCTTACAAATACATCAACTGCTTATCCCTTTCTTTTAGTAAATATCATGGGATCTTCTCACTTCTATTGTGATTAAAACCAGCAGACAGCTGAACGCCACACAGCCCCTCACTCACTCCATCTTCCCCTGGTGGGATGGGGGAGAGAATTGGGAATAAACAAAATAAAAGTTGTGAGTCAAAATAAAGGCAATTTAGCGAGAGGGAAGGAAGGTGATGCTAAAAGAATTAAATTATACAAAACAAGTGATGCACAATGCAATTGCTCACACCCACTGACCAGCAGCAGCACCCATTCAGTTTTCCTTTTTTCTATATTTTCTATATTTCTATATTTTCCAGTTTTCATTTTTCTATACTGAGCATGACATCATGTGGTCTGGAATATTCTTTGGGACTTAATGTAAACACTGCTCAAGAGCAGCTAAAGCATCCCTGTGTTATCAACATTATTCTCATCCTAAATCCAAGGCACAGCACTGTACGAGCTACTAGGAGGAAAATTAACTCTATCCCAACTGAAACCAGGACAACTTCTTAGAAGTTCTGCCTCCTGGGGGAGTTGGACTTGAGCCTCACAATGCAAGAAAGAAGAATGAAGAATTTCCCTGCCATCTTCTTGGAGTGTGGTTGCCAGTGATCCCCTTCCCAGGGCAGTTCTGGGTTTGCTTCCTCCCTGCCTCAGGTGTAATGACCCTGTGCTCCAGCCCTTTGGAAGGATCTCCTGCCCCACCATCTGCTTTCCTGGCAGAGCAGAAGGTTCAGCTTTGTGCTTTATTGTGTTTTTACGTTCCATGGGGAAGTGAAAGCACCTGCATGTCATGGTGTGATGATGAAGCACAAGCTCTTCGGTGTCTGACACGTGCAGGGTCACAAACTGGGGTGGAGGGGGTGCCCAGGCTCTGTGTTGTCTTCGCTGCTCAGTTGAAGGAGGAAATGAAGGAAGGTCCAATGTTTCTGTGACTTTTGTGAGCAGTTCTCTCAAATTAATTTTCATTATCTGGTCCCCAAATACCCCTTATGTCTGCAGCTGGAGAGCAGCCCTGCTCCTTGCCATCATCTGAGGATGATAGGGGCAGAAATGAAGCAAAGGGATGAGATAAAGAAGGAGGAGGGAAATACCTGAGGAAGAGCTCTGACAAAAATATGATTCAAGAAACAAAGAGTCATAAAAGCATCTGATCCAAAGCCCTTTGAAATCACGTGGAGGATTTCCCTTGTATTTGATGTGTTTGCATTGTAGTCAGAAAAATCCCTTGCATCATTTGAAGACATTGCAAAACTAGGGGCAGCAGAAGGGAAAGCACAGCCTTTGAAAGAGGCAGAAGGAAAACCTCTGTGGTCTGGAGAGCTTTATAAGGGTCTGGAAGAGCTGGTTTGACTCAGCCAGCCTGTCTGTGCCACACCAAACCCTGGGTCCTGCCTGGGGTTCTTCAAGAAGCTCAGCACACCTGCATTAGCCCATTCCAAACTGTGGCAGGTAGGAGAGGGGAGAGGTGGGGATGCCTCTTTCTCAGGAGTAAGACATCCACATGTCACTCACAAATCTTTTCAGCTCTGGTCACTGTCATGGAAATGTGGAAAAAGATTTTAGCGAGGCAGAAAGGAAGTGGTGCTGTTTTGGGAACCGTGGCAGCTCTTGCATCCCAATTGGAGAGAAGAAAATCCACCCTTAATAGCAGATGAGACTTGGGCTCTTGACCACCTTGGTCTCTGAATTCCTAAGGAGCTGGCCAGGTTTGATGTAATTTTGGGGAGTCTGTGGAGTTAGCTGTCAGAATTTACTGTGTATTAACTGCAGCTGTTGCACATGAGCCTCATCCATCCCAGGCACATGTGCCACCTGAGACAGAGTCCATGAGTGGCTTCTCTGCACCAGCATGTTGGATTTCAAATGTTCCTGCTTTGCTCATGTGGATCCAGCTTGCTTTCTTCTCTAGTGACCCCCACATCAGTGTTCATGCTGCTGCTCCCCCTTTCCTTTCTAACTGCTGCCTCCAATTCATGGCATGGAGTTGCTCTGGCTGCCCATGGATCCCAAACTAACTTGAGGAGCAGCTGCCATCTTTGGGAAATACTGCCAAAACAAGTAGGTGAGGAACCTGAAAGGAATGTTTGGTGTCCAAATCCTCTGGATTTCCAAATGAAAATGGGTGCCAAACCCTTCTGAGCCTCATTCAGCCTTTCCTCCCTCATTCCCACATTCCCCTTGGATGTGTAGTGCACAGTGGTGGAGGAGCAAGAGCAGGGTCCAGCCAGGAGGAAGGGCCTGGCATCCAGCTGAGACGGGTCTGGAGGCAGCTACACACAGCATGGCTCTGAGGCTCACGTTAGATGTAAGTAAACCTAGGAGAGAGCTCTGGCAAGGACAGACCTCCTTAAATACATCTGCTGGATCAGTGGGTGCATGGGTGAGGGTCCCACCTGGGGCTTGTTCAGCAATTAACCCCTGTTAATATATCCAGGGCCCTGGCACTCAGGAGGAAACAGTGTGCTGCTGTTGTGTTTGTTCTAAGCTATTGAATTCATCACTTTTTGTTTTTCCTCTCTAGTGCCCCAAACCTGCCTATCAAGATGCTCAAACCCAGCAAAGTGAACCAGGCCCTGGCAGGTAAGAACCCCACTCTGCTTTACTTGCTCAGTCCTTAGGACTAGGTGAATGAGAAGTTTGTCTTTGCCGGCATTTAGGAAGAGTCAGAAATGTTGCTGCTATTTATAGTTTTAGATCCAAAGACTTTCCAGAAAAGCAAAGAGGGCAAATTTAGGGGAGAGCGGGATGGACAAACCTTAGTAACTTTTTTTTTTTTAATTAGTGCTTGTCCTGAGGCTCTCAAAGTGAGTGGGATTATTTGAGGTATGGCTATTCATCTCCTGTACACGTGGATGAGCAAGCAGCAAGGAAAAGGGCATGTGGTTTAGTGCTAGCTGTCATTTGCTCTTTTTTTTAAAAAGTCAAAGAGGAAGAGTGGTGTGAGATTATATACAGTGTTTATTGTGGCTTTTTTTAATGTGGTTTTATTAAATAAGATCAGGTGATTTTTAGCTTGAAGAGGATTGTGATACCTTGCCTTGGGGAAAGGGGAGGCAGAAGCTGAATCAGACATTGTCTCCTGTAGCAGCAGAATACAGGTTTGCTTGTTATCCAAACCTGTGAACACAATACTAAATATACTGAGGGCAGTGTCTGGGAGGGATTAAAGTGCCAGTTTTCAATGCTCCTTTTCAGAGTGGATTTGCCTGTTGAAGTTGAAATGGCATTGCCTTGGAAGTGACAACTCCTGCTCACAGCTGTCAGGGGAAGCATTGCTGTGCTGAAAGCCAGGGGCACCTTTGTCCTGTTGTGGCTCAGCTGGTGCCAAACCATGGGACCCTGGTGTGGTGCTGCCTGGGGGTTTGGGTGCTCTGCCAGAGCAGTTTTTCTCTGTACTGACACCAACTGTGCCCTGAAAACTGTATTGTAATATGGGGTAGAAGAGTAGAAAAGACCCGGTGTCTGGTGTTTTCTGTGCCTGTTTCAGATACTACAGAATATCTACTAACCCTCTTCTTCCTCTGGCTCCTGTCCATGCATGGTCTGCTGAGGTTATTAGCTGCTGGGACACCAAACTTTGCTCCTGAGCAAACTGAGACCATTACATTCTTGTTTTTTGAGACAAGGGTTACCCACTTGCTCCAGAAAAAGTGATGGTGTTTGGTCTCTTCTCAAGTCCCAGGATTGGTGTTTTCCTTTATCTAATGTTAGCACTGTCATAAACCTGTGCCTTGCATGTCTGTGTAACCAAACTGGCACTGCATGAAGACTAACAGTGGTGTCCTCTGCCAGCACACAGCCTGTCTCCTGTTAGCAAATCACTGTGGAAATTAGGTGTAAAGTCAGTCTCAGGTCTTGTCTGGGAGGGTGACCTGAGCAGAACTCCCCTTACTTATGGCAGCTCTGCATTTCATCCCCTGGCTGTTAGCACTGACTGTGTAATTAGGTACTTAATCATAGAAAAGTAAATACAGCAGAGAACTGAAGAGCCCTGGTGAATCCAGGCTGTGTTAATGTTGTTAACTGTGATCTGATTTTCTGAGTCACTCACTGTGGATTTGGAAGAGGTGAATGCACAGGGTCTGTTTATGCCTTGTAGTGCCGTGTTTAGATATAGAAGTCTGCAGGAAAGCTCAGCAGAATAAGCCATTTGCCACCATTTAATGCAATAAAGTAGTTAAGCTTGTAATTGATACTTTTGTTGGAGGCTGGAGGTGCCAAAGAGGGAATAATTTTTCATTTTAATACTCTTGAACTCTCAAAGAGGCACACTGGGATGCAGGGGATTGCAGAGCTGCTTTCTTCAGCATCAGTGGGAAAGGCTGGGGACACAAAGGCTCTTGTGTTGTGAGGGAGAGGGAAGTCTTGGATGGGAATGAAGGAGGTTTTATTTTGGGAAATATGTTCAGAAGTTTCACAACCTTGGGACTCCACACCCAGGTGCCTCGGCAGCCTTGGCTCTCGTTTGAAGCTGGAGAGAGAAAACCCCTGAATCTCATGGTTGATCTTGAGAAATGCAGCAGGTGTATCTCTTGGATGGAGAGGGGACTTCTGGTGGATAAACAGGAGATGAGGGATCCTGTGGGTCTGAATTAGAAGCTGGGTTTCATTTGTGTGATGAGTGCCTGGGGATTTGAGTGAGTGATTTGTAACACTGTCACCCCCACATCTTCTGAAAGTACCACTTGGGGTCCAAGGAATCATGAAGCTGACTTTAAAACCATATTTTGTACAAAAAACTCATAATTTTTTCCTTGCTTTCTACTATTTTAATACTTCAAAGTGCATGTGGAAGCTTGCCTTTTAAGGTTTTCCTTTTCCCTCCAAGTATTTAGTTGGTACAGTGAAATGCCAGAACAGAGGTCTAAGCAAACTGTTTAACCAGTGTTGGTGTTTAAGGATCAGATGGACTTGGGAATAGTGGGATTTAGCTGGCATGCCTTGAGGCTGAGGAGTGGGCAAGGTACTCACATAAAGACCCTTCTAAAACTATTTTTAAGACAAAGGCTGGAAATTGGCTTTTTCTTAAATGAAACCAAGTGTTTCTCATTCACATGATTCCTGGAGCTGGGCCATTTGGGAACATACCATAATGATTTTGCTGGTGGGTATAATTGTACAAATGAGCAATGCTTTTCTGAGATCTCATGTTATTTGAAGTTGAGCTCTGCCCTGCACCAGTCTGAGGCCTGTGCAAATGCAGGTCAGGATCCAGAGCTGGTGACCAGAGGGGCACGTTGGGCTGGATGTGAGCAAGTGTGTCCTCGACACTTACTACATTATGTCAGGGTGTTTTTTTCCACGCCTAGCTTCTGTACAGGATATTATGCAAGTCCCTTATTTACACAGCAGGCTGAGCAAAGCTGGTGGATGTTGTCATAACTCCAGGGAAAATAATTTTACCCCAAGGAGTCACTAATGTTTGCATTTTTGAGCAAGAGAAAAGAGACAGTTCTGAGTGTGGTTATTGCACATATTCAGAGCAGATCAGATGCTAAAGGATGTTTTGCAAGGCTTTCTGTCTCTCCTCCTGCAGTCCTTGCAGGGAAGAAACTTAGTGCCCTGTGGAAAGCGTGAACATAATAAATAGTATTTTTCAAGCTCTCAGGCTTGCTAGTGAGGAATTCTCACAGGAACATGTGGTGTCCAAAGCAGCCTCGGTCTGGGCAAGCTTGTTGTGTTGTAACTTGGCCCTTGGGTGTTCTGTGAGAATTTAGCCAGGTCCAGGGCTACACTTGCTCCTGGCATAACTGCACGGATGCCTGCAACAGGTTCTAACTTGAAACCGTGGTGTCCACAGGCCAGAATTGGAGACTCAATCTGCAAATGTGATGTGTCTGTGTATTATTTTGGCACTGTGGCTGAACACATGTTCCCATGTAAGGTCTGGGTCAGAGGAGATCCCTTACTGGGGACTCTGTCACCAGACTTGTGGGAGGATTGTTAATGCTGAGATTTCCAGGATTGTCTTGGACTTTTAATGAGGCATTGCTGATGGGGTTTGAGATGAGCCAGAGGAGCAGTATAACACCAGAACATTCCCTTTTTGAATGCTCTCATGATCTGAATCTGCAGACAATGGTGCATTGATTCTCTGTGTGCTGGTGCATGTTTCTCTGAAGGCAGCAGGTGGTTAAGAATTGGCCATGAAAAAAATCATTTCCCACTCTTACCTTTTCTACCAACTCAAGATTGTCTGTGGGGAGAGCATTGGTTTGGGGTAATTCTCCTATTCTCATGTTTGCCCTGTGCTGTGTGTCTGTGTGGAGTTGTAGATGTGTCTGCAGCTTAAAAAAACAGAAAAAAGTTTGTGGAACAAATGTTGGGGTTTTGGATGATGATTCATGATGCTGGCAGGCAGTTTTGGATACACTATTCAAGGTACAAGGGAGGCTGTGTTAGAGGATAGCTGAGCTTCCGTGCCTCATGCTCTTTGCTTGGTGTGATTTGTGAAGGCAACATGTTGCCCTCTGGTTGTTCAGCCTCTGCTTCTGCTGTGTTCTCTCTCTTTTTATGGGCTCTGCCTGCTAATGTTAGCAAGGCAGTATTGATCTGTTCAGAAGAACACATTAATTTTGCATTTGCCTATCAGTCAGCTGTGTGTGGGTGGTGATAATCCCTGTTAGTCTTTGGACTTGCTTTTCAAATGTCAGTCTGTGCAATCAGTGCTATTGCACTGCTTAGAAACAGCTTTTTTAGAGACAACTTTAATTTCTGCACCAATTCTGGGAATTGTATTTTGCAGCCTCAGTGCAGCGGCAGGGGCAACATCTTCCCTATTTCTCAGGAATATTATTGTTCCAGGCTTTTAAATCAGAGTGGGTTGGCACTGCTCTTCTGGGAATATCTCTGGCTGTCCTCTAACCTGCTGGAAGGGGAAAGGACCTGAAAGGTGCATGTGCAGGTGGCATCTTTGCTGCTGAGCTTTAGGTGCTCAGCTCTAGATCCACAAGGACAGTACCTAAATAAGAGTGATCTGTGGCTGCCTGGTTACCTATTTCCATTTAGAAGTGCATGGTTTCCCCATCCATTGGGCGGCCTGATCTTGTGACCAGACCAGCTCTGCCAGAAGTTCTTGGGTAACCTTGGGGAATTCCTTCCTCCATCTGTGCCCCTCTCCCTGTGTTGTGAAACCCCTTCTGTCTCTCTTGGTCCTTGGATTGGAAAGTTTTAGTGGAAGCATTCGACTCTGGCTATCAAGAAAGAAGTTGTACAGCTGCTGGAATATTTATTGTGCTTTGACCTTAGGAGGGGAGGAGGAGGCACAAATTGTGGTTGGCTCTGTGTAGGAGTAGTTCTGCACGTGGAACACTGACACAGGCTTTGCACAGGGGATTTCTAGTCACAGGATGCAGGTTCTTGACTGGTTTCATATTTAAGGCAGAAAATAGCCTTGCCACTTGCACACAGAGCTGGTTCTTCCCATCATAACTTGATTTTCAGTCATGTGTGGGCAAGGTGCCTCATTTTTGTCCTGTACAAATGTGCTGTAGAATCTTCCTTTCCTAACACTGCCAAACAGAGGCTTGCAAAAATAAAACCCTTGGAAATCTCTGCTTTGGCCACCCATTACAGAGCAGGGTGCTGGCAGGAATGTCCTCAGCATTGGAATGTGGTTTATTTGGTCTATTGTCATGGGTGACTTTTGGGGGAATCCTGGCTTTTAGGTTTTCTGCTGCTGGTTTGCAGTTATAAGCATTTTTTTAAGTTCTGGCTTTTGCAGGTGGGAAGTTGCTCTTAAGAAAGCAAAAGCAGGTGTTCTCTTGGATGTAAGTGTGAGAGCAGTATGGTACCTTGGAAACATCATGATTTGTAACCAGCCTGCATTTCACAGGCAAACATCATCTCAGATCAGCATGATCAGTCCTGTAGCTGTGTGTGCCAATTCTACCTTCAGGGAATGGCTGTCCTTTTTAATGATTCATTAGCTTTAACAAACTGCTTCTCGTGGATACAGCTGGCTGGGATGGGGGAGGGCAAGGATTGCGTTGAACTGGGAATGCAAGGGAGAAGTGGAGTGCCAAGGAGGAGAGGTTGTGGGGGTCAGTGAGGGGCTGAGTGGGGCAGCACCTGCTCTGGGGTTAGAAGGCAGTTCAGCTGTACTCTGGGGGTTGGAATGTGTTGAAATGTGTAGTGTGAAGTTTCTAAGCAGGATCTTCAGGGGATACCAGTGATGCCCCTTATCCTTCAGGGCTGCTTCCAAGGCTCCAGTGAGCAGAACTCTGCACCACAGCACTCAGTGCCTGAGGAGCCCTGAAGCCAAGGCAAAGAGCAAGGTCCTGTTCACACAGCAGCACAGAGGGTCACGGACAAGACATACCCACACCTCCCTCCTTTAATTTGCTGCCTGGGCTCCTCCTCTGAAAACCTCTGGATCCTTTCTGACCCCGACCCTGCCACTTCTCGGATGTTCTACATCCTCTAAATCGAAAGGCTTGGGTTTTGTTTTATTTTACTTATTATTTTATTTTCTTTAAAAGGTTAATTTTTTTTAATGAATGTGTTTCCCCGTTGTTTCCCTCCTGCATGTTGCTCTCGTACCCACTGTAGGCATGACGGCTATTCTGATGTCAGCCGCCGGACTCCCCGTGCACCTCACCCGTGTGCCGCCAGCTGCCAGCACCCATAGAGCCACTAAAAAACACAGCTCAGTTAAGGAGGGGAGGAAAGTGTCCAAGAAAGGTAGTTCCTGCTCAAACTCTGGTATATTTGCTTCCATCTCCCCTTCTCTTTATTTCTCTGGTTTTGCCTCCTTCCTTTCCTCTTGTCTCTCACCCCCCACCCTCTTGGCTCTTCTGGTTTTGACTAATGTTCATCCCAGTGAAGGGAGAAGCAGGACCTGCACCATCTCTGACAGGCTGTGAAATAAGATGATAAAGTAGATGTCTGTGGTAGGTCTGCTTGTTTCCGTCCATAATTGAAGCTGGAGCAGTTATATTCTTTGTGCATGTCAGACTCTCCTGCTACACCCTTTTGGGGAGCCCTGAGTGTCCACATACCAGGACCTTCTGAGTCATTGGTGGGACAAGTCTGGGAGCTGAGGGAAGAGCATTGAATCCATATGTGCTCTGAAGGAGAGATTTACTGGTGAGCCTTGCTTGTCATAATTGAGTCATGGGATGACAAGGATCAGCCAGACAAGCAGGCCCCTGAGTCATGCAGGGTTTTCTAGGTCAAATTGTGGAGCATTTTTTTCCACCTCTGTCTAAGATGGAAGGGAGTGGAATACTCTCAGATGTATGTGCCCTGGCAACAAGGAATGAGTTACCTTGGCTCTCCTGCTGAGCTGAGCCACCTCCAGGGTAGGGCCTTCATTTCTTCCCTTCATATCTCACTGGCATCCCTTACCTTTGGAGAGCCTGTGGGCTCCCAGTTTAGAGCCTGGGTTCCATCTGTCTGTAGCAGCACTGGGACCCTGCAGGAGTAGGTGTGAATCCAGCCTGGTGTAGCTGTAGAGGTTGTTTCCAAACCTGGCACAGGTGTGTCAACCACCACCAAACCTACAGTGTGTCCCTCTCTGGATTAGCAAAATGGGGGACTAGAGGTGGGAAGTGCTCAACACTGAGATATTTACATCTAAGAATGGGAAGAGGTCTGAGGAATTTATTGGTACCTTTTTCTCTCTCCTTGGAGTCCATGAAGTCCAAAGCTGTCTGAAGGAAGCAGGAAGGAAAAGAGAAATTTAAATGAGGAGGGGAGTATTTTGTGGAAATGTATTATGGAAGGAGCTGTGAGAAGGAGGGAGAGAGCAAATGTGGAGTAGGATGTGTGATGGAGGGGGAGGAGAAAGCAGAGGCGGCAGGAGAAGCGGTGAAGAACAGGAGGAGCAAAGGAAAATGGGAGGTGAAGGAGAAGAGCTGAGTGGAGGTGGGTGACAGAGGGCCTGGATGAGGTTCTCACTCCATGGAGCCAGCTGGCAAGGTGGTGGGGTAATGTGGCTGCTGGTCCTTCACTCCTGGCACAGGCAGCATCCATGCAGCCCTGCACAGCCAGGGATTAAGGGCTGGATGGTGGGAATACCCTGGAAACAGTGCTGAAATGGAGCTGTGGAGAGGTGAGGCCCTCCCACAGAGGAGCCAAAAAAACCAGGGGCCAAGTCTGCATTGGCATTGGTCACCTGCTGCTGGCTAGTGACCCAAAATAGCTTATTTAGGGCACGGTGTGGCCACTGGCTTCTCCTGTGTGGGATCTGTCGGTCCCAGGCAGCATCCATCCCTCCCTGGCACAGAGGGGATGTGGGTGCAAACAGCTGGGGTGCTGTAAGGGTGGAATGTAAACAGGAGGATGTGTCTTGTGACTTTGGAGCAGGGTGGGGAGAGCAGCAATGCAGAGCATGGAACAGGGAGTGAGGAGGATGGGACACGGTCTGGGGGTGAGAGCAACACACAGTCTTGAGTGTCCACCAGGGAGCAGAGGGGTGGCTGTAGCTGTGCTGGGTGTTTTATACATCCTATCAGCACCTCTTCCATGAGATCAGTTCCTCAGCACTGGCTGCAGCACTGGGAGCACACCTTCGTGCCTGCTGAGGCTCCTGGGCTGCACTTGGCCAAGGGCTGCACTGGGACAGCACTGGCGCAGGGGTGTCTGGGCAGGGTGGCTCAGCCTCAGGGCAAGCTGCCGTCTCCTGCCAGCTCTCCAATGCCACCTGCTGGAGCTGGGACACCTCTGGAGGAGCAGAATGAAGGATGGGCATCAAGCAACTCCTTCCATCCAGCATGGCAGGATTTGTCCCAGCCATCCTCTTCCTGCCCAGAGTGTGCTGCTCTGCCCTTTTCCACGCAGACCCATGAGAAGGGGGACCTTTCAGTGGTTTAGGTTGTTAAAATCCCCCTCTCATTTTACAAAGCCAGATCCCCTTTGCTGGGGGCCAGGATGCTAGTCCTGTGGAGTACCTCACTCCCAAGATGCAGGAACAAGCATCCCTCCTAGGAACAAGCTGTGCTTGTAAAACACTCCTCAAGGCATAGGAACATTGTCCTGCAGTGCAAGTCCTGAGCTTGACTTTTGGCCAGACTGTTTTCTTTGCCTTCACAGGCCCTGGAGCTGCCAACAAGGCAGAGATGGGCCCGTTTTATGCCCTGAATTTCTGCGTTGTGTGTCCTTTCCAACATCCCTCTAGGATTTTCCATCATGGGGAGCTCAAGTGAGAGCTGTGCATCCAGGGGCAGACCCAGCACTGTGCTGACAACAGCCAGCTGGTGCCAAAATAGGTGTGTGGGAGTGCAGCGTGCCCCTTCTGAGCCCGTTCTCCCTCCCTCCTGCTGCTGCCAATCCGGGTCCCACGTGGATTGAGGCAGCACTGATGGAATTGCAGCCGTCTGGGCGGATATCTGGGGTGTGTTAAACAGAGGCGCTAATTAGTCAGGACTCATTAGCCTCGTTGCTGTTCTGGCAGTGGAGTCTCTGGCACAGACTGTGCTGTGGGTCTTGGGGAAGCTGTAGTCTCTGGGCAGGCTCTGTGTTCTCCTGGCTCAGGGCCTGGCAGCGTCTGCCATCCCGATGGGTCGGCGCTGCCTCCCCGCCGCCTGGCACCGCGCTGCGCTTCCTGGGGATGCTGCAGCCACTGCCTCGTGCCAGCATCACTGACTGGCACCTGCCTGCTCTCAGTGGTTTATGCTACTCTCTCCAAGCACGCTGTGCTGCTTGGGCATGGAACTGACCACCACAGGGCTCCCCAGTATTCCCAGGAATCTCCAAGGGAAAAGGTGTTGGCTTAGCTCTGCTATGCCATTTGGTACCCTCTTGGATACCTCACTTCCACATGGTGAGGTTTCCCTGCACATCCATTGTCTCTGAGGCACATGCAGAGTGTTGCTGCAAGGAGGGAGAGGAGATGAGCATGCTTATCCTTCCTTGCCAAGCAAGGGGATTAATACCTCCTAATTCTGATTGCTCCCCATATGCCTGTCTGTCTGCAGCTGGGTCTGTGGACTGTGCAAGTGCCTGTGGGACTGGGGGCTCCCTTGGAGTTGAGGATGCTGGGTGCCTGGTTTCTGGGTTATCCTGCTGAAATGCTGAATGTGGAGAAACTTTTTTTTTAACAGCAAAGGCCTCTCACCTTCCTGATCTCTGGACAGCTCTCTCTGTGGTTGATGCTGGTAGATCCAGCCTTTGCAAGTCCAGGGAACAGAGGTGACAGGACCTTTGCCCATGACCTTAACTAGAAATAACTCATGTCTGACCTGCAGAAGGTATCAAAAAAAATCTGCTGGAAACCATGTGGCTCCTTTTGGGATACAGAAGAGGGCATGTTACTGCTGCAAACATTCAGTTGCCGAGTAAGGATTCAAAACACGTCTGTTAAATGTTGCCCACAGAAAGCCCTTGCTTCAGCAGGGAGGAAGGGGAAGCATTAAGAACAATTTGATATTCCTCTCTTTGTAAATGAAAGAATGGTAAGCATTCTTTGGCATCCTGGATAAATCTATAGCATAGCACTAGGCCAGCTGGTGCTATTGCCTTTCCAATTCTCTATTGAATCCAGAAAACTCTAGGGACTGAACAGGCTTTGATCCCAAGGGATGGTTAGAACAAAGATTTGGAGGCGAAGATATGAAGCAAAGTGTCCTGTAAGGAAGTGATTCATGTGCTGGAGCATGCCTGGCTCGTGCTGTGGTCCCAGCTGCCTCCTGGCTCTCCCCATGCAGCTGGGATGTGGCTGGACAGACATCTGCCCAAGGAAGAGCCTCTCTTCAGAGGCAAGGAAGGCTTTGTGGGCTTTGCCACCCCTGCTGAAACCAAACTGTCAGCATCCAAAGGCTCCTTTGGCACTGGATACTCCACCCTTTGTAGCTGGGGCTCCCCAGCCCTTTCTCTCTCCAAGCAGCCTTGGTGGCTCTAAATGCATTGGAGCATTGTCACAGCAAAGTGACAGGAGCAGATTGGAGGTGCCACAATGCAAATCCATCAGGCATGGTTTTCTTAAAGATGGCTGAGGGCTGCATCACACCCTTCTGCCAGTCTGATTGCCCCAGTTCCATCTTAATGCCAGCTGGTGTAGTGCCATTTGCTTTGCCTGAAATCCCTGCTGTACCCCAAGAACTTCCCTGTCTCACTTGTACCCAGCTCTGAACGAGAATTGTTGTCTCCTTTCGTTGATTTCACTTGAATGCGCTTGGCCAGTTCTTGGGTAAGTTGCCTCTGTTTCTCTGAGGTGCTATAGAGAAGGAAAGTCACCAGGGGCTGCAAGGAAGGAGCATCCCTCACCACCCTCGAGTGCACTGCTCTAAAGCTGCTCTGATCTGCTGTGCAGGTGGGAGCAGGTGAGCTGGGGCATTCTGCCAAGTGCTGGGCAGGTGTTGCTGCTGCTGTAACACACCCTCCCTGCTCTCTTCCCTCACTGTCTTCATCTTGTCTGTGCATCTTTCTGGCATTGCTTCCTCCAGCACAAAGCCAGAGGAGACAAGAAGGTCACTGGAGAAAGAGACACCTGGAAAACACAGGTCAGGTGAAGAAGGACTTGGTGGTTGTTCTGACAGCCAGCATGGGATCCTCAGGGATAAGAACATGGTGATCATCATGGAAGTGGATGGAGTTAGCCAGGGTAGCAGCTAATCCTGCTCACAGAGTCCTTTCCAAAACGTGCTGAGCAGAAGAAGCTGAGGCTTTCATCTCATACAGGACCATGAAGGTCTCTTGTGGTTGCAGACCAGAGCCTGGTTCCAGCTGCCATGTGGAAAGTGCTACCCTGTCTTTTGCCAGCCTGGAGTGGGGACATCACAGAACACTTGGTCTGGATTAAGGCACAGAAAGCACCAAGCTGAGAATTCAGACTGACCACATCCCCTTGAGACTTGTTCCTACCTGGCAGCTCTTGGTCTGTGGCATGCAAGCAAGATCCCAGGACAGAGGATTCCTGAACACATTAATTTCCTTTGGAAATCCGTGACAAGAAGACGTTCTCTGTGAGATCTGAAGCAGCTTGTGGTACTGCTGAGCTCTTGGTTAGTGCTGGAAGGCTTAGGCTTGCCCAGGATCCTCTTTGTCTCCTGCTTTCCTTGTGGCAGTTATTGGAAATGCTTTTCCAGGAAACTTTGGCTCTTGAAGTAGAAAACACTTGCTTCTGTTGGGTTTTTTTTGCCTTAATGCTTATTTTATTCTCTTTTCACTGTCTTGACTTGGGATCTCCAGAGGTTGATCCTCACAACCTCTCCTGGCCAGCACTGGCACTTGGAGTGAGCATCCCTTCACCTCCTGGGCTCCTTTTCTTGCTCTGTGTGCTCAGTCATCCCTTCCTCCTGCTACCACTGCCAGAAATCATGTGTTTCAGGATGGCCAGAGATCTCCTTCTTGAAATAACTGATTTAAATGACTGTGTTACATTAGGAGAGTGCAACTCCCAGGTCATCAGTCTTCCTTAGCTAAAGGATGTTCCACCCATGTTAGAGTGCTCTGCCTTGCTCTCTTCCATGGCATTCTAGGGAATGGAGGGCTCCTGCCAGGTAGAGGATCTGTGCCATCCAGGCCTTTGAATGTTCAGGAACACCTAAATAGATGAGGAGAGCTGAAGATTTGTGTTGTGCAGGTACAGCCACAGCTCCAGTGCCCAGCTGTTTGCACTTGGTGGTGCTCTGTGTCCTCCTGGGAGTGTGGAGTTTGGAGCAGCAGGACTCTGTGCTAAAGCATCCCTCTAGCTAGGATGGAGAACAGAGAAGGGAGAGCTACTCCAGCCAGGAAGGAGAATGGAGAAGGAAGAGCTATATGTTGGCTGGCCTCTTCATCACGGGACTTCAGGAAGGAAGGACAAGATTCCCCTGAGCAAAGTGACCAGTCTCTTTCTCTTTGCCTTCTGCTAGGTGGAGTCATAACATCACTTGTACAAATGTTTCCTCACCCAGGTTGGTGGAAGAGCCTGACAGCCTCCGTGACAGGTCTGATAACTGGTAAGGAGCTCATCTCCTCTCACCCAGGGCCAGGTGCCATGCAGAGGCATGGGATGCTCCCTGGCTTAAGCCAGGGCTCACTGGGCAGCTCCAAGAGAACGGGCTGGGAGGAGAGGTGACACTGGATGCATTTGTGGTGACTTGCTCTGGGTGTTGTGTGATGTTTGTTGCTTCATCCCATAATGTTTCAGAGAGGACTAGGCTGGTGGGCTGGTCAGGTGCCTGTGCCTGAGTGGGTGGGACCAGGGAATATATTTGGGAAGATGCAAAGATATCAGTGTCATGTGCTGCAGATGAGTACGTGTTAAAAGCTGGATTGTCTTACATACTTGGTGACTTGCACTGTGTCTTGCTGGATATGAGTGTGTGGAAGCTCAGGAGAAAGGTCACTGTTTTATGTTAAGGATGTGAAGCTCCTTCTACTGCACTCAAAGCAGGGCCTGAAGCTGATTGTGTTGTGTGTCCTTGTTGGGCACCATCTGGGGTGATGTGGGAATGCCCTTTCTCCTCGGACAACATGGATGATGTGATCCTCTCTCCCACCAAGACCATTGATTTTGATCCTAGCTGGCTTCTGGTGTGCACAAAAAGTCTGGCTGGGACCTGCCTGGCATCATCTGGAGCACAGCAGCTACAGGCAGGTGCCTGGATCTGTGGCGCAGGGCACCTCTGGGTGCTCCCATCTGTGGCACTCAATCCTAGTGGGAACCATTGCTGATAGCAAAGCCTTTGCAGGGCTTGTAGGGATCAGTTGGAGCGGCCTCTTCTCCCCTCTAACCCTAACCTTTCTCCTTGGCATCCTGGCCAGTGACCTGCTTGTCTCCCTTCTCTCTAGCTCACCCCACACATGCCTGTTGTACCCCACTACGTGTCTGATTTCTCCTCTTCCTCATCTCTCTCGTTGTGCAGCCACGTCAACAGAGCCAGAAGCAGTGGTGAAGAGGTACCTGGAGGAGCTGAAGGGCACTCCTGCTGATGAGGTGAGAGGACAGTGAAGCAACTCCAGCTTACCCAAGGTTCATTGGAGTAACCACAGCAATACCTGAGGACCATCCTTCCTTGAGTGTCCCATGTGATAGATTGTGCTGCTTGCAATGACGTCCTTGATGTGGTGTGGAGAGGCCTCAGCACTGCCTAAAGCCCACACATGGAAACTGGTGATAGAGAAAGCACAGTGTGGGTTGAACAGCTCGTCAGTCAGTGCCTCCCCATTTCCCTTGGAACTGGCTGCAGGGCTTGGGGGGAAGAAGGGAGTTTGGGTTTTGTCTCTCAGTGATCAGAGGTCAAAACTGGAGCTGCTCTGCAGAGAAGCAGCACATAACCATACTCAGTTTCTTACTCATCCCTGCTGACTGATGACAGCTCTCCACCTCCTGGACAATGCAGGAAGTGGAGTGGGATGATACCAACCACATAAGGAAACCTGTCTCTGCCTGTAAAACTCAAAGGGAGGGATTAAAATTGAGGGCAAGTCTTTCTGAACTTTCTGAAGCATCTCTCCTTCATGGCTTCCTTGGTGAGTCAGTCATCAGGATCAGCCTGTGCTCACACCGCATGATGGTTTCTCCTCTAGGACTGCATCATCTGCATGGAGAAGTTGTCCTCCCCCTCTGGCTACAGCGACACGTGTGGATCCAGCACAATCAGGCCACAGGCAGTTGGTCGCCTGACAAGCTGCCAGCACTCCTTCCACATGCTCTGCATGCTGGCCATGTACTCGAATGGGAACAAGGTATTGAGCTGGCCTGTCCTCACCAGGTCCCCTGTGCCTTGGTGACTGGGCTGCGGAGCTCTGATCTCGCTTCTCTCTCCTGGCAGGATGGCAGTTTGCAGTGTCCCTCCTGTAAAACCATCTATGGAGAGAAAACTGGGACCCAGCCCAAAGGGAAGATGGAGGTCTCCACTTTTCCTCAGTCCCTCCCTGGTCACAAGGACTGTGGGACAATCCAGATTGTGTATCACATTAGCAGAGGCATCCAGGTGAGTGCACAGCATGCTGACAGCACAAGCTGTGAGAGCCTCCCAGAAAAGTTCTGGAGTCCAGTACTGTACCTGCTGACAGCCTGTCACTGAGCAGCCTGCAGTGCCTGGAGCTAGCAGCTGCACCAGCTGTTCTTCAGAATGTAGGGATTTCCTCCATCAAAAATATTTTCCTGAGTGGCCCCAGAGTTCAGAACAGCCACTCACCTGCAGTAAAGGCTGATGTCTGCTTGAAGAAGGGAGGAGATTCTGCCCATGCTCACAAGGTGGGAGAGATCCCAACATCTGGCTTCAAAGCTCATATCGGTTTTGGTGGTAGCAGTGAACTTGCAGAGGTTTGAGCTGTGTGGTCTTTTTAAGGTGTTATCAGACCACATGGAAAAAGATGTGGTGGGACAGCCCCAAATCACGATTTAAGTAGACTTAAAGCTTTGTATCCCAGCATGAGACTGCTCTTGGAGGACCTGTAATATCCACATGTCCCATAAGAGCAAGTCAGGTACCTCACACTCATCAGCTGCCTTTACATGAAAGAGCTGTTTGAGATGGCCTATGTCACATACTGCAGTTGAGGAATTATCAACACCTATGAAGACGGATATGTCCATAACAAACATCTCATCTCCTGCAGGGCCCTGAGCACCCCAACCCTGGGATGCCATACACAGCCAGAGGCTTTCCCCGCTACTGTTACCTACCGGACAATGAGAAGGGCAGAAAGGTAAGGTATCACACCTTAATGATGTCAGCCTTCTCGTGTTTTCTTGTGGGATGGAGCTTGTCACACTGCTGTCATGGCTCAAGTCTCCTACGTGCTGCTCCTACCTTTGGTTTTCTTTTCCCTCTGTAGGTCCTAGAGCTCCTGAAAGTGGCCTGGAAGAGACGCCTGATTTTCACAGTGGGCACCTCCAACACCACTGGTGAGAGCAACACTGTGGTGTGGAACGAGATCCACCACAAGACTGAGATGGACTCAAACCTGAGTGGCCATGGCTACCCTGACCCCAACTACCTGGACAATGTGCTGGCAGAGCTGGCTGCCCAAGGTGTCACTGAGGACTGCCTGGGACAGTGAGCCGTGGGGGCCTGGCTGTGCCGTGCACACCTCAGGGGCCCACCTAGTGCACTTATTCCTGATGCCTTAAGTTCCTGGGTCTGACCACCTGTCACACTGAGCAATAACAGTTCTGTGGGAGCCCTGCCTGCTCTTCACATTTCTGGGGGGAGGGAAGGATATTTTTGTAGAAGCTGTGCTTGTGTCTCTGGGTGGGTTTGATGGTCACAGCCGGGAGGAGCTGGGACAGCAGTCCTGAGGTGACAAAGGCCCTGGGGGAAGGCAGGACCTTCCTCTGGTAATGCCTTGGAACAGGATGGGGAGAGGGGGGGAGTGACTTGCTCCCATTAGACCACCTGGAAAGCAAACAGGGGTTTCCCTCTGGCAAACAGTAGCACCTCTTGCCTCCCTCCTGCCCTGTATCTCTGCTTGGTCCCAATAAACTTCATTTCTGCAGCTAGTTCCTGCCTCTGCCTTCCTGCTTCCTCCCCCTTAGTGGCCCTCTCTGGGGGACCAGCCTGGTCCATGGAGCCTCAATCCAGCCAAAATGAAGGAGAGAAAGCTTAGGCGAGCTGGAGAAATCATGGATCTTGGCAGAGGCAGGACACAGAGTGCTGTTCCCGGGGTTGTGTTTCCAGCCTGTCAGTGCTTTGGCCACTGGGTTCTGGTGGTCTGTGCCCATGATTCCAGGTGTCCTCCTATCAGCGTCCACCCTGCACAAGGTTGCAGCCCCCTGTTCTTGCCATGAGCTGCCAGCCTCACTCTTCTCATCCCCAACTCTTCTGGCAGAACCTGTTCCTCTTACCCTCTTCTATTAGGTGAAATGGCAGCAATCTGGGGCTGTTTGTGCTGGTGAAGCCTCTGCAGGGAGGAGCTGCTTTGTGCTGCTGCTGCAGGGATGCTGGTGCCACCAGCTGGTGACAATCGCCTTCATCCCAGTGGCGGAGGCAAGCAGCCTAAGTGCCAGCAGTGATGCTTTCTGGCCAGGAGCACACTCCTGGTGGTCCTAGTACCTTGCAAATAGAATATTACCCCGGAGCTGGGCGTCTTGCTGTACATTGTCCCCAGGCTAGAAACTGATTTTTTTTAAAGAGCTGTTTCTGCCTGTGCCCCTCTCTGTGGCTACTGGCCCCAGCTGCACATTAAATCCATCCCTTTAGCACTGCTGCCATCTGCCATCTTACCTCCTTCCTGGGATATCTGGGCTTTGTGGTAGCTCTGCCTTGACATCCTCCTGAGACCAATATGTCTTGGATGAGCAAAAGGGCAGCTTTCTCTCTGCCATTATGAATATTAAACATTTCTCAGATCCTTTCAGGGCTGGATTTCCTGCATCTGACTTGTGCTTGCAGCTTCCTGCTACCCCTCTGCTGCAGGCTCTAGGGGAAACCCCTTCGAATATCCAGTGAAATCTGCAGCACCCCCAAATTCTTTGGGCTTACAGGTACGTGCTGTGTGATGCTGAGCTCTACACAAATGAGCTCTGTCTGTTCCTCTCCCACCCCGGTTGCGAAAGGGAGAGGTTTTGAGTTCAGGCCTCATGTTTGTATCCCTGGATCATGTTCTGCCAGCAATCAAAACAGTGAATTGAAGCGAAAATTGAGCAGAGTTCATCCAGCCCTGTACAAAGCAAGAATTTCCTGCTGAGCCTTGCCCAAGCAAGCTCCAGCAGTGTGAATCAGCTGGGGCCTCCCTGCAGCTGGGCTGTGCCAGGGCTGGGGCACTGGCCCATGAGCTGGTCAGGCTTAGCAGCTCCTCCCTGGCTGTCACATCTTTGGACATGAGACCTCTCCTAAACTCCTTGCCAGGTCTCTGCTGGGCCTGAGATGGTTTAGCTGCCATGTCAGGGGAGTCCAAGGGATAGAAAGAAGCAGAGCTCAGTGCACAAGATGCTTTGAAGCCAATGATGTGAAAGCACAGTCACAATGCTAGTTAGAGCCAGGAAGGGACAGAGCCTGAAATAAATATTTACCATGCTACTGGATAGGTTGACCAAAAGATTTGTGTCCCATATTACTGGCTGGAACACCAGGGAGGGGATGATCTCTCCCAGCCCCCTCTGGTGGTGCCTCATCTGCCGCAGGGTGGTTATTATTAGCCCAGCCTTGACCCCGCAGCTATGCTGGGTACTGGCAGCTGAAACTGTGACTCACTGTCCCCCTGCGTCACCCCCCCTGCGTCACCCACCTTGCTCCTCTCCCTGCTGCTGGCACCTCGCCGGCCAGGGAGGGGTCGGGGGAGGGCAGGTGGGGGCTGGCAGGGTCCCCAGGGCAGGTGCTGTTGGGCAGGAGCGGGGGACTAATGCAGGGATAAGAGGGAGGAGGGATGGAGGCTGCAGATGCGCCTGTTTTTCCCCTCTGCAGCTGGACGGTGTAATCTTTGAATGTCCCATTTTTACTTAATCTGAAGGCGCGGTCCCGGCCTCTTGAAAAGGGGGGGGGGGAATCTCCTCCCACGCAGGAGTGGGCAGCCACTGCCCTTGGCAAACACGAGAGAAGGAGCACTCCAACCCCTTTGCGTGGGGAGCACCCGCGGCCAGTGGCAGTGGTGGGCTCCCGAGCCGCGGGGCAGCTCCCAGTCCAGGGCGCTGTCCCTGGCCCCATCCTAAGGATCTGGGGAGGGGGGATAGATGGGGAAATGACAGCTTGAGGTGGCTTCAAAGCTTGGTGCTTCCGTGCCCCCGATGCTGGGTGGGACCGTTCGCCTGAACACTGGGGTTTGTATGATTTAGGGTGTGATGCTCTGGAGTGCGTCCCTGCCCGCGGGGCAGGGCTGGCTGCACCCGAACCAGTCGGGCACGGGCTCCCCCCTGGCTCCCGAGGCCCGATGGGCATGAGGAACCCGCAGCGACCTGGGTCTTGGTGACGTGAAAGCGAGTGCAGGACCCCTTTCCCAGCTGTCACCGTAGCACCAACAAAGACTGTGACTCCTGCCGGCCCATCCTGGAACGGGGCTCCGGTGCCCCCTCCTTGGCTGTTTCTCCTTTCACATCACGGGCTTGTGCCCCTATTCCTCGCAGCCTCTCCGGTGCTTCGGGGTCCTGCAGGACCAGTGGGTGACCCGGGCGGCTCAGCTGTTCCCCTCTGCCCGCGGGGTCCTGCCGGGCCGGCAGAGCTGGTGCAGGAATGTGGGGCTGGGAGGGTCCGGCCCCTTGGGACAGGCGGTCCTTGCTGCGGGGGCACTGGGGGCAGTTCGTCCCCTCGGCAGTGGGACGGGGTGAGCGGAGCAGGACAGCACATCCAGCCCCAGCGGGAGGACGCCATGAAACTGCCGTGGGTGTTGCTGGTGCTGGCTGGGACGGGCACAGCCGCAGGCCTGGGTGATTCCCTGGGGGACGGGTTGGAGGGGAATGGGGGCCCGAAGGGGCTGAGAGGCGTTTGTGCCAGGGAGGGGGTTATGGGGCTGGGCACAGGCGGGGGATCCACACACCAGTGCTGTCTCCTTCGTGCTGGCACTGCTGGCACCCCGTGACCCCGCCCTGTGCCAACACTGGCATTCCTGGACCCTGTCACGGATGCTGGCTGGGGGTCAGTCACATGCTGAGGGGTGCAGAGTAGGGAGCCCCCCTGCTCACCATCCACTCCCTCAGCCCGGCTGCCCTACGTACCCCGTGTGCCCGCCGTGGCACTGCTGGGGAAGGTCACTGCTACCACCTTTGCACTGGAGAGACCCTGCTACATCTTCGACCGGCATGCCAACGCCTCGGACACTGTTTGGCTGGTGGTGGCTTTTGCCAACGGTGAGCACTCGCTGCCCCGGCACACCTTCCCATGGCGGGGGGCATGAAGTACTCACTACAGCTGCTCACCCACCATCTGTGCCCTGTAGCTTCAGCCACCTTCAGAAACCCCCCGTCCCGGGCTGACGTGCCCCCGTACAAGCAGCTGCCCACCACCCACTCCTACATGACGCTGGAGACGGCGGTGGCTGCGTTCTCCTGCTCAGCACCGAGCCCGCCCGTCCTGCGGGTCGGGGATGACACGGCGTGCAGGGACCAGGACAGACACGATCCGTGCAATGGGCCCCTGCCCTCTCCAGGACCCTACAGGTAAGGCCAGAACCCCCAAATCTCAGCTGGGTTAACTCCCCACCCAGGGTGGGCTCGTCCCCCTGGTGTCACTCCCATACTGGTCGCAGGGTGAAGTTCCTGCTGATGGGCTGCCACGGCCCCAAAGCGGAGACGCGATGGTCTGACCCCATCATCCTGCGGAGAGGTACCAGTGGCACTGCCATCCCCCCACGAGTCCTCTCATCTGCCTGGTTGGGGAGCTGGCATGTGGCACAACATAAGCCATATGCCATCACCCCAAAACCTGGGGGGGTTGAAATGATCCCCGACACCCCCCACCACCACCACCACCATCTGCTCCATCTGTCCTTTTTCCATCACACCCTGCCTTGTGTCCCTCCCCCATATCCATCATCCTGCCTCCTTCCAGCTGTCAGCCCGGGCACCATCGACCCCTCGCCCACGCGCCGTGGCAGTGCCGTGGTGGTCATCGCCTCCATCCTGGCCAGCCTGGGGACCGTGCTGGCCACTGCTGTGCTGGGAGCCCTGGGGTACGGGGGCTGCTCGGGGGGATACGTCCACAGGGGCCCCAGGAGAACACTCCCAACTCGGCCCCATCAGCAAAGAGATAAACATGGTTTTAAGATTTTAAAAGCCTCTTTATTCTTAAATTGGGGGTTTGCCGTAGTTTGCAGGAGAAAGGGCCCCTTGGGGATGGTCAGCACGGGGGGCCAGCAGAGCCCACGGACCCCTGTTGATGTCTCTGCGTCTCTGTCTCTGCAGTGCCAAGCTGTGGGGCTCCCTGTGCCACCGGGATGTGGGGACCAGTGCCTTCACTCACAGATCCTACCAGACCCACCACATCCCCCCAGCTCTGCCACGGCCCCTGCCCCTCAGCTGCGACTGTAGCCCTCCAGGGCTGGGCTGCTTTGCCCTCCGACCCCCTGCTCCTCGTCATAGAAACATGGAACAGTCTGTGTTGGAAGGGACCTTGAAGATCATCTCTTTTCAACCCCGCTGCCGTGGGCAGGGACACTTTCCACTAGAATTAAAGTGTTCCACCAAGTAAAATCTGATTTTACACCTGCTGCTGCCTCCTCCTGGTCCTCAGCCACTCAGGGTGGGAGCTGCGTGAATGGGAACACCAACCTCCCTAAAAAAACCCCCAGGGTCTCGGTTTGGTGGCGCTGCGGTGGGGGGCACATGCTGGCACTGGTGGGGTCTGTGGGGTACATGACCCCGGGGTGTCCCTCTCTGTCCCCCTGCCCGGGCGAAGGCTATCGCCCACCCGTGCCACGAGCACGGAGGTTCTCAACACGCCTCGCCGGCGGGCGCTCAAACATAACAAATGCTCCCGGGGAAACGAGCCCAACCTGTTTGCCACGGGGCTGCGGCCGCTGCAGGAATGTGGGCGGTTGGCGACCACAGGCGGGTCCCACGGGGACGAGGAGCAAAACCAGCCGCACTCCCGCCCTCGGCACCCAGGCGCCTGCACCATGCTCCCGCTGCTCCTCCTGCTCCTGCCCACAGCCCACGGCTTAGGTGAGTCCAACGACGCCATCGGGATGGCCCTGGGAATCCCCATCGGCACTGCGGGGGTCCCCTGTGCGCAGGCACCACAAACCCTGGAGCCTGGAGGTTCACACAGCTGATGGCCCCCTATTCTGGGTCCTGTTCTGGGTGCCACCTCTATTGTCCCTGGTGTCACTGACCTGGGTTGGCTCCCGCAGTGTGGGGTCCTCTGGGGTTCCCCCTTGACACTGCGGGGGTTCCTTGTGCACAGGCACCAGGACACTCCGATCCTGGAGGTTTAGGGCAGCTGATGCTCCCCCTATTCTGGGTGCCACCTTCAGTGTCTCTGGTGTCAACGACTCGGGTCGCCTGGGGGTCCCACAGGAGTGTCCCTCCCCGAGTGGGAACACGAGGTGTCTTTGCTTCCTCTTGTCATGAAACTCGTGACTGAGCCCAAAACAGGGGGTAGGAGGGGAGTGGGGGCCCCACCGCTGAGATCACAGGGTTCAGCTCCCTCCTTTCCCTGCCCTTCCCCGATCCCTCGGGACCGCGGCCGGAGCCACCGGGCAGGGGCTGCAGTGGGAGGTCTGCAACCTCCGCCGCACCCTCTTGGCTTCTCATCACAGTGAAGCATGTGCAGTACACGCCGCGTCTGATCCAGGAGCCCACGCTGGAGGGGCTGAGGACCGGCTCCACCTTCGTGCTGGAGCAGCCCCGCTGCAAGTTCGACAGCTACAGCAACGCCGATATCTGGCTGGTGGTGGCCCTGGCACAGAGTAGGTAGAAGCGGCCCAGGGCAGGGCGTGCACAGGGCTCCCTGTCCTCCCCGGATCCCTCCTCACCCCCATCCCCGTCCCTGTAGCCGCAGCCGCCTTCAACAACAGCGTGCAGCCAGGGACTGCAGAGACCGCGTTCCACCGCTTCCCTACCACCGTCCCTGCTTACATGACCCTCAATGCCACTCTCGCCAACTACCCTTGCTCCAAAACCGACGGGGATATCACAGTGCTGCGCGTCGGCAGCGAGACCAGCTGTGCCCAGGATGTGACGAGATACTCCTGCAATGGCCCCTTGCCTGGCCCCGGTCCGTACAAGTGAGTCTGCTTTTGGGGACATGCCCCCCTCAAGGGCTGACAGCGGTCCCCCGGCTCACGGGACCATGGCCAACTTCTCTTCCCATCCCAGGGTGAAATTCCTTGCCTTTGAGGGCTCCGAGCCCGTGGCTGAGACAGACTGGTCACAACCCATCATGCTGAAGTCAGGTACTGAGGCCGGGGTGCTTGTCCTGTTCCCCCGCACCCATCCCCGGGTGGGGAATATGGGGTGGTCCTGGAGGTGTGGGGCGGTCCCAGGGGGCTGAATGCTGAGCAACAGAGCTTTGGGTCGAGGTCTTCTGTGAGCAGCTGGGGAAACTGAGGCAGGGCGCTGCCGTGGGTCTCATTCGGATGTGGTGGCACACACAAACGCATCGCCACCCATCCAGACCCCCTGAGCCACCCCGCGATGTGCGTCCCAGCATCCTGCTCCCTCCCCTCCCACTCTCTCCCTAGCCAAGTCTCCCAACAGCATCTCCACGATGGACGAAGGACACAGCGGCGGCATGATCGCCCTCACCACCATCCTCTCCATCCTCTTCGCCATCCTGCTGGCCGGCCTGGTGGCCATGCTCGTCTTCTGGGGGTGAGTGCCGCCACCCCGTTCCACCCACGAGCCTTGATGGGTGCTAGGCACGCGGGACCGGCGCCAGAGGCTGACGCTGTCAATCTGCGGTCCCCACCCTCATCCTTCACCCCCCCTTCCCTCCCCAGCTCAGACTCCTGCGGCGGCAGCAGCACCTTCAGCAAGCCGGAGGCGGTGACGGTGCGGCGGTACAACACCNGACCCTCACGGCACCAGCCCGTTGGCACCTGGGCACGGCCAGAGCTGCCCCCCGGGACTGGGGCAGTGGAGCGGGACATTAAAGGCTTTTCTTCCGCATGCTTTGTGCCCGGCCTCCGCCTCCTGTTCGTGACCCCTCCCTGGGAATGGCCCCCTCCGAATTTTCGGCACCTGCCGCAGCCCCCTGGAAAGCCCCATGACCCTGTTCCTGTGTCCCCACTCAGGGCTCTGAGAGGAGCAGGATGTGTCCCGGGAATGGGAGATAGGTTGTCACAGCCAGTCGGAGCACTGGTGCCACCTGTGCCCACTTCGAATGGGAAAAAAATCCCCTGGGGCACAGGGCAGTGAGGGGAGCCTGAACCCCCCTGGCCTGACGCTTGGGCGCTGAATTGCCTCATGAGTGAGTGTGGGGGGTACGTGGGAGTGCTTCTCCATTCCCCTTCACCCCACAGTGATTTCTCCCTGACTCAAACCCAGAGGAGGATCTCCTCTACCCAGAGCTGGCCCAATCCTTCCCGGGTGCTCCTGCTGTTCCCCTGAGAGCCATGAGACACCAAGAGGGGATCAGCACACTGGGGGCCTGATCCTGCACCTGAGTGTGGGTCCCTGTTCCCGATCTGGAGGATGTGGGGGCTGATCCCGCACTGGAGGGTGGAACCCTGATCCTGCTCTGGGGGATTTGAAGACCTGATCCTTCACTGGTGGAGAATGGGCTGAAGGGAGCCTGATCCTGGTCCAGGGGCTGGGAGTGACATGATCCGTAATTCCCGATGTGGGTCCCTGATGCTGATCTCGGGGATGTAGGTGCCTT
This sequence comes from Serilophus lunatus, assembly GCA_013399895.1. Taxonomy (NCBI): domain Eukaryota; kingdom Metazoa; phylum Chordata; class Aves; order Passeriformes; family Eurylaimidae; genus Serilophus; species Serilophus lunatus. The sequence continues at coordinate 2,750,637 of VXBA01001494.1, forward strand.
GATCCTGCACCCTGGGCAGAATGAGACCCTACTAGTGCTGGGGACGTGGTGGCAGAGCTCACCGCAGCGTGGCTGTGCCCCTTTGCGTGCAGTCAGCGCAGGTGTGTGTATACCTGTATGTACATCACATACGTATATTAAACCCACCGTTTTCCCCCGTAGGCGCCGCGCAAAGGGCAGCATCACATTTACACCCAGCCCCGGTCACAGCGCCCTTACGGGGTGTCCTTGTTCTGCCTCTAGGGGGGGGTTAACAACCTGTCCCCCGCTGCCGGAGCCGCCCCCGTGGAGCCCAGCCAAGGGAAATCAAGCAAATCCGGCGATTAACTCCCGCGGAGAATCAGCGTGGGTGCAGCCAAGGGACGGTTTCATCCGGCAAACGCGGGTCCCCTCCGACCTACACCCCGTCCCTCGAAATAAAACCACTGTTTCACCTGCAAAGTGGCTTCGAGTGACTGGGGACAGGGATGTCACCCTGCTGGAGGTGGGACATGTGGCCCCGACCGCGTGTGGGGTTGGAGCTGTGGCACACGGGGAGGCTCCCGGGATGGTGGCAGGGGACTGCGCCTTGTCCCCCTGCCGTCCCCTTGTGCGGGGGAGGCAGCGGGGCAGCGCTGCAGGAACAGGGCAGCGCGTCCCCAGCGTGTTCCCGGCGCGTCCCTGTAATGTCCCCACGGTGCAAATGCCAAGGACCAGCTTGGCCGGCAAGGTCCTGAGCCCCAGCTGTATGAACCAAAAAAAAAAGATAAAAAAATCCAGAAAACAGCGGGGGTTTGGGGTGCAGGGCCGCGCGGAGCAGCCGATGCTGCAGCCCCCCCAGGTTCCATGGGGGGCGCGGAGAGGCCCAGCGTGGGGCTGGTCCAACCCAGGCAGGCGCCGAGCTGGGCACCCCGGGGCTGCACGGCCGTGGAGCAGCAGAGGGACCGATCAGGACCGGTCAGGACCGATCGGGATCGATCAGGAGCGATCGGGATCGATCGCGGGGACCCCTGGCAGGAGGGGGGACGCGGCCCCGCCCACCCCGCTCCGGCCACGCCCCCCTGGCCGACAGCCGATCCAACCACCCAATGGCCGCCGCGAACGGGCTTCGGGCCACGCCTCTTATCCCGCCCCCGCGCGCTGATTGGCTGCCGGCGGCCGCCAGCACATGGGCGCTGTGCTGGAGCCGCGGGTTCGAGGCTGCGCTCGGCGCCGTTTGGCTCCGCTCGGGTCCCCTCGGCTCGGTTCGGCTCCGCTGCCCTCCCGCCATGGCCCGGCGAAGCGCCCTCTCCATCCGCATCGTGGAGGGCAGGAATCTGCCCGCGAAGGACATGTGAGTGTCCCCGCGGGGGGTGGGAAGGGTTTGCGAGGGGGGGCATCGCTGTCTGCCCCAGAGGGCTGTGGGGTGTCCTCCCAACAGGTCCCTATTGGGGACAGCACGCCCGGGGTGGCTTTGGAGAGTCTCTCCTGCTCTGAGAGCTTGGCCAGAATGGCTTGGATTCCCCAGCAGTGCCTATATTTTGGGAATTCCCCTCAGGGTGGTTTCGGGGGTGTCTTGTTTTGGGGGTTCCCCCCAGTGCGCCTTTGGTGTGTCCTCTTTACTTTGGCTTTTCCTTCCAGGATGGTTTCGGGTCTTCTTTCTTTGGATGTTCCCCTCAGGGTGGCTTCGTGGTGTCCCCCCAGTAGTGCATGTACTTCGGGGCTTCTCCCACGGCTTTGGGGCTTTGGGATTCCCCCTTACTTTTGGGGTTCCCTCCAGGGTGGTTTTGTGGTTGCCTGGCTTTGGGAGTCCCTCCCCGCAGCGTGGCTTTGGGATCCCTCTTAGGGTTCCCCCCAAAGTGTCTTTGTGTGCCCCCTGCAGTTCTCAGCCCTTCGTGGGCTCCCTCGGGAGAGCTGTGATGCCCCCCCATATTCGGGGACATCCTCCAGGATGGCTTTGGGGTTTCCCCCCAGGAGAACCCCGTGCTGTGGGGTGTCCTCAGCAGTGCTCTGGGTACTCCAGGCTGTGCTTCAGTTTCGGGGGTCCCCCCCTGTGCTGCCCCCACCACACAGGGACCTTGGCAGACATGCAGCAGGACGCGGCACATCCATCCCCCGAGGGAGCAGGGGGTGCCCCGGTGCTGGGTCCCCTGTCACCATTCTGTTCCCAGCCCCGGCTCCATCCCACCTGCCGGCGCTCCGGGGGCTCTGGCAGCCCCTTGGCTTGGGATTTCTCTCCCAGAAAATCCCGGCGTTATTCTCGTCGCTCTGATCCTTACGGGGTGGGATGTGGGGAGCGCTGGGCAGCCGGAAAACCAGCAAAAATCCCTGCGGCCGTCATGGAAAAAGACGATAAACAAGGAAAAAAAAACATGACTTTTTTTTCCCCTTCTTCTTTTTTTTAAATCCTGTGTGTCAGGGCCTGATTTTTAAATCCCTTGGCACAACTCCCTGCCGGAGCTTGACCCAGGATCTGGGTTTTTGGGAGGGTCTGGATTTTGGGAGAGCGTGCTGTGGAAAGCCGCCGTGCCATAACGCCTGGAGCGGAGCTTTCCGGACCGGTGGCTTTGGGACGTGGCGCTGCGCTGGGAGAGCGGCCGGAGGGGAGGGAAAC